>JAJJWW010007668.1:0-63252 GCA_023531295.1 Papaver armeniacum | reverse complement strand
GGGGTGCGGCTAGCATGGTTGGCATGCCTTGGCGCGGTAGGTGTGGCTGGCATGGTTTGCCATTGGCACAGGGTGCAACTAGCATGGTTGGCATGCCTTGGCGCGGAAGGTGTGGCTGGCATGGTTTGCCATTGGCACATGTTGTGTGAGAATTAGGGTTTTGGCCTGTCGAAACCCTAATTAGCATTAAAAAAAAGGTACCCTGGTAATTTTCTTGCAGACAAATTAAAGGGTTCAATAAATGTGCTTGGTTTGGACATTATTACTCAAGTTCTGTGACGTCACTGTCTGACTAGGGTTTTACAATTTTACCCCTAAGCTAAAAACCACCATCAACATTAAGTCCTCTGTTAGATCGGAACAGGTGCCTTGTTGCGAGGTAAGCATATGATGGTGACAGACAATGACGGAATCAAGACGTAAATCATTGCAAAGATGGTCAGGAAAATCCGACTAACCTTTTTGAGAGGTGAAGAGAGTTTTTGCTTCCCGTGTTGGCGGCCCTGCATAAGTTGTACTGGGGATGCAGACCGTGGAGTGGTGAGACGAAAGTTGCTGGCTTGGTCTGGCCGTACCTCACCGAGGCAAAGTGGGCGCAGTCTTGGAAGGCAAAGCGTAGCGGATAGCTTGGCACGTGGGGCCAAGAGGTGGCGTGGTCTTAGGAAAATTTGTTGGTATTGGTAGGTTCACGGTACAGACAGCTTGGAGAGGCAAAGCGCGCGTGGATGACTTGGCATGATAGGGCCGCGATAATGGAGCGGGCGGCCTGGCATGGTGCGGCCATGGAAAGGCTAGGCGTACACGGACGGCTAGGCGTGGTGGGGCCGCGGCAAATGGAGCGGAGCAGAAGAAGACGAGTGATCTTAAGAAAGTCCCTTGTGCTCGTGGTACTGCAGGTTAGGCTGGAACGGAGCCACTAGTGTAGATTTGGTGAGAAGGGAAGATGCTAGCACTAGTATGCTTGGACTTGGATCTGTTAGCACTGGATCGGCTTGGAATGGGAGACGCATGTATCGTGCGGCTTGGAAAGGAGCCTTTAGCACTGGATCGTCTTTAAATGGGAGCCGCTAGCGTAAATTTGGCGCGGGCGCTGATCCGTTGGCCTGGCATGGCGTGAGCGTTGGCTTCGGGAAGACAACAACTTGCTTCAGTTCCGTGGGAAGGTGACGACTTTTTCAAGAGGTAAGGAGAGTTCATGATCCCCGTGTTTGGAAGCCTTGCATAGATTTTATTTGTGGTGTAGACCGTGAAACGGTGAGATGAAGATCGTCGGCTTAGTCTGGATATGTATCATCTTGGCTGGGTTAGGGAACATCATGACGCTGGCTCGGAGAGTTGTTGGTGTTGGCGCATTAGCATGAAAGGCGCAGATTGTTGCAAAAACTGAACGTGGAGCGCTGGCAAGACTGGCACTGGCAAGGAAAGCGCGGATGTCTTGGGAGTGGCAAGGCTTGCTCTTGTGGGACCGATTTCCTTTCTTCATGCGCGGCTTTAACAGTGAATTCTTATTCAAAAATCTGGAAGCGTTACACCCATAAGAGAGTGTTACTTATCCTTTCCCCTTTTTAGGGTTTGTGCAATACATATATTGCTGGTGAAATTGTATCATCTTCCTCTTTCCAGTTGTTCGTTGGTGAAGGTAGGGTAAAGCTCGTTCCTCCTCCTGGTTTGGTATTGTGATGGAATCTCCTAGCAACGATCGTACCTCCTTTTTCCGAGAGATAAGTAGAATCCGCGATCCTTGCGCCTTGCAGCTTTGCGTAAATCCTGGTATGGTTGTGCGTCTTCAGGGCTAGGCTTTTGGAACACGAGGCGGAGCTGCTTGCATAGACTTGGCATGAAAGGGACCCATTAGCACTGATTTGGCTTGGAATGGGCGTGGGCTGCTTGAAAAAGTGTTGCCCAAGCATGGTGTTGGCGAAGCAAAGGTGCGGACTGTTTACACGGTAGTGGCTTGTCTTCGCGGGACCGATTGCCTTTCCTCCTTACTTAGCCAGAATGGGAAATCCTTTCCTTATCCAAATTCCGAGAGTGTTATGCTTTCGGATGGAAACTTTGCTACCCGAGAGATTGCTGGGGAAAGTGCTTGAAGAAGCTCTGACAGAGGTGTTGGCAACTCGCGTATCCGCTTTCTATGACCAGTTTCCCCTTTTTGCTATTTTTTCTTTGTTGTATAGACATCTTGGTGCTTTTGCAGACTTATTGTTATCTTCTTGGTATTCGTGGCGAAGTTAGGGTTTCGCCAATTTAGCATCCCGCTTGCGGTTTCACATCTTTGAATAAAACTTCTTATTTGAAAGACTTCAATCTTCCATTAGAATATGTTGTTCGATCTTCCATTCCCTTCAGAGCTCCTGAGTAATTGAATAAGGTACTTCCTGTACGTTTTAGATTTGCGTTCGTACTGGTGATTTTGTTACTTCTTCCATGTGAAACTAAAATATGAAGGAGTACGGGTTCCCTTCGTAGTGATTGTCACTGCGGTGAAGCTCTGGCTGTTATTAAAAAATGAGCGGCAACAGTTCTTGGTAGAAGATGTAATCAGAAGAGACTATATTGTCGTAGGAACAAAGTAGGTTGGCTAGAATCGTACGGGCATCCATGGAAGTAAAAGGGTTGGATGGATGCGTAAGCGAGCAAACTGTCCATGGTCACGAGTTTTGGCAGGATGGATCAAAAGGTGGCCATGACTACGAAGATTGGCTGGCTGCGATCATGATCCTTGACGTGGGGAGCGTGGTGGCACGACCCTTTACAAGAAGGAGTGGTGTTGAAGCGGCTTCGGCTCTTGGAGAGGACGTTGAAACTTAAGGAGCCAAATGCTGCAGCTTATGGAGATAACGCCGAAGCGGAGCGGATACTGGAGCGAACGTTGAAGCAGAGCGGTTGTTGAAGCGAACGTTGAAGCGGAGACGCTGCTGGAGAACGTCGAAGTGGAGCCACTTCTGGAGAGAACGTAAAAACGTCGCCTTGAAACTCTCAGAGCCTTGACTCTTACAATACATTGGTTAGGAGTCCCCAGTTCCATCTATCGATCGTGCTTTCCAGGAGAGGTTGAGGTTTGGGAACGGCTTCCCTGGATGGAAAAAGCTGCTTTCCTGATGCAGTGCGGTTGAGGGATGCAAAGATGTCTTGACGCTACGCCTTGGAGAAATATAGAATCTCACATAACTTTGCCTCGATTTTGGAGAAGTCGTTCCCGATCTTTACTTGTGATGAAATTGGATTGCTGATTCCCTTCTATTGGGCGTTCAAGAGCAACGCGAGCCTCTTCATCTATAAATGCACGTCCTGTTGAAGTGCCTTTTGTCTTTTCATCAAATCAACAGTGGTAAAAGGAGGTCGGCTTCTTCCGGGTCTTCCAGTATCTTGCCCTGATGGTGGAGTAGCGTCTCTGGTGACGGTTGGAGCTATCATGCTTGAAGAAACGTTGGGGTGGCGGAAGCGGCTCTGGTTCTGGTGATCATAAGTGTATCGCGCAGAGATGGCACAATTTTGATCACGGAGTGCTGGAGCCATGGTAATGTTTTGAAGGGTGAGGATGGCGCTGCTTTGGCTGGTTGTGGAGTGGAGAAGATGGTGCTGGAATGGCGCAAGATGTTAGCGCTGGAAGGATGCAAGCCATTAGCGCAGGGTGTGGTATTGTGGCTGGCATGCGCGTGTGGCATGTGTGCCTGGCATACGCGTATGGTAAGCGCGTCTGGCATGCGCGTCTGGCAAGCATGTCTGGCATGCGCGTCTGGCATGCGCGTCTGGTAAGCGCGTGGAGGAAGCTTTGTCTTCGATTGACGACATGTGCAACGTGACTGGTCATACCGTTTCTGAGGATGTAATCTCGAGATGGAGGTTCCATCGTGTCATGTGTGTAAACTTTGAATTCAACGTTCTTTGGTTCGTTGAAGGTTTCTCTGGGGTCGAGAAGTTTCTGGTCGAAACATTCGAAGGTCCTTCCGCAGACATGGTGAAGAAGCAGGAAGTGAAATTCAAAAAATTGTGCAGGCAGCTGAAGTTGAAAAAGGCGGCTCTCCAGAGCACAAGGGAGGCCTTTGCTAAGAGGAGCAAGCCGTTGTTGGAAAACTTTCCTTGAATATATTTTTGTCTTTTGAAATTCTTATTTTTAGGGTTTTCTTTTTTTGAAAGGCAAATGGAAACGCCTGGTTTATGGTTTTGATTTTCTGAATTTTTGGGGTTGACAGATAAATGTTACCTTGATGGTTTTGGATTATTCTTTTGGAATGAATTGTTTAGAAATGAATTGTTTAGGAATGAATTGTATTTGGAAATGATGTTGTCTTAGTTATGATTGAAAGTGTTGCAAGCATCCCAGGAAAACCATGGAACCGTGTGTTTGGTAGATGACATGGGGTGAAACATAACATGGCTATTGGTTTTATCATTCCTGTGAAAACTTGAAAGAGAGAACCATGTATCTTTTCTAGGTAGGACTTACTTGGTTTTTTAGGTCTCCTGATGAAAAGAAAACCTTCAGGGTGCACAACCGAGTTTTATGGGAAGCACCGCCGTGATTGCGGAAAGTCCCCAGTCGTTACCGAGTTGCCTGATAACCGAGTCACTGATTCTCGGGCGGATCGTTTGCTTTAATTTTTTGGGAAGTCCCCAGTCATCCCTTGTCGTGTCATGACTGATAATCGAGTCGTCTGGTAACTGAGTCGTCGATCCTTGAGCAGATCGCCTGCTTCTACCATCTTGATGTCTGGGTCGAATGAGATCGATGGTCGAAGATTGACATTGTAACTGAAAGATCAATCTCCCACCGTGGTCGCCAATTGTTTGTAGGTGAAAATGGTTTCTGCTGATTTCGGTAATTTTGGGTGTACGGGTGAGAAACAATTTAAACCCTAAACAATGTACTGCAAGGGAGTACTTTAGATTCGAGAGATCAATCTGTACAAGTTCGGCCTAAACCAAGGAAAATGGGTTGGTTTTGGGGAGGGAAGCAAGGAAAGTGATGAGACCAGAATAGTTGATTCTGGAAGAGTAGTTGTGTTACTACGACTTGTATCAGAAAAGTGGGAAGGCTAACAAATGGTAAGCTAGCAAGTATTTTCTTAGTGTTGTGTATTCCCGAATGAACTTGTTGTTATGTGGAAATAGGTAAGACCTATTTATACAAGTCGAAGTGAAACGTACCCTGGTCTCATTAAGGAATGGAAAAATGGGTAAGTAAATGGGAGGAGGTGGTAACCGTATGCATGGAATTTGATGTTCCATAAAATCGTTAACGCATGGAATTGATGTTCCATAAAAACATTAACGTCTGGAATTGATGTCCCATGAACGTTTCACTTTTAACTCCCTGTATTTACTAACCGCCTCGCCATTATGACACTTCCTTATGACGGGCGTAGTGTACGCCGCACGCTGTAAACCGCCAAACCAATGCCCAAAGAGGATCCCCCAGTTTGTGATATGTGTTGATGTCTCGAATGTTTTTGTGGAAAACATGTAGCATAGGGTTGTTGCCTAGAAAGTCGAGCTCGGGAGACTTGGTAGCTTGGTGACCTTCGACGGTCGAGATTTTGTATCTTAAGAGGAAAGGTAGTCGTTGATCTTTGCATGCTTTCGTTCGTTGGTGGCCGCATATGGAAGGCCATCATGGTGGCGCGGCTAGGTTAGCATGCCATTGGCATGGCATGGTGGCGCGGCTAGGTTGGCATGGCGTGGTTTGGCGTGGCCAAAGTTAGGTTTTCGGGCTAAAGGTTACCATGCGTCGTCTGGTAACCTTGGAGGGATAGGATTTGCTCCTAGGATTGAAGGGGGACCGTCGATTGTCGCGCGCCTTCTTTTTGGTAGCCGCGTAGGGAAGGCCATCATGGTGGCGCGGCTAGGTGCGTAATGGTGGGGCCAAGGGTTTGGTAAGCCGTTGGCACATGGGGCGGCTAGCATGGCTAGGTGCGGTTTGGCTTGGCATGTGGGGCCAAGGGTTTGGCAAGCCGTTGGCACATGGTAGCATGGCTAGCATGGCTAGGTGCGGTTTGTCTTGGCATGTGGGGCCAAGGGTTTGTAAAGCCGTTGGCACATGGTGCGGCTAGCATGACTAGGTGCGGTTTGGCTTGGCATGTGGGGCCAAGGGTTTGGTAAGCCGTTGGCATATGGGGCGGCTAGCATGGCTAGGTGCGGTTTGGCTTGGCATGTGGGGCCAAGGGTTTGCCATGGGCGCATGGCGTGGCTAGCTTGGCTAGGTGCGGTTTGGCTTGGCATGTGGGGTCAAGGGTTTGCCATGGGTGCATGGTATGGCTAGCTTGGATAGGTGCGGTTTGGCTTGGCATGTGGGGCCAAGGGTTTTCCATGGGCGCATGGCGTGGCTAGCTTGGCTAGGTGCGGTTTTGCTTGGCATGTGGGGCCAAGGGTTTGCCATGGGCGCATGGCGTGGCTAGCTTGGATAGGTGCGGTTTGGCTTGGCATGTGGGGCCAAGGTTTGGCGTGACCAAGCTAGGTTCGTGACCAAGCTAGGGATTTGGGACAAAGGTCGTTTGGTAACCTCAGACGGCTAGGATTTTCTCCTGGGATTGAAGGGCGACCGTTGATTGTCGCACGCCTTCGTTTTGGTAGGCGCGTAGGGAAGGCCAGCAAGGTGGCGCGGCTAGGTTGGCATGGGGCCATGGCAAGTTGCGTTTGGCATGGCGCGGTAGGTGTGGCTGACATGGTTTTCCATTGGCACAGGGGTGCAGCTAGCATGGTTGGCATGCCTGGGCGCGGTAGGTGTAGCTGGCATGGTTTGCCATTGGCACAGGGGTGCGGATAGCATGGTTGGCATGCCTTGGCGCGGTAGGTGTGGCTGGCATGGTTTGCCATTGACACAAGGTTGCGGCTAGCATGGTTGGCATGCCTTGGCGCGGTAGGTGTGGATGGCATGGTTTGCTATTGGCACAGGGGTGCAGCTAGCATGGTTGGCATGCCTTGGCGCGGTAGTTGTGGTTGGCATGGTTTGCCATTGGCACATGCGGTGTGAGAATTAGGGTTTTGGCCTGTCGAAACCCTAATTAGCATTAAAAAAAAGGTACCCTGGTAATTTTCTTCCAGATAAATTAAAGGGTTCAATAAATGTGCTTGGTTTGGACATTATTACTCAAGTTCTATGACGTCACTGTCTGACTAGGGTTTTACGATTTTACCCCTAAGCTAAAAACCACCATCAACAGTATCTTTCAAGTCGTGCATATTGAAAACAAAACTGCGAAGCATATTTGAACTTTAGATAGACATAGTATTAAGGAATACAATACGAGGTTTATTGCTTAACCATTAAACTTTGTAGATAAGACATCACCATGGTCATTTGAATGCTATTGTGATTATGTATGGGTATGAGGTGAGGATTTCATCCTAGGGAACAATGTTTTACATGTGTTCTAAGGAAGTAAGTTCATAAACTTGTTTGTGAATCGAAAAGGAAATTGCCAGGCGTTATTGGGATTGTTATTCATTGCATATCTTGTGAACATCCAATATGTGTGATTTAGTATAACCTTTCATGACTCGATGTGTTCCTGGTAAAACTATTCACAAAGGCCTGACTTATGTATTGGTATAACTTTTATTAGTAAAACCGATCTTAAGTAATCACCTGAGATGGTATGATCGGGTTTGTGATTTTATGTCTGACCAAATATGGGAAAGGGGAACCGATCCTAGTAAGAGGTGCAGTACATCACAAAGGGGAACCGATCCTTGTATGAGGTGCAACAAGATTTATATCAGAAAGGGGAACCGATCCTATGGACATGTGCAACACGTTTTTAGGCAAAGGGCAGCCGATCCTATGGACATGTGCAACACATATAAGTTAGATACCATATATATGTGGGGAACCGATCCTAAAACCTAGTCAACCGAATTTTGGAAAGCTAGTGTGACTATGCACAATACTCACATGGAAGGTAGAACCGAAACTTGTTTTGGTAGAACCGTTAAACCCATGATTTGTGATTGAATGTTATTTGATCAATCGCATAGTTCTTGAAAGTCAGATGAACCAATTTTAAACTTGTTTGGAAGTGTGGCAAATCGGTTTCAAGGTTGTAAGTGTGAAAGAGTGATAGGGTGTAGAATACATCCTAATTTACTATCTATTGTTTATGCTTTCTTTGCTATTTTTCTTGTAAATTATGTATTTTACGCTTGTTTTAAGTTTTATAGCTACTTTGGAGTCGCACGGAGGAAAAGAAGAATAAATGATCCAAATTGAGCAAAAAGGGCAGGATTGTCATTTCACAGGAAAACAATATCGGGAGACGAGTCAAGGTTAAGGGGCGACTTTCTTTTGGGAGGAGTACTAGTAGCAGTCCAGCCAAGGTTAAGGGGCTATAACTTGATTACCCCTTATCAGAAGTGCCCGAGTACCAATATCCAACCCATTATACAACCCTAATCGAGTTTCTTTCTCGCACTCATTTACTCATTCAATCATTTCTACACCAGAAACAAAACCAGACAAGCGGCTGCTGTGAAAATGAGATTGCTGAAGCTCGGGAGAAGAAATCAAGAGATGGCAATGAACTGTAGAGAGTTAGGGTTTATTCAATCAAGGGATCGGTGGTGCTCAGCGAGAGATGATGGCGTTGTTAATGGAATTGAAGGTGGCGCTGTTGATATGTAATGGTTGAGCTGAGATGTTGATGATGGTGGGGATTCGAATCTGAGACCGTAGAATCGATTGAGACTGAGAGCTGCTGATTAAAAACCAAGAGGAGATTGAGATTCAGATCGAAATGGATTGGTGCTGTAAACAACACAGAGAGGAAGAGATTAAAAGGGTTTTGTTGGTGGTGAGAAATGGGTTCGAGTAATCAGAGATTGTTCTTGAGTTAGAGCAGATCGAGAAGAGGATTGAAATCAGTGTTAGCTGAGAATGGTTCTGCTATTGTTCGAAAGAAAAGAAACGATGAAGAACAACAGATGAGTGCCGTTGTTGTGAATCTCAGGTAGATGCAGACGAGAATCGAGAGATTGTGTGGCTATAATCGAATTGGAGAATGGGTTCTGGTGGTGCTTTGATTATTGGTATGGATAGTGCTGCTGTTGGAATGGTTTTGCTGTGAGAATCAAGCTCGAGGTGGTTTTGGTTGTCTGTGGTGGTTTAGCTGCGAATCTGTTAGGCAGAGCTGTACACAGATGCTCATGGTGGTGTTGTCACTTCTGGAGGAACTGAGATGGATTTGCAATTTGAGTCTGAAGTTGTAGTGCAGCTGTGACTGAGAGTTGGTGCTGCATTATTACAGGGCATGGTGGTTGTGGTAATGAGTAAATTGCAAGAGAAGAATGGTGAGCTGAGCCTCTGTCAATTGCAAGCAGAGAAGAGATTGATGGTGCTGGTGGCTCAATTAGAGTTCAAATGGAGAAGCAGAGAAGGAGTGAATGCAAGAATGAATTGTTAGATGTATGTATTAGGTTTCTTAGCAGGGAATGGAGCAAAAGATCGGCCTGGAATTTGGCCTGGGAAGTCCTATAAATAAACAGAACTCGGATGGATATTTCTTCTGGCGAGTCAACTGGGACCGATTCAGCCGATCCAGCCGATCCAGCACAGCTGAGTAAGACCAGTAAGCTTAGCAAGACTGACTCAGGAGCTGACTCGCCATCTGGCTTGACTTCCCTTGACCCGATTGACTAACAGTTGATTGACGGTTGGGCCACTTTGATCGTTAGTCCTAACGGTGGACTGACGGAATATACCTTTACCGGCAGAGAATTTTCAGGTGACCGGCGGGGCCGGATTCCGGCCATAATACCAGTTTTCCGGCGAGCCAAAAATTCCAGAATTTTCTATGGACTTCTCTCATGGGTGTGAAGACTTGGACTAGGAATTGGATGGAGAATTGGGCTCAAATTTGGAAAGAGAAGATGGAAGAAGAGAAAGACTTGAATTTGGAAATTGAATTGCTAAAGGAAAAGGATTCTATTCCTTGGAAGATTTGGAGAATATTGAAGCCTATAAATAGAGAAGTTTTCTATATCTTTTACACACCTCTCTACACACACAACAATTCTCTTTTCTTTATTCTTTGTGTGAACTCCTTAACATGAGTAGCTAATTTTATTATTGATTGAGGATGAATTCCTAGTTCTTAATACATGATTTGAGTTTTGTTTCAATTCTATCTTGAAGTTTTTCACATGATTATCGTTTGTTTTTACTAATAGGAATGTTTATTCATTCATGATTGATTGATAGATTGTTTAGAGTGCACGCTAAATTGATTTGTTAGTTTAATCTAAATCTAGTATAAGTTAGGGAATAAGTAATCGTTCTCGACACTTTACACAAGTAGAAAACACGAGACCTTGCGGAGGGATTCCGTGGAGCGATTGTGTGTAAAAACAACGCTAGAAAGTGGACCAAGCGAACCGAGTTTAACTACTAGTACTAAACCTAAATTCATAGATCTTAATGCATTCTGGGAATTACATCTTGTAAGCGAACCTCAAGGTGGTTCTTTTGAATAGAATCTGATAACTAAGCGGACTTGTTACTCAGTGAAATAAGGGATTTTGGGGCTAGCTAAGCGGACCTGCTATCCTACGGTTGGTGATAATCTGTGACTAATAACAAGTAGAAAAGAACATAACTTTAATCATTGTTTTGAAACGAAGAAGGATTCCTTGGTCTTGTCTCTCTTATTGCTTTCAACTTTATCTTTTAATTGCTTTGTTTATTTTTCTTTTGCTTTTTACACCCCCCTTTTGTGACAATTTTTACAACTAGAATCTCTTGCTCCTCGTGGGAACGAACTTGACTTCCATTATATTATTTTTAATTGAGTGGAAATATTAATTAATTTGATTGCACCTACGACACGCATCAAATTTTGGCGCCACTGCCGGGGAGCAACGGGCGATTTTTAGTTGTTTTTGTTTTTCTTTTTGCTTTATTCTTGCTTTGTTAGATTCTATACCGTATCTAACTTAGTTTTCGAGAATCTTATTTCAGGTGCTATACCTTTGGTGAATGCTTAAAGATGGCAGACCGAGTCCAATACGTCTTCGATCCAGCACTCAACTAAAGGATTTCATTCGTGCGGTTAACACTCCACTTCCTCCTTCTTCGTCAAGTGAATTCACAGATTCGGACAAAGAGGAAGAAACAATGACTGATCGTACACTCAAGGATCTAGCTTCTCACAAGCTTGATACAAAACAAACTAACTCAACCTTCGAGATCAAGCCGGGGTTGATTAGATAGTTACCAAAGTTCCATGGCATGGTGAATGAGGACCCAAACAAACATCTTATGGACTTCTATACCATAGTTATGGCTATGCTTCCACCGGAGACTAATGCGGATGGAGCAATGTTGAAAGCTTTCCCGTTTTCTTTGGCGGGCAATGCTAAGGAATGGTTATATTATTTGCCTTCCGGAAGTATCACAACATGGAATGGGATGAAGAAACTTTTCCTCGAGAGATATTTTCCCGCATCCAAAGCTACTCAAATTCGCAAGGAGATTTGTGGATTGAAACAACAAGTGGGAGAATCATTGTATGAATGTTGGGAGCGATACAAGAGGTTGGTGGCAAGCTGTCCACACCATCAATTTAGTGATGTTATGATACTCCAATACTTCTACGAAGCGCTCCACCCAAGTGATAGGTCTCTTCTTGACGCCGCGGGTGGTGGTGCACTAATGAACAAGACTTTGACCGAAGCTAGATAGTTGATTGAAAGTATGGCTGCGAACTCGCAACAATTCTACACAAGAGATGAACCCATGGTTAGGCGAGTGCATGAAGTTAGTGATTCATCATCACATCTTGATCAAAGGATGAGTAACATGGAGATAATGATGCAAAGGATGGCCGCGGTAATTATTCCGGATGGTGAGACCGAACAAGTAAATGCTTTATATCCAAATCAAAGGCCAAGGTACGATCCATACTCCAATACCTACAATCCCGGTTGGAAGGATCATCCCAACTTTAGTTATGCAAACAAGCAAGCGGCGGTTTCCAATCCGTATGAGCAACAAGGTGGTTTCCAACAATCACGTTTCCAACCTCAACAACAATTTCAACCACAACAAGTCAAGGAACGTGATTCTTCAATTGATGACAAGCTCAATGCATTGATGCAAGGTATCACTACTTTGGTTCAAAAACACCAACAAAAGACCGATTCGGCAATCAAGGATTTACAAATTCAAGTGGGGCGATTAGCGACCGATGTGAAACTATTGAAAGCTCAAGCGTCCACAAAGCTTCCTTCACAACCATTTGTTAATCCAAGAGAGAGCGTTAATGCGATTACTTTGAGGAGTGGGAAACAAGTGGAGCAACCAAATCAACAAGATAAGGTGTATGATGAGAAAGAGGAAATTGAAACCGCACCAAAGGAGAATACATCCCCAACCAACCTACCTAAGGAGACGGTTCCTACTTTCACAACTCCACCCCCATTTCCTAGCCGATTTGCTAATTCGAAGAAAGATTTGGAATACAAGGATATGTGGGACATCCTTAAGAAAGTACAAGTCAATATTCCACTCATAGAAGCTATTCGTCAAATTCCTCGTTGTGCAAAGTTCTTAAAGGAGTTGTGCATGAAGAAGAAAAGGTTAAAAGGGAATGAAGTCATGAGTGTGGGGGAAAATGCTTCGGCGTTTATTCTCAAGAAACTCCCACCAAAATTAAAGGACCCCGGTAGTTTCAATATACCTTGCACAATTGGTAAAACAAGGTTTACTCGAGCTTTGCTAGATTTGGGTGCATCGGTTAATGTTATGCCTTCCTCGATTTATGATTCTTTGAATCTTGGTCCTCTTAAAGAGACCGGGGTAGTTCTTGAACTTGCTAACCGATCTAATGTTTACCCGAAAGGGATTGTTGAGAATGTTTTGGTGCAGGTTAATGAGCTTGTATTTCCGGCCGATTTCTATGTCTTAGACATGAATGATGAGAATTCTTCCAAGTCGACACCTTTGCTATTGGGTAGACCATTCTTAAGCACCGCCGGAACAAAGATTGATGTCCAAAATGGCACCTTGACTATGGAGTTTGATGGTACACTCATCCACTTCAATATCTTTGAGACAAAGCGATACCCTAGTGATGTGAAATCATGTTTTCCCGTGAAAGAGATTGATCCGGGCTAATGAATCTTGCAAGAGCTAAGTCGGGCCGTCGACTTTAAAACAAGCGCTTAATGGGAGGCAACCCATAGGTTTTGTATTTCTTATCTTTTTGCTTTTTGTTATTTCTTTTTCTTGTTCCTTATCATGTTAAAATTTCCCACCTTGACTTTACTAGGAGGATTCAATTACATTGAGGACAATGTAAGGTTTAAGTGTGGGGGAGTGGTTAAGCATGTTTTTAAAAAAAAATTACAAAAAAAAATTAAAAAAAATTTGAAAAAAAAAAAAGTTTTACCTAAAACTTCAACTTTTTAGAGATTTTAGAGTCACTAGCATACTTCTAGGTATGTTTACATAGAGATTTTGACCGACATAATTGAACTTGGAAGTGTTAGAGAACTACATTCGGATTTCTTGTTTGTTAGAGTGTTAAATAATGGATTTAATCATGCCGGTGATGCGAATTTGGTGCAGGGAGAAATGCGTTATTAGAGTTGCTGATCAATCATTAGTGGAGACTACCCGTATTCATATCATGTGAGGCACCGACCAGAAATTTTCCATCCACTAAAGAGCTTCTTTTGAGTGTGTGTCACCATACGTTAATTCCGGGTAGAATGGTGAGCTACCCAACCTCCCACCAATAGAAGCACTACTCTTTGATCTCTTGAGTGCTAATTTTGTCAATCATGAGGGTGACGTCTATAGATGAAAGCCTCCTTCTTGTAGTTCGATTTGCAGTTAGCACCATTCTCTCTCGCGACAACAATGGATCCATAGAAACACCATCATCATCAACAAGGAGCGACATCAAAATTTACAAGGAAAGTTGGAAAAGTTTAAGGTTTACAAGCAACGGAACGAGAAAAAGAGCAAATTTCAAATACAAGTAAAGAAACATACAAAGAGCAGATTTTTACATATATGTTGAGGACTTACAATACAATGAGGTAATTTTATATGCAAGTATGAAGACTTATTCACAAGAGCGAAGAAAATTAAAAGGTGAGAATTTTTGAAGTTTATGATTTCAAGACGATACAAGTTGTGAAGAATCAAGCGGTAAAATACTTCTCCCACGGCCATGGTTGTATTTAATTTCTCTTGTTTTGTTTCAAAAAAAAAAAAAAAAAAAAATCATAAAAAAAAAGAAGATAAAAAGATAAAAAAAAAAACAAGAGAAATATTTGTTCTTATTTTTATTTAATGAGCCGTGGGGAAGGAAAATCTATAAGGAAGTTTCAAGCGACAAGGATTATTAAGGTAAAGGTTATAAATTGTCGAAGATTTATAAAATTCGAGAGTTTATCATCAAAAGTTGAAACCGAAGACGAAGACCAAGAAGTTAAAGACGAGGAGCGGAAGACGTTTCTATTGGATGCCGTGAGAGTGGTGTTATCATAATTGGCGATCAGATGTGAAGGTGAGTAAGTAATCTCATCCTTGATAAAATGGTTGATTTCCTTTCTTAGAGATCGTCAGAAAAATGGTTTTTCAAAATATTAAAAGATGTGGGTTTTTAAAAATATTTCGGAAGTTGTCCTTCCCACCATTCAACGTGTTGCAGGATTTCTCTCTTCATTCCTACCCGCACACATGTGAGAACCATAAAAAAGCCGTCTTTTTGAGTGCAATTATCATAAAATCCTTTTTGGTGAGACAGAAGTCGAGGCGAAATGCTTATTGATCGTTTCTCAAACACGCGTTCTCTCATTATGGTGTGGTTATTTCTCACTCAACATTTAAGAATGAGAATATGTTCTTTAGTATTTCTAACTTCTTATTACTAGCATGCAGAAACTCTATGTCCTCATAACTCTTTGGATGCTTGGGACGCTAGAACGCTTTGAAAGTTGTGAGTTTTAGTTTGATTTGCTCGAGGACTAGCAAAGTCTAAGTGTGGGGGAATTTGATAGGGTGTAGAATACATCCTAATTTACTATCTATTGTTTATGCTTTCTTTGCTATTTTTCTTGTAAATTATGTATTTTACGCTTGTTTTAAGTTTTATAGCTACTTTGGAGTCGCACGGAGGAAAAGAAGAATAAATGATCCAAATTGAGCAAAAAGGGCAGGATTGTCATTTCACAGGAAAACAATATCGGGAGACGAGTCAAGGTTAAGGGGCGACTTTCTTTTGGGAGGAGTACTAGTAGCAGTCCAGCCAAGGTTAAGGGGCTATAACTTGATTACCCCTTATCAGAAGTGCCCGAGTACCAATATCCAACCCATTATACAACCCTAATCGAGTTTCTTTCTCGCACTCATTTACTCATTCAATCATTTCTACACCAGAAACAAAACCAGACAAGCGGGCTGCTTTGTGAAAATGAGATTGTTGAAGCTCGGGAGAAGAAATCAAGAGATGGCAATGAACTGTAGAGAGTTAGGGTTTATTCAATCAAGGGATCGGTGGTGCTCAGCGAGAGATGATGGCGTTGTTAATGGAATTGAAGGTGGCGCTGTTGATATGTAATGGTTGAGCTTAGATGTTGATGATGGTGGGGATTCGAATCTGAGACCGTAGAATCGATTGAGACTGAGAGCTGCTGATTAAAAACCAAGAGGAGATTGAGATTCAGATCGAAATGGATTGGTGCTGTAAACAACACAGAGAGGAAGAGATTAAAAGGGTTTTGTTGGTGGTGAGAAATGGGTTCGAGTAATCAGAGATTGTTCTTGAGTTAGAGCAGATCGAGAAGAGGATTGAAATCAGTGTTAGCTGAGAATGGTTCTGCTATTGTTCGAAAGAAAAGAAACGATGAAGAACAACAGATGAGTGCCGTTGTTGTGAATCTCAGGTAGATGCAAACGAGAATCGAGAGATTGTGTGGCTATAATCGAATTGGAGAATGGGTTCTGGTGGTGCTTTGATTATTGGTATGGATAGTGCTACTGTTGGAATGGTTTTGCTGTGAGAATCAAGCTCGAGGTGGTTTTGGTTGTCTGTGGTGGTTTAGCTGCGAATCTGTTAGGCAGAGCTGTACACAGATGCTCATGGTGGTGTTGTCACTTCTGGAGGAACTGAGATGGATTTGTAATTTGAGTCTGAAGTTGTAGTGCAGCTGTGACTGAGAGTTGGTGCTGCATTATTACAGGGCATGGTGGTTGTGGTAATAAGTAAATTGCAAGAGAAGAATGGTGAGCTTAGCCTCTGTCAATTGCAAGCAGAGAAGAGATTGATGGTGTTGGTGGCTCAATTAGAGTTCAAATGGAGAAGCAGAGAAGGAGTGAATGCAAGAATGAATTGTTAGATGTATGTATTAGGTTTCTTAGCAGGGAATGGAGCAAAAGATCGGCCTGGAATTTGGCCTGGGAAGTCCTATAAATAAACAGAACTCGGCCGGATATTTCTTATGGCGAGTCAACTGGGACCGATTCAGCCGATCCAAATAGATCCAAGACAAAATCCGAGTAAGACCAGTAAGCTTAGCAAGACTGACTCAGGAGCTGACTCGCCATCTGGCTTGACTTCCCTTGACCCGATTGACTAACAGTTGACTGACGGTTGGGCCACTTTGACCGTTAGTCCTAACGGTGGACTGACGGAATATACCTTTACCGGCAGAGAATTTTCAGGTGACCGGCGGTGACGGATTCCGGCCATAATACCAGTTTTCCGACGAGCCAAAAATTCCAGAATTTTCTATGGACTTCTCTCATGGGTGTGAAGACTTGGACTAGGAATTGGATGGAGAATTGGGCTCAAATTTGGAAAGAGAAGATGGAAGAAGAGAAAGACTTGAATTTGGAAATTGAATTGCTAAAGGAAAAGGATTCTATTCCTTGGAAGATTTGGAGAATATTGAAGCCTATAAATAGAGAAGTTTTCTATATCTTTTACACACCTCTCTACACACACAACAATTCTCTTTTCTTTATTCTTTGTGTAAACTCCTTAACATGAGTAGCTAATTTTATTATTGATTGAGGATGAATTCCTAGTTCTTAATACATGATTTGAGTTTTGTTTCAATTCTATCTTGAAGTTTTTCACATGATTATCGTTTGTTTTTACTAATAGGAATGTTTATTCATTCATGATTGATTGATAGATTGTTTAGAGTGCACGCTAAATTGATTTGTTAGTTTAATCTAAATCTAGTATAAGTTAGGGAATAAGTAATCGTTCTCGACACTTTACACAAGTAGAAAACACGAGACCTTGCGGAGGGATTCCGTGGAGCGATTGTGTGTAAAAACAACGCTAGAAAGTGGACCAAGCGAACCGAGTTTAACTACTAGTACTAAACCTAAATTCATAGATCTTAATGCATTCTGGGAATTACATCTTGTAAGCGAACCTCAAGGTGGTTCTTTTGAATAGAATCTGATAACTAAGCGGACTTGTTACTCGGTGAAATAAGGGATTTTGGGGCTAGCTAAGCGGACCTGCTATCCTACGGTTGGTGATAATCTGTGACTAATAACAAGTAGAAAAGAACATAACTTTAATCATTGTTTTGCAACGAAGAAGGATTCCTTGGTCTTGTCTCTCTTATTGCTTTCAACTTTATCTTTTAATTTCTTTGTTTATTTTTCTTTTGCTTTTTACACCCCCCTTTTGTGACAATTTTTACAACTAGAATCTCTTGCTCCTCGTGGGAACGAACTTGACTTCCATTATATTATTTTTAATTGAGTGGAATATTAATTAATTTGATTGCACCTACGACACGCATCAAAGAGAACTTACAAAGTTAAGATGTCGACATACTTTGAACACGTGCTATGAATGTTTATTGTTTAATTGTTCAAAGTTATTCCTTAATAGCTAAGGGAAGAGAATCCCAGGATCGAAACTTAAATAAGATAAGAATCTTTTAATTAAGGTTATTAACTTCATTTTTAGGAAAATAAGAATTAGTAATGTGCATTTACTAATTACAGATTTTCTGAGAGATTTCGATCATTATTTTTGGACAGAGCATTTCCAGGAATTATGGAAACCGAATTTGTTATTTAATGAATATCTTGAGAATATTTTCGGTTTTGGAAATTCCTTGGTGTCCAAACTTCCTTGTCTATAAATACTTGAAGTTTGCCTTTCTAGCAAACTAATCCTTCGTAACAGCAAACTACCTCTTATTGTGCTGCTAACGGTGAAGCCGCCTATTCGGAGAGGAGAGTAACCTAATTAGGCGAAATCTCTTACGACCGCTCAGTTTAAAGTCTTCTTTGGGATTGAGAAGCTCTATTAGTACCGTTGGTGGGGAACTAGATAATTGCGGTTTATCTTTTGTTTTCTTTGATTTGATTGACTAACGGTGGTTGAACTTTGATTGCACCTAGTTTGTTTATGCTTGAGAATCTTCTCTTCTAATATAAGATTCACTCAAACTAGTTCAGAGTTTCGACAGGGATCTTTAGACTGTTGTTAGTTCTAAAGACGATCTTGTGATAATCCATTGTTAACAGACTCCGTTCTGTACGTGTGTATACACATAATTCCCCACTCGCCACGTGTCTAAGAAATCACACGTGGAGAACGCACAGTTGGATACATCAAGGAACAATGCCACGTGCCAACACCCAAGAAGCATCCAACGATGGTATATGTTCATCATCGAACTAATCCAACGGCCAGGGATCAGGGAGCACTAAAGGAAAGAGCTATCGCGAAGCACCGAGGAATACCAAAGGATTCACTTTACGCCATCTCGAGAAGGATCTAAGTTCAACGACGAGGATTAGCATAGCTGACACGGATGTGATGAGAGCCGCAGACTGTTGTCTGACACGAGCAGACAGCCCAAGCACCCGCATTAAGTACTCTATCCATAGGGTATGTGTCGACTAATCTGTGGAAGAGCAAGCATCGACCCAGCGTTATCAAGAGCATCCGCTGGGAACATCGGTTCAGAGCGAGGACACCAGCGGGATCAGCACAGAGAACAAGAAGATAAGATTCAAACGGTCTCTGACGGTGGACCCCACGTATCTTCCCTATAAATACCCCTCTTCACTAAGAGAAAGGGGGTCGACCAGTTTCTATTAACTAGAGAAGATTACAGGAAAGAGAGATAGGAAGAGTAAGTATGAAGGATATTTCCCTTTTAAGCATCGTTATTTACTTAAAGTCATTCAACTACCCTTGTAATTCCTCAATACGTAGTGAAACACCAATCTCGTGGATGTAAGCCTTAGTGTTGAATCACGTAAATCACTATCTTATTTACATTTCAGCACAATATTTCCTGTTATTAGTATTATACTTTATGATATGTGCACCGTAACCGCGTAGAATCGCTGAATCAATTCCCCCTTTACTAGACAATGACGAGTCCGAAGACTTTGAGTCAATGAGTCACCGTATTTAGCATTATTCCACTTCTGTTCTTAGTCTTGTAACGTCGGTATTTACAAATGCGAATATTGTTTGTGAACACGGTGATGCCATCGTAATTCCTGTGTTCACAATCTGGCGCTAGAAACAGGGACTCTATCCCGGTAAAAGATTTATCTTATCCTGTGATTGCTTATTTTCCGGCTCCCCGTACTATCCTCTAAATGATAGTGTTCGGATTTGAGCTGATCTTCGAAATCAATCTTTTAAAACCAATTTTCTGCGTAGGGTTTGAAGTTTATTATTCAGGGATGATTTAAAACCACTAAATTTATACTTCTCTTAAAAAGTATTTATGCTTCCCAGGCACGAAACCCACAGATCGTTGTACTTTCTGAAGTTTTCTATATCTACCTAAGGAAAATTTTACAGATCTGTGTTTTATCTAGTATGTTGCATATCCTCCATGCTCAAGATTTTAAGACTCGCGTCCTTCGTAAAAATCTCCATATTTTTTTGGCTTTAAATGATTTTCCCGTGAAGAGAATTTCCCAAATTTATGAGAAAGTCCATGTTTTCAATTATTGGATCTGTCCCTCCAAGTTTTCCGTCTAAACCCATGACCTCTTAAACAACTTTCGTTACTGCATACCTTGGGTCTACGTGCTTAAATTAACTTTGCTAACATGATCCACGTGGATATTGGATTTTCGACGATGTTTGAACTGTGCAGGCGAAAAAAGCGAAGATGGAAAACACGAAGAATGCGGAAAAAGCCAAAGCGTCGTCCAAAGAAATACCTAGGACAACACCAGTCATAACACGCAACAAGCAGAAGGGTGAAAAACTGAAAGCAGCGAACCAGATGATAGATGCGGCAGAAATCACCTCTCCATCGAATGCAAATAATGCAGCGGCAGCAACTCTCAAGGCAGTAGCAGCAAAAGCCGATGCAGCCAGAGCAGCCGCAGCAAAATCCGATGTGGCTAGAGCAGATGCCGTCAAGGCCGCCGCAGTGAAATCCGCGGCAGCTACTCACGCCCTAGAGCAACGGGAAGGGGTTGCATAATCGTCAATGCCGCAGCCAGCCTTCGGGATGTCGCCAACAAACGAGCAAAACCATACTCTTCGTATAAAACCAGGCACCACACCTTTCAGGCAGAAAGTACGAAAGGTAGCACCAGAGTATCACCGAGCAATCGAAAAAGAGCTCTGTAAATTGCTAGAAGCGGGATTCATCAAGGAGGTCAAATACCCAACATGGATATCATACATGGTCATCGTGCCCAAGAAAAACGGGGGAGTAAGAATATGCATCGATTTTACCAACCTCAATAAGGCGTGCCCAAAGGACAACTACCCACTCCCAAGCATCGATCAACTGGTGGAAGCCGTCGAAGGGTACGAAGAACTGTCGTTTATGGATGGAAATTCCGGTTACAACCAAGTAGCCATGGCGGAAGATCAACAACATACTGCATTCTACACCCCGCACGGCCTCTATTGTTACACAAGAATGCCTTTCGGACTTAGAAACGCAGGGGCAACCTATCAGAGGATGGTCGATGCTTTTTTCAAAACATGGATCGGGAAAACCCTTGAAGTTTATGTGGATGATATGCTCGTCAAAAGTAAGCTGCACAAATACCACCATCAAGACCTGAGAGATATCTTCGAAGCCATGAGAAGACACGGCATGAAAGTGAATCCAGAAAAATGCACATTCGGTGTCACGTCAGGGAAATTCCTAGGTTACCTAGTAACGAAGAGGGGCATTGAAGTAGATCCTGCTAAGATCCAGGCCATCGTAGGAATGCCATCCCCAAAGAACCTGGAAGAAGTCCAAAAACTCAACGGATCTTTAGCAGCTCTGGGAAGATTCATCGCCAGGTCATCGGACAAATGCAAACCCTTCTTCAACATCCTCAAAAAAGGAAGCAAGTTTGAATGGACCACTGAAGGAGATTTCCAGAAGATCAAAGAGTATCTAGCAACAATCCCGATCTTACAAAAACCCGATCTAGACGAGGTATTGGCTCTTTACATAGCAGCAACGGAGGATGCAGTCAACGCGGTATTGGTCAAAACAAATACGAAGATAGAGCAACCGATCTACTACGTGAGCACGACTCTCAATTCGGCAGAAAGAAATTACACAAAGATTGAGCAGCTCATCCTGGCACTAGTATGGGCAACACAAAATCTAAGGACTTATTTCTTGACCCACTACATCCGTGTTCCATGCAAAGCACCGTTAGAAGCTATTCTCAAAAGCGCTGGGAAAGTGGGAAGGATAGCGAAATGGGACACTCACCTCGATCAGTTCAACATTATCCACGAAATACGACATTCCCAAAAGTCCCAAATATTGGCGGATTTCTTAGCAGATCTACCCTTGGATAACGACGAGGAAGTAAGGGGCGTACCAGAAGTAGAAGAAGGAGCAGACCCAGTCGATGTCCTTGAACCTTCAAATCAAAAACGATGGGAAGTCTTCGTAGACGGATCAAGAAATAGATAAGGTGTAGGTATAGGCATCCTAATCACTACTCCCACCGGAGAAAGAATCGTGCATGCGCTAAGATTAGAGTTTAAGGAACATACCAATAACATCGTCGAATACGAAGTCGTGGTCCATGCTCTTCGTTTAATAATTGAAATGGGTATAACCGAGGTACGCCTGACGAGTGATTCACAGCTGGTCATACGACAGATAAGCCTAGAGTACAACGTGTACGATGAGACCCTCTCGGCATACATGTCTTTGGTCCAAACCCTTGCATCCCAAGTACCTAGCATCAAGTTTCGGCATCTATGCAGAAAAAACCTTAGGCACGCTGATGCACTGGCATACATATCGTCCATGTTAAAAGACGAAAGCATCGAAGCAATCAAAATAACAAGAGTATACGAGCCCTCGGTTACTCCTCAGGAATCCCTCGCTACAAATCGTGAAGACGATGTAGGGGAGGATATCGCTGACGAGGACGTGGGAGAAGATATCACTGATGACTTCCACGAAGATGACATCATGACAAGAGCGAACGAAGACAAAAACTTCAAAAACGGAGAAGATTGGAGAGCTGAAATCCATCTCTTCCTCAAAGAATGAACGTTGCCTACGGATTTGAAACAGGCTAGAAAGGTGCAGTCAAAGGCAGGAAGATACGACCTTAGGGACGAGATTTTATACAAGAAGTCTTTCCTTGGACCGCTGCTACGCTGCCTATCAAGAGAAGAAGGACACCGGGTTTTGAAAGACATACATTATGGAGATGCGGGCAACCATAGCGGAATGAGATCACTATCGGATAAAGCAAAAATACAGGGGTATTATTGTCCACAGATGATACGGGATGCTGCGAGGATGTCTCGGAGATATGAGGAATGTCAGCGGTTTGCTAAAAGAATCCATGCTCCTGCAACAAAGCTGAATTCAGTAGATAGTCCTTGGCCTTTCTCAAAATGGGGAATAGATATCGTCGTACCCCTGATCGAAGGATCAGGAAAAAGACGATTCTTGATCGTAGCCACATATTACTTCAGCAAATGGGTAGAAGCCAAGGCCCTAGCTAGAATCCGCGACTCAGACGTATTCACATTTATCTTTCAAAATATCATTTGCAGGTTCGGTATCCCGCAGAGATTGTCTCCGACAACGGCAAACAGCTGCAGGGAAAGAACATAGATATGCTCTTCGATACCTTCAAAATCAGGAAGAATAAATCAACCCCCATCTATCCTCAAAGCAACGGACAGGCCGAAACCATAAATAAGACCCTTCCACTTATCCTCAAGAAGCAACTAGACGAACATAAGGGGCGGTGGTGTGAACAACTACATAACGTGTTATGGGCATACCGACAACTCGAAGATCCGCTAATAGGGAATCACCATTCCTTATCACTTATGGAGCCGAAGCAGTCATCTCGATAGAAATCATTATGCCAATAACGAAGACTGAAGCATGGGAAAAGAACTTTACGACTGATATGATGCTATAAAGGCTCGACGATCTGAAGGAAAGAAGAGAAACAGCGCTGCAGAGGATGGAAAACTACCAACGAAGATTAGTAAGGGAATACAACAAGAAAGTTAAATTTAAAAATTTTGTAGAAGGACAGTATATGCTAAGAACTATACCCCAATACTAGCGAGAGAAAAAGTGGGGCAAGTTAGCACCAACATGGGGAGGACCAGTTGTTATACACGACATCGCAGGCAACGGATCTTATTATCTACGTAACCTGAAAGGAGAAGTCCTCAGACACCCATGGAATGCAAAATATCTCAAGCCATACTATCCATAAAAGCAACGCAGTTCTGCATCTGCATGAAGAACACTAGAAGAAGAAGATAGCATACTCGCTTGGCATGTTTCTATCTCTGGAAGAGGAATAACAGACCTCGACTAATCAAAGAACTTTTTGCAAAATCTCTATTGGGGAAAGTAGCCATATACAATCTCTCTGGACTCCCCTATCAGCGTCTATAAGTGTACGACCATGGGGAAGGCATCCATCAGAAAGAGATACCCAACCAATCTAAAAGGCAAAGGTTCGGCGGAATGAATGCATGTACATAGTTCAATAACGCATTACATATCCGGGAACGTTGCCCCGACCCCCACCGTTTGGTAATCCTTTGGACAAGGGTTAACCAGCGGGGTGACAGGTCCGAAATCAGTAATGAAGGTACATATCCTCGTTATTGACATCAAACACTATGTATTATTTAGTCATTTTGTTGACTAGATTTGCTCAACATCTAAAAAGGTAATTGAATTAACCATGCAGATGAATCAAAGTTGTACATATCCAAACAAACGATGATCTATTCCATAAAAGTTGATTACAAGATCAGAAAGTTTAACGAGAAACACAAAAATACATCAAAAAATGGCTCGAAAACAAGTAATCAACGAAGATAAACTTTTTATAATAATTATAGAAGTCTACTTTCCCTTAGAAGATCCAATATGACCAGCGGGATCTTGCTTCTGAGAGGAGGGAACGCTGCCTCCCGAAGAAGGACCAGAGGAAGAAGTTAGGGGCTCGGGCATAGGACGACGAGGATAGTGCTTGACAATACCATGATCTTTCTGAAGGCCTTGCTCGATCCTGGTCAGAGTTCTGTTCACCTCTTCGGCAAGCTGGCAACGAGCCTTATATGCGATCACGGTGGTTTTAAACTCAGACTGTGACAACAAGGATGTCAGTCGGGTTATTTCCTTGGCTGCTTCCTTTGCTGCGGTGTCCCGAGATACATATAAACTCTCAAAATACTTGGTCTGGCCCTCCTGCTGTACTAGGGCAGATTGAGTCTTTTCAAGCTTCTCATTTGCAAGGTCAAGCTGTCCTTCGAGCTTTGAAAAAAAAAGACAATGTTGGGTTAGAAAATTAGAACCGAAGAACTGTTCGTAACCAAATAACGGTATACCTTCGACTCTAGCCGAAGCTATCTCATACTCATTAACTACAGCGTCTCGAGCATCGTCAAGAAAATCGTATTCGTCTGAAATTTTCTTATAATCCAACCGAAGATTTGTAAGAGAAAACTGACACTCATCCAACTCTACCTGCTTCATGGAGTCTAAATTGCGAAGATGGTTGACTTCATTATTCATTTCTTCTATGCATTTAGTAAGCATGTACATGTTCACTTCGAGGTCTTTCTCGGAATCCACTAAACGAGCAACATCAGCTCGAGAGGCGGCTAAAGCATTACTAAGGGCATGAGCCTCGGCTCTGGCATCGTCTCTCTCCCGAACAAGCTGCTGTATATAATCCCTAACCTCAGGGTCACGGGACGACCGAGCTTGGCGTAATTCCTCCTCCAAATGTGTTACCTTAGCCTCCAAACTAGTAGCATGTTCACGAGCAACACGAAGGTCATCACGAGTCCATAACAAGGTATCATTAAAATGACGACGATCGGTATTGTAACTATTTTGCATGTCAATCATCTGAGTCCGCTTCTCTCGCCACTCAGCTACTAGGGTATTATGCTCATCAGCTCGAGCATTCCATTTATCGGCTTCACTATTAATTTTCTCCACTAATTCCCTGATCTGGGAAGCTTGCCAAGTCCTCTCATTCCGAAGCCATACCAATTCTCCAGTAACACCCGCTGAACATAGGGCGGGGAGACTCAGATAGCACACTAAGAAGACGAAAGAGAGAGCCGAAGAGGAGAATAGAAAAAAGAAAACAAACCTTTAGAAGATGAAGCATCGTTGCGGGCCTTCTCCAAGTCACTACGGACCAATGCAAGTTCAACACGAAGCTTCTCCTCTTCGGCACCCAGCTGCTCTTTCCCCTTCAACTGGCTCTTCAGCTCTGCTATCTCCTTATCTTTCGCAGAGACGAGCGCTTCAGCAGCGTTCAATTCCTCTTCACGGTGTCGCAGCTTCGCTTCCAATTTAAAAGCATTCGCTTTGAAAAATTGATACAAAGTGTGGTTGCAATGCTCACTTCTCATTATCTGCGTTGATACCGAGCAAATAATAACCATCAGTAAAAAGTCATATAAGTAATAAAATAAAGGGATTTACGACAACTAACCTCGAGAACACGCTGCTGGGGAAAACCATACTGATACCCATCAGTAATAACCATCATGTCGGCAATGGAAGAAGGGGGATCGACCAGTAAGCTGGTAGAAGTAGCACCCAAATCTTTCTCCCAAGCTTCGGAAACATCATCACGAGACGATAGCTGCATCCTTTGGCGGGTGAAGGCATCGGAATTTTTCTCAACGGGTATCACCGGGGCAGGGTTCCGCACAAACATCAGATTTTTCTTCATCAACCAGTCCAATGTAACATCGTCACCATCCTGCATCATGGCCATATCAAAGCCTTCCAATGAGGCACCAGCGGAAGCTCCGGCATCGGTCACATCCTTTTCCCCATCAGAACTCTTCGTGGCACCGACCTCTTTGTTAGCATGAGCCTTATCACCTTTACCACCCAAATTTTCTTCATCCGCAACCACTTCTTCACCACCGGTCTCAATTATTCTCTCACCCTCGTCCCCAAGAACATCCCATTCATCATTTGGCAACAACAGAGAGAACTCCTCAGCTAACCCCATGGCAGCGTCAATATCCATCGAACCCCCAGCAGAGTGGATTTTACCAAAATAAAAATCTGAAGTACCCCCTGACCTGGCACCAATCCAATAGGAGGATCGGTCAACGGAAAGTCAGACATAGCTCTCTCTTCACCAGTACCATCGCCACCGGGGGCAACCTCTTCTTCGTTGACAGCATCACCAGTATCCTCGTCATTCCTATGAGTATGAGGAGAGGTCTCTATTCGTTCCTCATCATCGGTAATCTCCTCTTCGTCCTCAATACCTTCATCATTCACGGGGCTATTGACCTCATCAAGATTATCAGTCCCCTCCACAGGGGCAGTAGAAGACTGAACCGGGCTGATTTTCTTTTTCTTCTTTTCCTAAAGAGATAACACTCGATATATCAGTACGACGACTATTATTTACTTACATCGTGTTACCTTAAAACCAAGAAGGAAAGGGGCAACATAGAAAACCATACCTTGGCAGCGGCATTACCCTTCGAAGGAAGGACAACATCGGAACTTTCTTCTTCATCAGCAGCGTCAAAGGCATACTCAAAGTTCATACCATCGAAATTCAACCGCCAGGGGCAGAAATCACCATAGCGAGCTGGAGCGCTATCACGAGGCTGACTGCCAGCAACAGGACGCCACCCATGCTGCCCAGGCACCCAGACATAAGCCCAAGAACCAAAACTTCGATAACTGTGGCATGCCATTCATAGTCATGATCACGCTTGAGCCTTTCACGATTAGGAAAAAGTTTCTGCTGAGAAGACCCCTCGGTACCGGGAACGTAGCGAAGCTTCGTATCATACACTTCGCTTAAAAGACGAACCTCACCATGAGAAGTAGGAATGGTACGAAGACCAACACTCCAAGGCTTGCGATTCCTACTATTGACATAATCTCCAAAAGAGGCGTTGAAATTGGCAGGAGTATAAAAAACTTCTCTCAGTGGGATTAGGAGTATAACAGGTCATCATCGTTTCACCCTTACTCCGAAGATAGCACTCCTTCAGAGTCCGAAGATAATTCCCACTTAGCTGCACCACCGAGCGACAATGGGTATTATGGGTATCACGATCGGCCAAAACATCATAATAAAAGGAATCCGCCGACTTGTACAAAGGAAGCATCAAACCCGCTTCGAAAGCCGCCACAGTGGTCAGCAAATGAAGATCGTCGTATTTATAGTTCACAATCATATCATAGTTAAGGTCATCGTCTGGTGCATAGAACTTAACATCAAAGAACTCAAGACCATGCTTCACCTTAAAGGCTTCGAGATCAACATGCTTGAAGGTAACCTTTTTCTTAGCCACCGAAATGCTTCGTATTTCAGAAGCAACGTCAGAACTGGTGGGTCGACTCAACAATGATTTCTTTGACTTGGGAGGACTCATGTCAGAACCTTTCCTTTTGGCCACCGGATCCCTAAAAGGACCCGCCAGAGGCACAACGACTTTAGTATAAGGCCCTTTCATCATAGCAGCGGGTTGCGAAGCCTTAGACCCCGAAGATGGCATCGTGGTTTGAGGGGGCATGGACCGAAGAGGTTAAATAATCATCGGTTCAACAGGATGAGGAGTGGGCTGCTGCGTATTTCTAGATTCAACACGCTGGGGAGAAGGATTAGTCGCAGGACGGATAACTGCATGTCGAGATCCCTTCGGTGGATCCCCCTTCTTCGTGATAGAAACCCTTGGACCCGATGAGATAAAACTTTCTGGGCACGAGGATCTGGTTGGAATGACCTAGATGAGACGCCCCTCGGCGAAGATATATCGGGACTTCTATGTGAAGGAGACCGGTGGGGACTCGGCGACGGTGTCTGGTATGAAGACCGATGACGATCAGACATATCTGCGAGGAGCAAGAAATGTACTACGGAGATCAGATAAAGCAAACAATCAAAAGTCGAAATTATGCAAACTTCCACAAATTCATCAGAGATATCATTCAGAAACCCTAATCTGCTTGAGGGAAACCCTAATCTGTTTAAAAATAACGAAGACGAGCTTAAATCATCAGATGGGAATCCATGATTTTTGAGATAAAAGAGCGGGGGAAAGCGTATATGTACTTGATCACATAACTAAAAACACAGCAGCAAAAGTTCAACAATCAATCAAGATCAAAATAAAGACTACTTCATACCTGTATCAAAAACTCTACAAGCAAAGCAAGGACGATCAAAGAAGGGATGATGAACAGCGACATGGGTCAACCTCGGAAGATCCTAAGAAACTTAAACCTAAGCAACACTAGAAGAAGTTAAGTGCAAGAAAACAAAAATGGAGAATTTTCGGAACTGACAAGAGAATGAAGAATGGAATTTATTTCAATATCCTAATCCCTCTTATTTATAACCCAAACGGTATAACTGCCCTGTGTTTCAAGGAGAAGTTAATATGGAGAATGGGAAACGTGCCCTAAGGATAGGGAGGATTTAATGAAGAGAGTGGGGTTGACTGTGAGGATGGTTTTCCCCAAACTTTGACCATTAATTCAAATCTTGGAGAAAATGGGCAAATTGTATACACATAATTCCCCACTCGCCACGTGTCTAAGAAATCACACGTGGAGAACGCACAGATGGATACATCAAAGCGCGATGCCACGTGCCAACACCCAAGAAGCATCCAACGATGGTATATGTTCATCATCGAACTAATCCAATGGCCAGGGATCAAGGAGCATTCATAATTAGGGTTTCAATTTTCGATTTTCAAATTAATTGAGTGTTATTTCCACCTGAGAACCTCTTTAATCCTAAAGACACAAAGCCCATCCTAAATCAACCCACTAGAACAGGTCAGGAAAGAAACCCTAAACAAAAACATCCTGAAAAGAGTTGAGGGAAAAGATATGCGTGGGAAGGGAAGAAGCTTTGAGCCACTCACCCCAGCAAGGCCGGGAAGATCTCGCATCAAGAACACGGGTCCGTAGGTATTCCACTATGGCATTATTTTTTTTATCACAAAGAATTACGTGTGAAGGCGCACCCTTGCGCCTGAGAAGGTTCAATTGCAGTCTTGACAAAGGGTTATAAAAAAAAAAACCTTTATTCAAACAATCAAATAGAAGAAAACCTTGAACTCGGCTGCCACTGAGTACAAGGAAGATGTTCAAATATACGGAATATACTTGGAAAGCGGAAAAAGAAGAAAAGAAGTTTTAGTCGCCAAGAGGGTCGACATCGCCTGCACCACCGTTAGGTTCTGCTTCAGCGCCATCACTTGTTGATGCTCCTCCCTTCGGATCTACCTCAACTTCTGCATCAGACATCTCCACAGCAACGCACTCCATCCCAACATCATTAACGGGAGCATCAAAGGACACAGCAACATTAGGAGTCGTGTCGATTGCTTTCAAATGATCAGGTTCGTCTGTGTAAGAATCAAGAATTATCACGCCGTCCTGGATTGGGTAATCGCATTTATCTTCATTCAGAGGTCGTTTATGCTCAACCTCCGCCTCTTCAACCACGCCGCATATCTCTCGCCCTTGCGCTTACTAGTGCTTGCAACGTTTCCTCGCGCCTCCATCGCTCCTCCATGTCAATCGTTGCTGAAAGTGCACAGATACGTCCCCTGGCAATACGCAGGTGCAAAATAGACATCCCCTGTATAGCGCGGACCACTTCGCGAAGTGGAAGATCGATCTTAGCCATTACTTCTTCGTGCGCATGGGTTTCAGGCTTGTCAACTTCGAAGCTTCTTTCTGGAAAAGTGACAAAATGATCGTCCACCGCTTCCATGATAAACTGCAAAGGAGAAGAAGTTACAAGCACACACAAAAAAAATAATCAATCGATCAGTCAATCAGAAGATCAGATAAGTGTGGAACAGTACCTGAGATATAGAATAAACGACTACGTGAGATGATTCTTTATAATCTCGCAAGTCGACAGAATCCCAGGAGAAAAGAAGTTTTCACTTGCCACCTATAAAGGCTACTAATTCGGGATAGCAATCAACGATGCTTATCAGATACATCTGAGGAAAGCTGCTAGACGAAAGGGAGTACACCTGACCCAAGGAAGGGGCCAAGCTCTGTCCAGATATATACAAAGGGAACCAAAGCGACTCACCGGATCAAGTCCTGCTTCCTTCACAGCCTTAATCAGGACTAACCAGTCCCAGGGCAACGCCTGACGATGTCGACCTATCCGGTAAATATGTATTCACTTTAGCTTGGTCATTTCAGTACACAAATTTGTAACCATCTCATGCCTACCCCACAATAGTGTAATCATTATGTGCTAGGCAAGGGACTTAATGTTGATGGTGGATTTTCATTTAAGGTTAAAATTGTAAAAAACCAGAAAATTATGCGCTAACATCTTGTAAAAGATAAAGCCATTAATAAGTGTTGAATACTTCTTCACTTTACTAATTCACCTAGAATGGAGCATGTGGCAACAATCCCATTCTCGTGAATTAAATACACGAAATTCATCCGGTTGGAGCATGTAGCAACAATCCCATATACCCTGTGAATTTATAGCATTATTAATTAATGCGTGAGCAGCCTTGTATTTCTTGTACTCATTATCAGTGCGGCATGACGACTGAGTGTTGCTCTCCACAGAGCAACACGAACCTCCAAGCATTATAATGAAAGCATGTACGAAATACCCGTACAGGCTGCAACTCTCGGTGTGTTATACTAGCCCGATTGAGCAACTCTCGGTGTGTTATACTAGCCCGATTGAGCATCCGGACTGTCCGTATCAGTCTGGATATGATCTCGTTCATCCAACTTCACCAGCATGATTGGATGGCCCAGATCAATTCCATAACCCCCAAGCATGTATGGAATATTCACTGCCGAACCAACGCGGACCCCGCATGGTCGGCCTCCCCAAAAGATTGGCATGGCTTGCCAAAACGTCCAAACCGGAGTGATATGGGCGGAAAACCCTAAATTAGGGTTTGCGGCACATTACATGTGTCACAAAACAATCTCAACCATCCATCTTCGCAGGTATAGATGGAGGGTGAAGATGTAGATTCAAAAGGCCCAGAGCATGTCAACACAATCACCGTGGGCCCGCCTACATACCTGACCAATCGGTCAGGACCAACCATGGTTGGTCATCCTAATTCGTGCGCCCGAACAGAGCATGACGCACGACCGTGAAACTCAAAACTAGGGTTTTTGAGCATCACGAGCGTCCGTCTTCTCCGACACGAATGGAGGGTCCAAGATTAGATTAAGCAGGTCCGGTCATACCAGCATGACCACCGTGGGCCCGTCTATCCCCTCACCTGATCGGCCAAGGCATATCATGCCTGGCTATCCCAAAACGCGCGTCCAAACTAGCGTGGTCACACTTCCCAAATTGCAAATTGATCTCGACCACTCAACTTCGCCGGACGATTTGAGTGGCTTAGATCACGTTTTCATGGGACAGTCAGGTATAGGCGTGAACACTAGCCTACCACCTACACTCCAGACCGATCGGCCAAGACCGACCAAGAATTGGTTGTCTTGGAACGCGTGCCTGAAGTTGACATGATGTGCGGCTTTTGCAGCACTAGTTTTTTGTCGCAAACTGATCTCGACCACTCAACTTCGCCGGACGAATTGAGTGGCCCAGATCATATTTTCGTGAGATAATGGGGTATGGGCGCCTACACCGTCATGCCATCTACATGCATGTACGATTGGCCTGGCCAAAATCGTCTCCCAAGCTTGGATTCGACCAAGCTGAAGAATGATGCCTGCGCACCTCTTCAAAACCCTAATTCCATCAACGGTCGCAGAGATGAGTGTCTCAAAGATCATCTCGTCCGTCCAACTTCACCGGCTTGGTTATACAACCCCGGTCGAGTTAATTGGTCGGTGAGGCGTCATGGTAATCACCACCCATCACTCTACCACACCATGATGCAAGACTGCATAAAATACACATGATACTTCACAAGTATCAACTTCCTAAATAACTTAGTTATTTAATCTAGCATTACATGCAACTTTCAGGGTCCCACGATCCACACACTCGAGACATCAATCATGTCACAAACTGGGGGATACATACTGGGGTATTGGTCTGGCGGTTTACAGCGTGCAGCGTGCAACGCGCCATCACAAGAACGTGTCAGGAAGTCATGGACTGTTAGAGATGACAGGAGAAGTGGGCAAGACTGGTCGTGTAACACCAACACACACCTCCACTACTCCATCACTCCACTTCCTCCACTTCCCACAAGAGACGTAAATAAGGCTCAAATGACTTGTATAAATAGGTTCTCCTCCCTATTTTCCAAACAAGAGAAACAAGACAAGTCCAGACAACAGAGGCAAGTGTTGATACAATCGTATTTAAACACCGAAACTGATAGCTTACACCTGCAAGTCAGTTCAGCTTTCTGATACAAGTCATTCATAGCCAACATCTTCATATTCTCAACACCTTCTTCGCTTCCCTCCCTAAGATCAACCCCATCTCCTTCACTTTGTGGCCGAAACAAGTCTGGAACGGCCATTTCTTGGTTTAGGCCGGACTTGCACAGATTGATCTCTCGAATCTACAAGCACTCACCGCGTAGTGCATTTGTTTAAGGTTTAGACTCATTTCTCATCCACACACCAAATTACCAAAACCGGCAGAAATAGTTTTCACCCATAAACAAAGATGTATTTGGATTAAAGCAAAGGGTTGGTGAAAGTTTGAAACATTTGACTGTGAGGTGGAAGACGATGTGTAGCGACATGGTGGGTCGTGTCGATGAGTGATATCTTATTTTATCATTCATTAATGCTATGTTCGCAACCAATCTGTTATACATTCAAATTTTCAGAATTAAGAACACGATCACAATGACTGAGATGCGAGAATTACAGGAGGAATATATTGCTCTCGAGGAAAGACAAAATGAGATGGAATCATACCCAGTTGCGAACACAAGTTCGAATGCAAGCTTGTTACCTAAGTTGATAAATACAGTGGCGAGCACTTCGCAAGGACAACCAGACTTGGTCATGGGTGATAATCAACAGAAGCTAGTGGCTATGTGGAGTCGTGACCAAGAAGAATACGAGAGAGAAAGAAATTTCTATAACCGCGGTGGAAATAATAAAATTCAAAGACTTGATCAGCCGCAAGAAAATTATGGAGGTCAAAGGCAAAATTATCATAGGGGACAAGGAAGCCACAGGATAGTATGGGAAGAAATGGAGATGCCACCTCTCAATGCTAGCGTGGAGAAAATATGGGAAGCTATAATTTTAATGGATAATATACCAACACCATGGAACATGGGAAAGGAGCCACCTCCAAGTGAGAGAAGCCATGAGTTTTGTTCTTATCACCATTTCCATGGACATACAACAAATGATTGCAGAAATATAAAGAGAATCATCCTCAGGATGATAGATCAGGGAAAATTAAATCATTTTCTAGTAAAGAAAGCACAACCTCAAGTATTGCCACCACCTCCTCCAGAAATTCAAAGGGCGAACACAACAAAAGAACGTGAAACATTTGAGATAGAAGTTGGGGCAAAAGCAAAAAATCTGTTTTGTAACTCTATTGTACATTCGTACAAAACAATTGAAGATTTCCACGATATTACTCTCAGCAGGGTTTTCGCAAGGGATGCCAATGATAAAGAAATAATGAACACCGTGAAGACGTCGCAACTGGAAGAATGGCGAAAAGCATCATTTCTTTCACCGCGGAAGAAGTGCCTGAGGCTGGAGAAATGCATGACAACCCATTGGTGGTAAGATTGGAGATCAACCCAAAACCCAGAGAGGATGAAGATGATGAGGCTGAGAATTCTTGGGCAATTAACAGAATTTTGATTGATACGGGGAGTTCCGTGAACATTCTTTTTTATCATACTTATAAAACTATGGGAGGAAAAGATGAAGATTTAATACCTTCAACATACAAAATTTATGGTTTTAATGGTACTGCAAATAAGCCTAAAGGAGAAGTTCACATGAGAATTCCATTGAAAGGATTGTCTTCTGAAATCTTAATCTGTGTTGTTGATGTGGAATCACCATATAACGCATTAATTGGGCGACCTTGGTTACATGAGATTCTAGGCGTAGCATCAACTTTTCATCAATGTATTAAGTTTCCTCATCCAACTGGTATTGGGATTATAAAAAGAGATTGGATAGAAGGGAAAAAATTTTATGAAATTGAAATAGAATCCTGCGAAGAAAGAGCTGCAAAGAAGAAAGATTGGAAACACAGCATCAGAGAAAAACAAAAAAGTGAAAGGTTGATGGTAGATACCATAGAATGGAGAGAGGAAGAAATGCTGAGAAATCAATGTCTGTTGAAAAGAAGAAGTGGCGATAATATCGCAAGAGATGGAGAAATAACAGGAAAATTCAAAGAGAATGAGGCAGAAAGTAGCAAAACTAAGAGGTTTAAAGATTGAATGCGCTTACTGATCAAGGGTGTAAAAAAAAAAAAAAAAAAAAAAAAATACAAATGGCAAATATGTTGCAAATGGCAAAAATGGAGTGGTGTAAGAGTTGATATGAAGAAGAAGAAAATATATTTTAGAAATGGCAAATATGTTGCGAAAGTACAAAAGAGCTCATATATGAAGATGAATCATCAAAATAATCAGAAAGTGGCGAACTTATTATGGCGTACACCCTAGTTCGCGAACACAATTTCGCAAGAGGCAAAAGAACCTCCGGGGCGTCATAGTAGGGGGGACCCATTACATATAACAAAGAATTAATAAAATAACCAGAATGGGACGAACCTTCATGGCGTACACCCTAGTTCGCGAATAAAATTTCGTAAGAGGCAAAGTACCTAAAGTGCGTCATGTAAGGGGGTATCTGTAACGTGGCTCAGGGAAAAGGTTACACCGCCCCTAGAACCTAAGTCATGGAGATTGGGGGTAATAACACCCATCCAGGAGAGATGCCTTGGATTTCCAACTATATATATAAGGTTATACCCTGGTTGGACGACCGAGGGTCTCTTCTAAGGAGTCAGCATTTGACCAAGGCGCCGAGGTACATGGTTGAGCCAAGAGTGCCTGGGGCATTTGAAGTGTCTCGGCTATTCTTGGCAAGTCTTGGCTTATGTTGCACTCGGCCCGAAGAAAACTCCACTTAGGGTGTAGTCTCGTAACCATAAGCCCTATAGGCAAAAGGGATAAGAGGTTGTGAAAACAACTGGTTGTTGTTAAGACCGGATGGGAGGAGCTAGCCTTGTATGGCAGAAGTACGCCTCCTTGAAGGGGCAACCAGGGGGAAGATAAGGGCGCACCCTCCATTAGGGAGCCGGGGAAGATAAGGCGGCACCCTCCATTAGGGAGCCGATAGTGTCAAAAAAGACGCAAATGTCATGAGATTTTATATTCGCAAGAATATTTAGGCTTGTCATATTTGTGCATTAATCCTGAAGAGGCAAAAATACAAAAGAGTAGATAAGACGAGATCAATGGGTCAGTACATGAAAGTGTAAGGACGTCCTGCGATTTCGTCGCAAGACGGCAATGTCATGGGGCTTTATCAATGGGTCAGTACATGGATTTAGAGATATTGAATCCTCCTCTCGAAGTTGAATCCTCTTCAAAATGCTAAGGACATGATATCTAGCCTTTATCAAAATGCTAATCAACAACTTTATTTCCAAACCTATAAAATTTCTCTTTTCCTTCGTTAAATAGCTTTTGCTCTTTTGCTCATTTATTTTTCTTTATCTGACTTATCATTTTCGCATACGTTTATAACCTTTCTGATGAAGCCATTCTTCTTCACTCATTTCCTGAGCATATGGATAACGATGCCCTTCTCGCCCATCTCAATGATTCGTTAAATAGCTTTTCCAATAACAAAATCAAACTTCTTTCTCTAAATGAACTTCAATCCAAATTCCGCCTTTTAGAAGCTGATCATAGATCTAGTTTGAGTTTAACCAACCAACTTAAACACCTACATCTTAGTTCCCAAGAGAAAATTAGTACTTTAAGGAAGAAGGTTAGTGATCTTATAGATGACAAAGATCGCATTGCTAATCAAGGTGCCCAAGCATTAGCAAAATTTCAAAAACTCTTCTTGAAGTTCAAGTTGAGCGGGATGAATTCATTCGTCAAAATACTATTCTTAGCGAAAGAGAGAATCAAATTCGTTCCCTTCTTCTCATAAAAAGTGACGATGAGTTCACTTGGGCTGCGAAAGTTCTAGATGACGCCAGAAATAATTTAGGTGTTAATGTTAGTCTTCAAGTTGAGCACACAGCCTTGATTAGGGATATGATTTCTGATAGAGAAGGTTGTTGATCATTCTTCTTTACTTAATTGTTTATTATATATGAAGCTGTCATCAAGTTGTCGATTCATTGTTCTACACTCGCAGAGGCTGAGAAGAGATTTAAGAAAAGAATTGAAGAACTTGAATCCCAAAAAGAACAACTTGCAAAGGACTTCTCTCTTCGCAATGACAAGTATTCCAAGTTGAAGAAGCAACTACAAATTATTGTGGCGAATTTCAAAAATGATGATGTTCTCTTTCGCAACCAGACTATTAAGACAGTTTGTGATGACTGGCGATGCTAGCGAAGAAGAATCTGATGAAAATAATAAAGTAGATGGATCTGATGAAGAAGAAGAATCACACAAGAAATAGCTCCATTTTCTTCTTTCTCTTTTTGTAACATCTGTACATTTATCCTTTTAATCTTCCATTTTTATAATCTCTTATTGTAAATTTCTTAGATCTTCAAATACAAATTCTACTTTTGTTGTCCCTTTCTACACATGTTAAAAAAGCAATTCTTTTTTGCAATATAGTTAATCAATATTGTGAGTGCGTAAATCTATCATATGAAAATAAATAAAATATTCTCAATTTATTCATTCCCATACTTGCCTCTGTTATTTATTTTCAAATGAATGATTAAGCAAATAACCTTTAGATGGTAACATGCCTCAGTCTCGCAACTGTTGCTGCTGAACTCTCGCGAGAGAATGTTTCTTGGTTGTTTTCAAGATTTCATTTTTTTTTCTTTTTCTTTTGTGTGTTCTTATTTTGCCTTCCTAGTTAAAGGTCTTATTGCGCCACCTCTTGTCATTGCGACAAAATCGCAGGACGTCTTTACACTTTCATGTAAAGACCCATTGATTTTGCCTTATCATTTCTTAGTATTGTTGCCTCTGCAGGATAATTTTATTGCGACAATATGACAGGCCTAGATTTTCTTGCGAGAATAAAGCCCCATGACATTGCCGTCTTGCGAAGAAATCGCAGGACCTCCTTACACTTTCATGTACTGACCCATTGATCTTGTCTTATCTACTCTTTTGTATTTTTGCCTCTTCAGGATTGTTGCACAAATATGACAAGCCTAAATATTCTTGTGAATATAAAGTCTCATGATATTTGCGTCTTTTTTGACACTATCAGCTCCCTAATGGAGGGTGCCGCCCTTATCTTCCCCCTGGTTGCCCCTTCAAGGAGGCGTACTTCTGCCATACAAGGCTAGCTCCTCCCATCCGGTCTTAACAACAACCAGTTGTTTTCGCAGCCTCTTATCCCTTTTACCTATAGGGCTTATGGTTACGAGACTACACCCTAAGTGGAGTTTTCTTCGGGCCGAGTGTAACATAAGCCAAGACTTGCCAAGAATGGCCGAGACACTTCAAATGCCCCAGGCACTCTTGGCTCAACCGTGTACCTCGGCGCCTTGGTCAAATGCTGACTCCTTAGAAGAGACCCTCGGTCGTCCAACCAGGGTATAACCTTACATATATATAGTTGTAAATCCAAGGCATCTCTCCTGGATGGGTGTTATTACCCCCAATCTCCATGACTCAGGTTCTAGGGGCGGTGTAACCTTTTCCCTGAGCCACGTTACAGATACCCCCTTACATGACGCACTTTAGGTACTTTGCCTCTTACGAAATTTTATTCGCGAACTAGGGTGTACGCCATGAAGGTTCGTCCCATTCTGGTTATTTTATTAATTCTTTGTTATATGTAATAGGTCCCCCCTACTATGACGCCCCGAAGGTTCTTTTGCCTCTTGCGAAATTGTGTTCGCGAACTAGGGTGTACGCCATAATAAGTTCGCCACTTTCTGATGAACAATTATAAGAAGTTCGCCACTTTCCTGCAACTACATATTGGAACTTTCTGATGAACTAGGCTGTACGCCATAATAAGAAGTTGTTGTTCTTCGCAAGAGAGATAAATGATTTAATTGTATGGAATCTCGCCGACTATCAACCGTTACTTCTCAAACATTCACGTCTCTTCTCGCATTAAATGCATTTATCTTCTCAAGAATTTTTCTCTATATATAGTTTTCTCATCCTCCTCTTCTTCTTTTTTACTTTCTCTCTGCAATTTTTCTTCAATTCTCCTCCGTAACTTCCGCTTCTGCTACTGTAAATTTTCTTTTTTCCTTTGATCTTCAACTCTTTAATCATTCCCATACTCTGAAAATGGCTCCACCTGGTCGTAGATATGAAGTTCTCTTGGGAGAGGCTCAAAAGGATTTACAAGAGAAAGGTTTCACATTATCCACTATTCCCCATCAAGAATCTTCATCTATTGTCTCCGCCAAATTATTTACTGATCATTGTTGTGATAATCAAAAGATCATAATCTCGCTAGGTCAGATTCTCGTCGGCCTTCCCATTCCTCTCTACAACCCTGAACTTCCTTTGTTTTATGAAATTCTTGCTCATGAGAAATTCTCGCGAGCTGTTTATCAATTAAGTGGAGATTGTATCCACTTAATGCTTGAGTTCGCCAACCGTGGCGCTGGTAAGGGGTCTCTCTATTCTAATGCAGTCAGAGATCCTAAATTTGTAGATTTAGAGATATTCTCTGAGAAGTATTCAGTAGAGAGTTTCTCTGAGAATTATGAAGTAATAAACATGAAGAATGATAGAACTCGCTGGGGTGCACATTTGAAAAGAAGAGAAAATATCCCCAGCGACAAAGTACTTATACAGGATATCGATTGGCATTCTGGCAAGAACAATGTTCCTCGCCATTCTAAAGACGAAAAATGGTGTGTCTTTCCGCTATTTTTGAATGGGCCTTATATTTCAGGTTCGAATGTACTCCTCGCGAATCTCTCCGACCATCAACCTTGGGTATTTAACTGGCCCGAGAAAGCTAAAGAGGTGTGCTTCCCGAATTTCGCTCAGTTTGTAATTATTACTTCTTTTTACATCTACTAATCTTGCGAAATTTTCAGATTGTTAAATTGAGAAAAAGTTACGAGAGAAATCCTAAGGCGAGTACTCGCAATTCTTCGATCGATCACGGATGAAGTAAGAAATACTTTTCTTCATTATTTTTAACAATATTGTTGCCTCTGTTTCTTATCTTCATTCGTGTGCGAAGGTTGGCGTTGAAGTTGTTGAAGAAGAGGATATTTCTGAAGCTGCGAAAGCTAAAGGCAAGGGTAAAATTCCTCTTCGCAAGAAGAAATCTCACGCTGCTCCACCTTCTAAAAACGGAAGATCCATTCTTCTTCTCGCTCCAGTCCTCAATCCAAATGAGAGCTCTGATGAAGATAATGATGATGTTGACACCTCTCCTGCGAAGGAGATTCATCCAATTGAATCTTCTATGGCGCAACTATCTAGTATTTTATCTGACTCTATGCAAGGAATGGGAGATGATCATTTTTCTGCCACATGCGAAGCTCTCGCAAATATCTGCGATGCTCCCTTATTAGAGGATGATGATTCTTTTTGTGGAGTTTCCAGAGCAGTGACTCCCAGTTTCCTAAACGCACTTTGTGCCTTGGTATGTCTATATTTCCTTATTTCTGCATGATTTCAATTATAAACCTCATCTTGACGATTTCTTTATTTTCCTTTATAGTCTGGGAGAGCTTCCTTTGTTGTTGCCTTAGATCTCGAGAAAAGGCGCAACATTCTTGAAAAGAAAAACCTTCAACTTCACAAGAAGAATAAAGAATTGGAAGCTGAAGCTGTTGTTCTTCGCAAGAGAGATAAAGAATTTGAAAATGAAACTGCTACTCTACGCGAAAAGACCAAACAACTGGAAGTTGAATCCTCCTCTCAGAAGGACAAGATATCTAGCCTTCAAAATGCTAATCAACAACTTTATGGTATAAAATTCTTCTCTTTTCCTTGCTTTTGCTCTGTCATTTATTTTTCTTTATCTGACTTATCATTTTCGCAGACGTTTATAACCTTTCTGATGAAGCCATTCTTCTTCACTCATTTCCTGAGCCTATGGATAACGATGCCCTTCTCGCCCATCTCAATGATTCGTTAAATAACTTTTCCAATAACAAAATCAAACTTCTTTCTCTAAATGAACTTCAATCCAAATTCCGCCTTTTAGAAGCTGATCATAGATCTAGTTTGAGTTTAGCCAACCAACTTAAACACCTACATCTTAGTTCCAAAGAGAAAATTAGTACTTTAAGGAAGAAGGTTAGTGATCTTATAGACGACAAAGATCGCATTGCTAATCAAGGTGCCCAAGCATTAGCAAAATTTCAAAAAACTATTCTTGAAGTTCAAGTTGAGCGGGATGAATCCATTCGTCAAAATACTATTCTTAGCGAAAGAGAGAATCAAATTCGTTCCCTTCTTCTCATAAACAAGACGATGAGTTCGCTTGGGGCTGCGAAAGTTCTAGATGACGCTGAAATAATTTAGGTGTTAATGTTAGTCTTCAAGTTGAGCACACAGCCTTGATTAGGGATATGATTTCGATAGAGAAGGTTGATTGATCATTCTTCTTTACTTAATTGTTTATTATATATGAAGTTGTCATCAAGTTGCTGATTCATTAGTCTACACTCGCAGAGGCTGAGAAGAGATTTCAGAAAAGAATTGAAGAACTTGAATCCGAAAAAGAACAACTTGCAAAGGACTTCTCTCTTCGCAATGACAAGTATTCCAAGTTGAAGAAGCAACTACAAATTACTGTGGCGAATTTCAAAAATGATGTTGTTCTCTTTCGCAATCAGACTATTAAGACAAATGCTGTGATGACAACAGTATTCCTCATTCTTCATACCCTTGTCTTCTTGACGAAATCCCTGAGAACATGCCTTCTTTGGATATCTCTGATAGCGATGCTAGCGAAGAAGAATCTGATGAAAATAATGAAGTAGAAGGATCTGATGAAGAAGAAGAATCACACAAGAAATAGCTCCATTTTCTTCTTTCTCTTTTTGCAACATCTGTACATTTATCCTTTTAATCTTCCATTTTTATAATCTCTTATTGTAAATTTCTTAGATCTTCAAATACAAATTCTACTTTTGTTGTCCCTTTCTGCACATGTTAAAAAAGCAATTCTTTTTTGCAATATAGTTAATCAATATTGTGAGTGCGTAAATCTATCATATGAAAATAAATAACATATTCTCAATCTATTCATTCCCATACTTGCCTCTGTTATTTATTTTCAAATGAATGATTAAGCAAATAACCTTTAGATGGTAACATGCCTCGCCCTCTAAACCGTTGCTGCTGAACTCTCGTGAGAGAATGTTTCTTGGTTGTTTTCAAGATTTCATTTTTTTTTCTTTTTCTTTTGTGTGGTCTTATTTTGCCTTCCTAGTTAAAGGTCTTATTGCGCCACCTCTTGTCATTGCGACAAAATCGCAGGACGTCGTTACACTTTCATGTAAAGACCCATTGATTTTGCCTTATCATTTCTTATTATTGTTGCCTCTGAAGGGTAATTTTATTGCGACAACATGACAGGCCTAGATTTTCTTGTCCTTTAATTCTTCTCTTCTCTGTCATGGAGAGGGGAGTTGTACATTTTAATTCTTCGTTCTTCTTACGAAGATTGTCACGATCCAGTGAGATATTTTGAAATTTTTGATTCTCAAGATGGAGAGTGTCACACTTTGCAGTCATGGCTTGGAGATTGTTCTTCAAGATTTTAACTTCTTTCTCTAAAGATGTTTACGAAATTCTGTCGGGACCGAAGTATTTACTTAAAATCTCGCAAACATTAGACTTGATAGGATCGACGGAGGTCTTCTTGGTGTCATTCATAATATCTGATAAAACTTTGAAAGCCACGTCCATTCCTTCCAAGTTTTCCTTAGTAAGAGGGACAAACTCGGATGAAGAAGAAGTGACGACAGAAGAGGGGAGAGTTGAATCATCTTTAGTCGCAAGAATGTCATGAGGAGATGGAATCTGTTGAAGGTTAATGGCTGGGGGAAAGGCAGAGGCATCGATAGTATGAGAAGAAAATGGTTCATTCACAATAGGACTATCATGAGGAACTTCATCCATGGAAAATTCAGACATAGGAGGAAAATCAGCAGCGATATTTTCGCTAACAGTATGGGAAGATTTATCTTGCGACGATCTCGCAGGAGGAGTTGTAAGTTTAAATATAGGAAAAGGAACAGAGGTTTCAACATTTTTAGAACTGCGAGATCTTTTGGGGGATCTATCGATATTTTTGTCATCCTGCGAATCACAAGTTAAAAAAGAAACAGAGGCAACAATATTGTTATTAGAAGAGTAAATGTTTCTTAATACCTTGTTATTCGCAGGCTTTCTCTTGTGTGCAACGGATTTTGGTTGCGAACCCTTGGATGTTTTAGGATTTTGGACTGTGAATTTGGTGGCAGGGATGTTTTTACTAAAACAGAAACAATAAGGGAGTTAATCAGAGATGAACAAAATCAAATAAAGTAATCTCAGTAGAAGAATTCAAATGGATCACATGCAATATGATCTACAAACCTTGATGGCTCCATAAGGACAGTAGCAGAGAAGATTTACAACAAGATGAACAACAGCAAAAGTTGCAGACGACAAAGGATTCACAAAGAATGCAGAGATGAAGAAGATGAAGTAAAAGAAAAGAAAGATATTCTCGATAAATCTCTTCTTAAATAGAAAAGAAAAGGATGACCGGTTAGCATTTAATGTGCCGGTAAAAAGGGGAATATATGACACGTGTAAGCAATTTTACTAGATTTACGGAAGCTTGTCGGCAGAAAAATAAAGGAAAGAAATGAACGGTTGCGGCATTTTGAAAAGACTAGTTCTCATGACGTTCTCTTCTTCGCAGATAAGACATGAGAAGAGGCAAGATGTAGGATCAGAATATCGCAACACCAAGATTCTCGCGAAATCCATAAACGACACACTGCGAAGACATCGCGGGATGGAAGTAAAAACGACGTAACGGATGACGACAGTCAAAACATGAGAAAGATGTGACAGCGTAGCGAGATTGAGGAGTGTCGCGAGATTTGACATTTGTACATTTGCGATACTTCGCAAGGCTTACCCGAAAATAAAGGACAACTTAGCTGTCATCCGCCATGTAATGTCCTATATAAAGAGCCGAATAGGCTTAAGGAGGAGAGAGATCTTTTTCGAGTGTAGAGCAAGTCATTAAGAGAGAGAAAGTTCAGAGTGATTGTAATACTTTGGTTTATCTCCTGTTCATCTTGTAACATTTCGAGATTTTGATCAATAAAAACTTATAATTGTTCATCTTAAAAATAATTTAATTGTATGGAATCTTGTGAGGGGTGTAGTGTGGGATTTCCTGCAACTACATAATGGCGCTAGAAACAGGGATGTAGGATCAGAATATCGCAACACCAAGATTTTCGCGAAATCCATAAACGACACACTGCGAAGACATCGCGGGATGGAAGTAAAAACGACGTAACGGATGACGACAGTCAAAACACGAGAAAGATGTGACAGCGTAGCGAGATTGAGGAGTGTCGCGAGATTTGACATTTGTACATTTGAGATACTTCGCAAGGCTTACCCGATGTTGATGGTGGATTTTCATTTAAGGTTAAAATTGTAAAAGCCAGAAAACTATGCGCTGACATCTTGTAAAAGATAAAGCCACTAATAAGTGTTGCATACTCCCTCACTTAATTCACCTAGAATGGAGCATGTGGAAACAATCCCATTCTATGAATACACGAAATTCATCCAGGTTGGAGCATGTAGCAACAATCCCATATACCCTGTGAATTTCTAGCATTATTAATTAATGCGCAATCAGCCTTGTATTTCCTGTACTCATTATCAGTGCGGCATGACGACTGAGTGTTACTCTTACAGAGCAACACGAACCTCCAAGCATTATAATGAAACCATGTACGAAATACCCATACAGGCTGACTCTCGGTGTGTTATATTAGCCCGATTGATCCCCTCTCGGTGTGTTATACTAGCCCGATTGAGCATCCAGACTGATCAGACCGGTCGGATATGATCGCAGTCATCCAACTCCACAAGCATGATTGGATGACCCGGATCAATTCCATCACCCCCAAGCGGTATGGAATACCCTCTGCCGACCCCTCATGGCCTGGCCATTGGCCTAGCTTGCCAAAAACGTTCATACCAAGCAAAGATGGACTAAAACCCTAAATTAGGGTTTGCGGCATATTACGTGTGTCGCAAAACAGTCTCAACCATCCATCTTCGCAGGTATAGATGGAGGGTGTAGATATAAACTCAAAGGGCCCAGAGCATGTCAACACAATCACCGAGGGCCCGCCTACACACTTGACCAACCGGTCAAGACCAACCATGCTTGGTCGTAACAAATTTGTGCGCCCAAACAAGGGGTGACGCACGGCTTTGAAATCCAGAATTAGGGTTTTGAGCATCACGAGCGTCCATCTTCTCCTACACGAATGGAGGGTCCAAGATTAGATTAGCGTGTCCGGTCATACCAAAGATGACCATCGTGGACCCATCTATTCCCTCACCCAATCGTCCAAGGCATATCATGCCTGGTTAATCCAAAATGCACGCCCAAACTAGCGTGGTCACACCTCCCAAACCACAAACTGATCTCGACCGCTCAACTTCGCCGGACGATTTGGATGGCTCAGATCACGTTTTTATGGGATATTCAGGTATATGCGTGAACACCAGCCTACCACCTTCACACCAGGCTAATCGGCCAAGACCAACCAAGATTGGTCGTCTTGGAACGTGTGCCTGAAGTGGGCGTGACGTGCGGCTCTTGCGGCACTGGTTTTCTGTCACAAATCAATCTCGACCACTCAACTTCACCGGATGAATTGAGTGACCCAGATCATACTTTCGTGAGGTAATGGGGTATAAGCGCCTACATCATCATGCCGTCTACACGCATGTATGGTCGGCCTGGCCAAAGTTGTATCCCATGCTTGGTTTCGACCAAGCTGAAGAGTGATGCATGCGCACCTCTTCAAAACCCTAATTTCATTAACGGTCGTAGATGAGTGTCTCAAAGATCATCTCATCCGTCCAACTTCACCAAACTTGGTTATACAACCCGGGTCGAGTTAATTGGTCGGTGAGTCGTCATTACCCATCACTTTACCACACCATGATGCAGTACCTGCATAAAATACACACGATACTTCACAAGTATTGATAGGTGTAGAATACACCGTATTTACTATATAGTAGTTTATGCTTTCTTTGCTATTTTTCTTGTAAATTATGTATTTTACGTTTGTTTTGAGTTTTGTAGCTACTATGGAGTCACACGGAGGAAAAGGAGAAGAAATCACCATATTTTAGCAAAAGGGTAAAATTGTCGTTTCACCAAGGAAGGAACATTATCCGGAGCCCAGGAGTGGTTAAGGGGCTCTCATTCAGGGTACCCCTTATCACTCAAGAAAGGGTGTTATTAACACTTTGGTAGCCCTTATCCAGAGGATGGTTATGCTTTGGGTAGCATCCAATTGGGTCGGTCCTAACTGCACCCGGATCCAAACCCGACCCGGATCCGTGTAATTAAAACCTAAACCTCGAAATCGAGAGAACCATCTCTCAATCATTCTATTCACTCGAAACTAAGAGCATCGGGCTGCTGCTGCCGCTGCTAGCCGTGAAACCGAGAGATGGAGGAATTGGGTATCGATTGGCTTGACAGAGATTCGAAATGGGTTTGTGGTCGTGTATTGAGACGGGAAAGAAGAGATGAATCGAATCAAAGATGGGTTCTGAGCTGATGAATCAGAGATGAGAGTATTGTTATCATTCGATTATTTCAACAGAGGAGACAGGGTCACGGATCTAGATTGAGCCTGAGAAGAATCGATTGAAGAAGGTGATATATTGAGTTGCTGCCATGGTTTTCTGTGAATCGATGAATATCCCATAAAGCAGATAAAGAAGAAGAAGAGGGTTTGATGTTGCATCTGATATCGATTGAAAGGAGGAATTGAGCTCGTTCTTGAGCTGTTATTCAACACAGAGAGGTTAATTGAAGAAGCAGAGAAGTTGATGGCGTTGTTGGGGTTCGATCTGGAAGAAACGACAATGAAATCGAAGATGGGTTCGGTGGCCGCTGTTTGAGTTTGATGTTGAGAGATGAAGCCTGAGATGGATGCAATTAAGGGGTTCTGGTGGTTGTGACAATGTATGGGTAATGTTGTTTCAAGGCTGAGAAGAATACAGAGTTGATGGTGAGTCAATCGATGTTGCTGTCGATTCAGTGAAAGAATGGAGTGTTGTTGATGCTGTGTGGTTTAAGAAGGGCCAGACGATGCTGTTTGTGGCTGTGAAGGTCAGGTGGTTTTGCAGCCCAGAAGTGAGCTGAAGGTGCAGGTGGTAGGAATTATTGATGGAGTGAGGGTTAAAGAAAGCAAGGTGATTGAGTTGAGATGGCAAGCAAGAATGGAGCTGGAATGGCAGGATTGTTGGTGTTGTTTTGCAGTGGAAGCAGCTAGAATGTGGCTGCAGTTTACAAAGGCAAGAGGGCTGTGTTGCTGCTGGCACATGGGAAGTATGAGTGAAGATGGTTCTGGTGATGATTGATTACAGGGAAGATGCAGAGAGTGGTTGTGTTGATAAATTGCAAGATTAAATTGCAGCTCTGTTGCTGGGAGTGTGAATGAAATGCTCAATAGATGTATGTGCTAGGAATTCAAGACAGGAAATGATTGAAATGTGCTTCAGATGGAGATAGGAAGAATCACTGATGCTGCTGAAATGGGTTGTATGAACTGAAAGTGTGGCTTGAGTTGTCTGATGAATGATTGTGTCTGCCTGAGATTGAATGGGTATTGCAGGCTCATAGAAGTGGCAGCTGTATGGTGTGCAGGTAAAGTTGCAATGGCTAAGAAGAATGAAATAATGGATCTGTAGAGGATGGCAGTTGGTATTGAGCATGGAGGTGTTGCAATGGATCAAATGATTTGAAGCTTAGGCAACAGATGCAGCTGAATTGCAGAGCAGGTGGACTGGCTAGTAAGAAGTAGTTGCAATATGGTGGAAATGGAAGTGGTGGTGTGCTTGCACAGGGAAGCTGCAGTAGCTGAACTGGAGCCTCAGATTGTGTGTGGAAACTGAAGTCTGCAAAAGTGAAGAAGGCACAGCCATGATGGCTGAGGCATGAAGCACAATCCTTGTGCAACACACAGCTCTGGCCAGAGCAATGGCTTATGCCATGGCAACTTAACCGAGTCGGCCCGATTTAGTCGGACTCGATGCCGACTCGGTTCGATTCATGACCTAGACCTTGACCTGTTGACTAACAGTTGACTGACGGTTTGTTTGACCGTTAGTCCTAACGGAGGACTGACGGAATATTCCGTCGAATATTCTCCCGACGACGGTGAACTTTTTCAGGTGACCGCCGGCGACTATTCCGGCCACAATCCCAGTTTTCCGGCGAGCAAAAATTCCAGAATTTTCTATGAATTTCTCTCATGGGTGTGAAGACTTGGGCTAGGAATTGGATGGAGAATTGGACTCAAATTTGGAAAGAGAAGGTGGAAGAGTTGAGAAAAGCTTGGAATTGGAAATTGAATTGCAAAAGGAAAAGGATTCTACTCCTTAGAAGATTTGGAGAATATTGAAGCCTATAAATAGAGAAGTTTTCTACAACTTCTACACACATCTCTACACACACAACAATTCTTTTCTTTTCTTATTCTTTGTGTGAACTCTTTAACATGAGTAGCTAATTTTATTGATTGAGGATGAATTCCTAGTTCTTAATATGATTTGAGTTTTTTGTTTTTAATTCTATCTTGAAGTTTTTCACATAATTATCGTTTGTTTTTACTAATAGGAATGATCTTAAAGACATTCATGATTGATTGATAGATTGTTTGGAGTGCACGCTAAATTGATTTGTTAATTCGATCTAAAGCTAGTGAAAGTTAGGAGATAAGTAATCGTTTCTTGACTCTTTACATAAGTAGCAAACACGAGACCTTGCGGAGGGATTCCGTGGAGCAATTGTGTGTAGAAACAACGTTAGCAAGTAGACCTTGATCTAAGAGTCTAACTACTAATATTAACCTAATAAGTTCATAAATCTTAATGCGTTTATTTAAATTACATCTAGAGTGAGCTACTACTAGGTGGTTTGGTAAATAGAATCCGGTAGTCGAGAACTTCCGTGTCCGGTGATACAAGGGATTTAGGGGTTTAGCACCGAGCTAGTCGCTTTACCTACGGTTGGTGATAATTTGTGACTAATAACAAGTAGAATAGAACATAACTTAATTCATTGTTTCGTAACGAAGAAGGATTCCTTGGTCTTGTCTCTCTTATTGTTTTCAACTTTCGATTTTAATTGCTTTGTTTATTTTTCTTTTGCTTTTTACACCCCCCTTTCGTGACAACTTTTACAACTAAGATCTCTTGCTCCTCGTGGGAACGAACTTGACTTTCATTATATTATTTTTAATTGAGTGGAAACATTGATTAATTTGATTGCACCTACGACACGCATCAAATTTTGGCGCCGACCTTGATCTAAGAGTCTAACTACTAATATTAACCTAATAAGTTCATAAATCTTAATGCGTTTATTTAAATTACATCTAGAGTGAGCTACTACTAGGTGGTTTGGTAAATAGAATCCGGTAGTCGAGAACTTCCGTGTCCTAAGTGATACAAGGGATTTAGGGGTTTAGCACCGAGCTAGATGCTTTACCTACGGTTGGTGATAATTTGTGACTAATAACAAGTAGAATAGAACATAACTTAATTCATTGTTTCAGTAACGAAGAAGGATTCCTTGGTCTTGTCTCTCTTATTGTTTTCAACTTTCGATTTTAATTGCTTTGTTTATTTTTTCTTTTGCTTTTTACACCCCCCTTTCGTGACAACTTTTACAACTAAGATCTCTTGCTCCTCGTGGGAACGAACTTGACTTCCATTATATTATTTTTAATTGAGTGGAAACATTGATTAATTTGATTGCACCTACGACACGCATCAAATTTTGGCGCCGTTGTCGGGAGCAACGGATGATTTTAGTTGTTTTTATTTTTCTTTTTGCTTTATTCTTGCTTTGTTAGATTCTATTCCGTATCTAATTTGGTTTTTGAATCTTATTTCAGGTGCCAGTTTTCCATGTATGGTGGACAAGGGCAAGCATATTACAACAATCAATACGGTTTTCAACCTCAACATTATGACAATTTCCAACCATCCTTAGGATACAATCAAAACCAATCTTTTGGCTATGATCAAATTCCTACAGAACCTTATGGATATTCTCATACATATCAACAACCTTATGACGGGTATGTAAGTGGACAATCACAAGGATGGGAGGATAGTTTTGTTTATGATCAGAAATTCTCTAGTTTTGCGGATAAGATGTCTGCCATGATTGGGGATCTTCAACAAAAGTTTCAAGAATCACATCGAGAAATTCAAAGGAATTCGGAGAAAATATACGAACAAATTAACCAACCTTTGGAAACTTTTGATGACGCTAGTGTAGATTACTCGAGCCTTGATCTTAATAATGATCAATCACCTATTCAAAAGGAAGAGCTTGAGGAAGATGCATTTATTGCTTGGCAAAAATTTCTTAGGGAAAGATGGGAGTCCGCGGAAGTGTATGAGTGTTCCGACAATGAGGAAGTTATTCCAACTCCGGATCATAATAACGATCCTTCACCTATTCAAAAGGAGGAGATTGGGTGTGACTTACCTATTGTTGTAAACGGTGTAACACCCGCACAAGAAGATTTTACAATCTATACCGATGAAAATCATTTTAGTGAATGGCCCGATTCCGATGATGAGAATGTTGAAGAGATGATGCTAGAGGATGAAACCACATTCATTGATTTTGTGGAAGACCCAATTGAACTTGCTAATGATTATGATGATGCCGAGACTTTGGTTAAGGTAGAAAACGACGAAGAATGGTTGCAAGGTTTAATAGAGGACCACGATATACAAGAGGTAAGTAATTCACTTGAATTTTTTAAGGATGAAGAGGATTCTATAATACAAGAGATTGTGCAAGGTTTGTCTAATCCTTTGCATATTGATTCTTCTCCTTTACCTCTTATTGGTTTGAATGTATGTGCTTCGAAAGTATTTTTGGATGATTTTGTTTCTAGATATCCACCATTGGAAACACTTGATTCTAACACTATGCAGGTTTGCCAAGAGGAATACATGGAAGTTCCCGAATTCTATGTTCTTTATACACTTCCGAGTGTGGACGAGAATAAGTGTGGGGGAAATTTCTATCGAGCGATAATTTCACTAATGTTTTCTTGTGCTAATATTTGTATGGAGTTATTGTTTGCAAAACAGGTATTATGGGTGGATCCTCAAATTTTCCGATTGTTGGTATATGGGGAATGAATCTTGCAAGAGCCAAGTCGGGCCGTCGACTTTAAAACAAGCGCTTAATGGGAGGCAACCCATCGGTTTTGTATTTCTTATCTTTTGCTTTTTGTTATTTCTTTTTCTTGTTTCTTATCATGTTAAAATTTCCCACCTTGACTTTACTAGGAGGATTCAATTACATTGAGGACAATGTAAGGTTTAAGTGTGGGGGAGTGGTTAAGCATGTTTTTAAAACAAAAATTACAAAAAAATTAAAAAATTTTGAAAAAAAAAAAAAAAAAAGTTTTTCATAAAAACTCCAACTTTTAGAGATTTTAGAGTCCCTAGCATATTTCTAGGTATGTTTACATAGAGATTTTGACCGACATAATTGAACTTGGAAATGTTAGAGAACTACATTCGGATTTCTTGTTTGTTTGAGTGTTAAATAATGGATTTAATCATGCTTAAGTGATGCGAATTTGGTGCGAGGAGAAATGCGTTATTAGAGTTGCTGATCAATCATTAGTGGAGACTACCCGTATTCATATCATGTGAGGCACCGACCAGAATTTTTCCATCTACTAAAGAGCTTCTTTGAGTGTGTGTCACCATACGTTAATTCCGGGTAGAATGGTGAGCTACCCAACCTCCCACCAATAGAAGCACTACTCTTTGATCTCTTGAGTGCTAATTTTGTCAATCATGAGGGTGACGTCTATAGATGAAAGCTTCCTTCTTGTAGTTCGATTTGCAGTTAGCACCATTCTCTCTCTCGACAACAACGGATCCATAGAAACACTCTCATCATCAACAAGGAGCGACATCAAAATCTACAAGGAAAGTTGGAAAAGTTTATGGTTTACAAGCAACGGAACGAGAAAAAGAGCAAATTTCAAATTCAAGTAAAGCAACATACAAAGAGCGGATTTTTACATATATGTTGAAGACTTACAATACAATGAGCATAATTATACATACAAGTATGAAGACTTATTCATAAAAGCGAAGAAAATTAAAAGGTGAGAATTTTTGAAGTTTATGATTTCAAGACGATACAAGTTGTGAAGAATCAAGCGGTAAAATACTTCTCCCACGGCCATGGTTTATTTTTGTATTTAATTTCTCTTGTTTCAAAAAAAAAAAAAAAAAAAATTGAAAAAAAAAAAAAAAAAAAAAGAAAGAAAAAAAAAAAAAGAAAAAAACAAGAGAAATATTTGTTTGTTAATAAAGCCGTGGGGAAGGAAAATTTATAAGAAAGTTTCAAGCAAGAAGGTTTTAAGGTAAAAGAGTTATAAATTGTCAAGGATTTATGAAATTCAAGGGTTTATCATCAATAGTTGAAACCGAAGACGAAGAAGATCAAGACGAGGAGCGGAAGACGTTTCTATTGGATGCCGTGAGAGTAGTGTTATCATAATTGGCGATCGGATGTGAAGGTGAGTAAGTAATCTCATCCTCAATAATAAATGGTTGATTTCCTTTCGTAGAGATCGTCAGAAAAATGGTTTTTCAAAATATTAAAAGATGTGGGTTTTTAAAATATTTCGGAAGTTGTCCTTCCCACCATTCAACGTGTTGCAGGAATTCTCTCTTCATTCCTACCTGCACACATGTGAGAACCATAAAAAAGCCGTCTTTTTGAGTGCAATTATCATAAAATCCTTTTTGGTGAGGCAGAAGTCGAGGCGAAATGCTTATTGATCGTTTCTCAAACACGCATTCTCTCATTATGGTGTGGTTATTTCTCACTCAACATTTAAGAACGAGAATATGTTCTTTAGTATTTCTAACTTCTTATTACTAGCATGCAGAAACTCTATGTTCTCATAACTCTTTGGATGCTTGGGACGCTTGAACGCTTTGAAGTTGTGAGTTTTTAGTTTGATTTGCTCGAGGACTAGCAAAGTCTAAGTGTGGGGGAATTTGATAGGTGTAGAATACACCGTATTTACTATATAGTAGTTTATGCTTTCTTTGCTATTTTTCTTGTAAATTATGTATTTTACGTTTGTTTTGAGTTTTGTAGCTACTATGGAGTCACACGGAGGAAAAGGAGAAGAAATCACCATATTTTAGCAAAAGGGTAAAATTGTCGTTTCACCAAGGAAGGAACACTATCCGGAGCCCAGTAGTGGTTAAGGGGCTCTCATTCAGGGTACCCCTTATCACTCAACAGTGGGTGTTATTAACACTGGGTAGCCCTTATCCAGAGGATGGTTATGCTGGGTAGCATCCAATTGGGTCGGTCCTAACCGTACCCGGATCCAAACCCGACCCGGATCCGTGTAATTAAAACCTAAACCTGAAATCGAGAGAACCATCTCTCAATCATTCTATTCACCTGAAACTAAGAGCATCGGCTGCTGCTGCTGCTAGCCGTGAAACCGGGAGATGAAGGAATTGGGTATCGATTGGCTTGACAGAGATTCGAAATGGGTTTGTGGCTGTGTATTGAGACGGGAAAGAAGAGATGAATCGAATCAAAGATGGGTTCTGAGCTGATGAATCAGAGATGAGAGTATTGTTATCATTCGATTATTTCAACAGAGGAGACAGGGTCACGGATCTAGATTGAGCCTGAGAAGAATCGATTGAAGAAGGTGATATATTGAGTTGCTGCCATGGTTTTCTGTGAATCGATGAATATCCCATAAAGCAGATAAAGAAGAAGAAGAGGGTTTGATGTTGCATCTGATATCGATTGAAAGGAGGAATTGAGCTCGTTCTTGAGCTGTTATTCAACACAGAGAGGTTAATTGAAGAAGCAGAGAAGTTGATGGCGTTGTTGGGGTTCGATCTGGAAGAAACGACAATGAAATCGAAGATGGGTTCGGTGGCCGTTGTTTGAGTTTGATGTTGAGAGATGAAGCCTGAGATGGATGCAATTAAGGGGTTCTGGTGGTTGTGACAATGTATGGGTAATGTTGTTTCAAGGCTGAGAAGAATACAGAGTTGATGGTGAGTCAATCGATGCTGCTGTCGATTCAGTGAAAGAATGGAGTGTTGTTGATGCTGTGTGGTTTAAGAAGGGCCAGACGATGCTGTTTGTGGCTGTGAAGGTCAGGTGGTTTTGCAGCCCAGAAGTGAGCTGAAGGTGCAGGTGGTAGGAATTATTGATGGAGTGAGGGTTAAAGAAAGCAGTGGTGATTGAGTTGAGATGGCAAGCAAGAATGGAGCTGGAATGGCAGGATTGTTGGTGTTGTTTTGCAGTGGAAGCAGCTAGAATGTGGCTGCAGTTTACAAAGGCAAGAGGGCTGTGTTGCTGCTGGCACATGGGAAGTATGAGTGAAGATGGTTCTGGTGATGATTGATTACAGGGAAGATGCAGAGAGTGGTTGTGTTGATAAATTGCAAGATTAAATTGCAGCTCTATTGCTGGGAGTGTGAATGAAATGCTCAATAGATGTATGTGCTAGGAATTCAAGACAGGAAATGATTGAAATGTGCTTCAGATGGAGATAGGAAGAATCACTGATGCTGCTGAAATGGGTTGTATGAACTGAAAGTGTGGCTTGAGTTGTCTGATGAATGATTGTGTCTGCCTGAGATTGAATGGGTATTGCAGGCTCATAGAAGTGGCAGCTGTATGGTGTGCAGGTAAAGTTGCAATGGCTGAGAAGAATGAAATAATGGATCTGTAGAGGATGGCAGTTGGTATTGAGCATGGAGGTGTTGCAATGGATCAAATGATTTGAAGCTTAGGCAACAGATGCGGTGAATTGCAAAAGCGGTGGACGCTAGTAAGAAGTAGTTGCAATATGGTGGAAATGGAAGTGGTGGTGTGCTTGCACAGGGAAGCTGCAGTAGCTGAACTGGAGCCTCAGATGGTGTGTGGAAACTGAAGCTGCAAAAGTGAAGAAGGCACAGCCATGATGGCTGAGGCATGAAGCACAATCCTTGTGCAACACACAGCTCTGGCCAGAGCAATGGCTTATGCCATGGCAACTTAGCCGAGTCAGCCCAGTTAGCTGGACTCAGATGCTGACTCGGTTCTGACTCATGACCTAGACCTTGACCTGTTGACTAACAGTTGACTAACAGTTGACTAGTTTGACCGTTAGTCCTAACGGAGGACTGACGGAATATTCCGTCGAATATTCTCCCGACGACGGTGAACTTTTTCAGGTGACCGCCGGCGACTATTCCGGCCACAATCCCAGTTTTCCGGCGAGCAAAAATTCCAGAATTTCCTATGAATTTCTCTCATGGGTGTGAAGACTTGGGCTAGGAATTGGATGGAGAATTGGACTCAAATTTGGAAAGAGAAGGTGGAAGAGTTGAGAAAAGCTTGGAATTGGAAATTGAATTGCAAAAGGAAAAGGATTCTACTCCTTAGAAGATTTGGAGAATATTGAAGCCTATAAATAGAGAAGTTTTCTACAACTTCTACACACATCTCTACACACACAACAATTCTTTTCTTTTCTTATTCTTTGTGTGAACTCTTTAACATGAGTAGCTAATTTTATTGATTGAGGATGAATTCCTAGTTCTTAATATGATTTGAGTTTTTTGTTTTTAATTCTATCTTGAAGTTTTTCACATAATTATCGTTTGTTTTTACTAATAGGAATGATCTTAAAGACATTCATGATTGATTGATAGATTGTTTGGAGTGCACGCTAAATTGATTTGTTAATTCGATCTAAAGCTAGTGAAAGTTAGGAGATAAGTAATCGTTTCTTGACTCTTTACATAAGTAGCAAACACGAGACTCTTGCGGAGGGATTCCGTGGAGCAATTGTGTGTAGAAACAACGTTAGCAAGTAGACCTTGATCTAAGAGTCTAACTACTAATATTAACCTAATAAGTTCATAAATCTTAATGCGTTTATTTAAATTACATCTAGAGTGAGCTACTACTAGGTGGTTTGGTAAATAGAATCCGGTAGTCGAGAACTTCCGTGTCCGGTGATACAAGGGATTTAGGGGTTTAGCACTGAGCTAGCTGCTTTACCTACGGTTGGTGATAATTTGTGACTAATAACAAGTAGAATAGAACATAACTTAATTCATTGTTTCGTAACGAAGAAGGATTCCTTGGTCTTGTCTCTCTTATTGTTTTCAACTTTCGATTTTAATTGCTTTGTTTATTTTTCTTTTGCTTTTTACACCCCCCTTTCGTGACAACTTTTACAACTAAGATCTCTTGCTCCTCGTGGGAACGAACTTGACTTCCATTATATTATTTTTAATTGAGTGGAAACATTGATTAATTTGATTGCACCTACGACACGATCCACACGTTCCAGACATCAATCATGTCACAAACTGGGGGGATACATACTGGGGTATTAGTCTGGCGGTTTACAGCGTGCAGCGTGCAACGCGCCATCACAAGAACGTGTTAGGAAGTTATGGATGGTTAGAGATGACAGGAGAAGTGGGCAAGACTGATCGTGTAGCATCAACACACAACTCCACTACTCCATCACTCCACTTCCTCCACTTCCCACGAGAGACGTGAATAAGGCTCAAATGACTTGTATAAATAGGTTCTCCTTCCTATTTTCCAAACAGGAGAGATAACAACACAAGTCCAGACGAGACAGAAACCAAGTGTTAATACAAAACGTATTCAAACACCCGGAGCCTGCTGGCATCAATCGTAAGCCTGCTCATCTCTCTGTTACAAGTCATTCATAGCCAACACCTTCACAATCTCAACATCTTCTTCGCTTCCCTCCCTAAGATCAACCCCATCTCCTTCACTTTGTGACCGAAACAAGTCTGGAACGGCCATTTTTTGGTTTAGGCCGGACTTGCATAGATTGACTTCCGAATCTACAAGCACTCACCGCGCAGTGCATTTGTTTAGGGGTTTATATTCATTCCTCATCCACACACCCCAAATTACCAAATCCGGTAGGAATAGTTTTCACCCATAAACAATTGGCGACCACAGTGGGAGGTTGATCTCTCGGTTGCAAAAAATTGAATTCTCAATTTTTCGGTTTTCATCTCACGATGTATCCTCACTCGGAGACCACAGGTGGTTCAGATATCATGGGAAGTGTAGCTAGAATGCTGGAGGATGTCTTGGAAAATCAAGCCGGTACCGCTAGAAGACAGAGCGAGACATTCCGCCTTTTGAATGATATAACAGCGCAATTACAAGAAAGGCCGGCAGGCATCTACTCAAATGGTGCAAGAAACGCTGGATCCTTAGTCAGTAGTCACACCTTTACCAGTGGAGATGCAGAAAGAACGCGTAATCACAGGGGACTCAGGAGAGACGAACAACATGGTCCAAAGACAACGAAGACTCGAGGCAACTCCACGAGAGGAAAAGACTTGTCCAGGTACCACAACGTCTACCGGATAAAGAAATGGAGCCTGCAGCTTACGGATCCCTGCTGGAAGATTTATATCTCAAGACCCTTGTCGAAGCCGTGAAGAAATGCTTGAGGAATGAGAGATCAATCAAGGAACACGTGAGTACAGAGGATGGGAACGTTCAATTCGATCACTCAGCAGTGATATTACAACACCTCCCGAGCCAGAGCAGCCGCAAATCCTGGCGTCTCATCAAGTGTAACACTTCTGGTAGTCACCAGAGCAACAACTTCCACTCCTTCATCAGGACGAGGAGCCGGAGGGACGAGACGAGGACCATCCCCCATTACCATTGCAAACTTGATGGAGAAGCAGGAAGTTCTTGCTAAGACTCAAACGGATATGGTCGCAACTCAGAAAGAGGTACTCACTTTTATTAAGACATTAACTTATCGATTTCCACAAGAGCCGTGACAGCCCCTGGAGCAAAAAAGGAAAGCATTCAACGCACCGGAGAAGGTACTTCGCGGCGCGGACCTCCATGGACCTGATCAAAGAAGCGACATCAGATATGAGCGGTCTGTCATGGAGACTCCTACACTGGGACCGATCCTCACAACGATCCTCCTCAAGTCAATAGTTTCACTATGAACCAGAGGCCGGTGGATCGGGAAGCGGTTTCTCTAGTGGAAAGTTTATGCGAACTTTCACACCTCTCGAAGAATCAGCGCACGGAGACGTTTTGCTGCAATCAACCAGAGGAAGGTCACGACCGTGCCCTACATGTCACCGCACGCATCAAGGATTCAGAGTTCAAGACGACCCTTATCTACACATGAGCGTCTTCGAATGTGATTACTCTCAAGACTCTCAGGACGTCCAAGGTTCTCCCAGTCAAGGTCGTACGGAAGCCTACCACAATGACGGACTTCGAGGGAAACCAAACCAGCACATACGGGAGAAGCTCCGCGGAAAGAATCAGACAAGTTCGTTGCGTCCCACTACCCACGTGGGCGTCAATTCAGGAAGAAGACCGGCTTGCATCATTGAGGGCTAAAACCCACGATGCATCTTTGCTGACGAAGCATTCTTCTCCATCCTGTGAAGCCACGACCCACGTTCACACGAAGAGGGAAAAAACTTTTGTGGCGAGTCGTGACCAGAAATAGAAAACGGTATACCGACACTGCCATTATCAATTAGCAGGGGAGACTGTTACCCAGTCTCTCCACCCAACGGAATGCTACAACAGCAACGAACCACAACTGATGAGATTGAAATCGTTGGGGAATCTCCTAGGCCTATCTCCATCAGCTCAACCTTGAGTACGGATAAACGCACGAAGCTCGTGGAACTTCTCAAAGAGTACCAAGACATATTCGCTTGGAGATATGAAGAAATGCCGGATTTAGATGAAAATTGGTCACCCATCATCTACATGTCATACCTGGATCCAAGTCGGTTAAACAGTTGCAGTTAGGAAAATGGATAGACCAGGTGCTGCATAGACTTCAGAGACTTGAACAGGTGCTGCTCCAAAACGATCCTCCTCAACCTAATATCGACATGTTAGTAGATGCAACCAGCGGACACGGCATGTTCTCCTCCATGGATGGATGTAGCGGCTACAACCAGATAAGGATGTACGAGCATGACGCAACCTCAATAAGATAACGATGTCCACGCGTCATATCGAGCAAGATCCGGGCGAGTCACTCTATCAGGCAGTGGTCGAACAAGATTCGGGCGAGTCACTTTATCAGACAGTGGTACTTGTCTATCATGCTATATTGGAGAATCTACGCTTTTGGTCATCCTCTTCGAGCTGTTGAACGCTCATCTACAACAACATGTGCCCTGATAGAAAGAACCAGGCCTGCCGGTAATGAAGAGCCTCATAATGTTCGTAGGGGCATATATCTCACCAACAGGCGATATAACCTTCAGCCTTCTGCAAGCAGTTCCCTGAAGCACCAATAGGAAAACCACCGAGATACAACATCCTGCATGTCCGTCAACTCCAACTCCAGTACCACATGCACGACTCCCACAATGATGAAACAATGTCCAAGATATTACATATCTGGCTCGACAACAACCACTACGAACAAACCATGTAAACCACGCTTGGGGACTGAGGCTCAGCATGAAGTTCCTTTACCGTCAGTTAAGGAATTCTTCAACATGAGAGAGATGGTCAGTCAAGAAGCATGGAATTCGCAAGGGTAAATCGAACTGAAGAGGGAAACACTTCAACGCTCCCTCTAGCATAAACTGCTTCAATGGTCTATTCAAGAGCCGCCTCAACGATCTCTACGGGACCCACGTTCGCTTCAGAATCCTTCTTCAACACTCTCTCCAGGATCCACCTCAACGTTCGCACCAGAAACCACTTTAACATCCTCTCGAGCCGTTTCAACACTCAGGCGGGTTATCTTGTGGAACGGATATTTTCATATAGTTGAAAAGGCGCGGTGAACAACTCATCATCAATGTTCGGCATATCTTTAGAGCTGTCAACACCTCCTGACTTGTGCACCAGCATTATCCCCAGAATACATCTCAACAGGAGTTCTTTTCTTCATTCTACAATTAAAAAAAAAAAAAAAAACATGAGTCGGTACTTGTATAAAAACACGTGAGATGTGTAGTCACACACGACAGAACACACATTCAAGTTGGAGTACACAAGGCTGGTATTGGGTCCAAACACCGGTATTGGTCAAGTCTCAAGTCCGGTATTGATCAAGTTACAAGTACGGTATTGATCAAGTCACAAGTCCGGTATTGCTCAAGTCACAAGTCCGGTGTTGATCAAGTCACAAGTCCAGTATTTCTCAAGTTTCAAGTCTGGTATTGATCAAAGTCACAAGGCTGGTATTCGAATAAAACAGGCGCACGCAAACAGGCCGGTTTTCAACGAAACACGTGGTCGACATTCGATCGAGCACGCGACGGGTTCCACTTGATCCCAGCCCCAGATTGGTCGAAGCAGACACAGTCGTCCCCAATCAAAGCTCTCTCTCTAGAAGCTGCTTCAACGCTTTCTACATGACCCACATTTACATTTGAGCACACAAGGTTCATTTTTTAAAAAGCAAGCTTGCTCACATTGGGTCCCACGTTCGCGCAAAGCAAACAGCAAGGCCGGTGTTTGGTCAAAACATCAAGTCCGGTGTTTAGTCAAGCTAGCTGGGTCGGTGTTTGGTCGAAGTAGCAAGATGACACTCGGGCAATTACATCAACCGTACGGTCAAAGAAGACGCAGGACATGGCCGACGTTTGAAACATGTACACGGTGGTCCCGCGTTTGATCGAAGCATGCACATCTTCCCATGTTCAAATCAAGCATGATTACATCGGGTCCCACGTTCAATCAAGCAGACGCAGCGGAGCCACGATTAACCAAAACAGGCACATCAAGCCCACGTTCGATCAAGCAGGTGCAGTAGCCTCACGAACGAAACAGGCGTAACAATCCATCGGCGAGCAAGACCGACATCATTCTAGGGGAACACTCGCCTGGACGCCTCTTGAACGTGACATGCTCCAAGGACAGGATGACCCGTCTCTCCTGGTAACATCTAACTTTGTCTCATAAGCTTTGTCTTTAACTGTCACCATCTCATGCCTACCCCACAATAGTGTAACCATTATGTGCTAGGCAGGGGACTTAATGTTGATGGTGGATTTTCATTTAAGGTTAAAATTGTAAAAGCCAGAAAACTATGCGCTGACATCTTGTAAAAGATAAAGCCATTAATAAGTGTTGCATACTCCCTCACTTAATTCACCTAGAATGGAGCATGTGGCAACAATCCCATTTTATGAATACACGAAATTCATCCAGGTTGGAGCATGTAGCAACAATCCCATATACCATGTGAATTTCTAGCATTATTAATTAATGCGCAATCAGCCTTGTATTTCCTGTACTCATTATCAGTGCGGCATGACGACTGAGTGTTACTCTTACAGAGCAACACGAACCTCCAAGCATTATAATGAAACCATGTACGAAATACCCGTACAGGCTGACTCTCGGTGTGTTATACTAGCCCGATTGAGCCCCTCTCGGTGTGTTATACTAGCCCGATTGAGCATCCAGACTGACCGTATCAGTCCGGATATGATCGCAGTCATCCAACTCCACAAGCATGATTGGATGACCCAGATCAATTCCATCACCCCCAAGCAGGTATGGAATACCCACTGCCGACCCCGCATGGTCGGCCATTGGCCTAGCTTGCCAAAAAACGTTCATACCAAGCAGTATGGATGAAAAACCCTAAATTAGGGTTTGCGGCATATTACATGTGTCGCAAAACAGTCTCAACCATCCATCTTCGCAGGTATAGATGGAGGGTGTAGATATAAACTCAAAGGGCTTAGAGCATGTCAACACAATCACCGAGGGCCCGCCTACACACTTGACCAACCGGTCAAGACCAACCATGCTTGGTCGTAACAAATTTGTGCGCCCAAACAAGGGGTGACGCACGGCTTTGAAATCCAGAATTAGGGTTTTGAGCATCACGAGCGTCCATCTTCTCCGGCACGAATGGAGGGTCCAAGATTAGATTAAGCAGGTCCGGTCATACCAGCATGACCACCGTGGACCCATCTATTCCCTCACCCGATCGTCCAAGGCATATCATGCCTGGTTAATCCAAAACGCACGCCCAAACTAGCGTGGTCACACCTCCCAAACCACAAACTGATCTCGACCGCTCAACTTCGCCGGACGATTTGGATGGCTCATATCACGTTTTTATGGGATATTCAGGTATAGGCGTGAACACCAGCCTACCACCTTCACACCAGGCCAATCGGCCAAGACCGACCAAGATTGGTCGTCTTGGAACGTGTGCCTGAAGTGGGCGTGACGTGCGGCTCTTGCGGCACTGGTTTTGTGTCACAAATCGATCTCGACCACTCAACTTCACCGGATGAATTGAGTGACCTAGATCATACTTTCGTGAGGTAATTGGGTATAGGCGCCTACATCATCATGCCGTCTACACGCATGTATGGTCGGCCTGGCCAAAGTTGTATCCCATGCTTGGTTTTGACCAAGCTGAAGAGTGATGCCTGCACACCTCTTCAAAACCCTAATTTCATTAACGGTCGCAGATGAGTGTCTCAAAGATCATCTCATCCGTCCAACTTCACCAGCTTGGTTATACAACCCTCGGTCGGGAGTTAGTTGGTCGGTGAGGCGTCATTACCCATCACTTTACCACACCATGATGCGTACTGCATAAAATACACACGATACTTCACAAGTATCAACTTCCTAAATAACGCAGTTATTCAAATTAGCATTACATGCTACCTATCGTGGATCCACGATCCACACGTTCAAGACATCAATCATGTCACAAACTGGGGGGATACATACTGGGGTATTGGTCTGGCGGTTTACAGCGTGCAGCGTGCAACGCGCCATCACAAGAACGTGTTAGGAAGTTATGGACGGTTAGCGATGACAGGAGAAGTGGGCAAGACTGATCGTGTAGCATCAACACACAACTCGACTACTCCATCACTCCACTTCCTCCACTTCCCACGAGAGACGTGAATAAGGCTCAAATGACTTGTATAAATAGGTTCTCCTCCCTATTTTCCAAACAGGAGAGATAAGAACACAAGTCCAGACGAGACAGAAACCAAGTGTTAATACAAAACGTATTCAAACACCCAGAGCCTGCTGGCATCAATCGTAAGCCTGCTCATCTTTTCGTTACAAGTCATTCATAGCCAACACCTTCACAATCTCAACACCTTCTTCGCTTCCTTCCCTAAGATCAACCCCATCTCCTTCACTTTGTGACCGAAACAAGTCTGGAACGGCCATTTCTTGGTTTAGGCCGGACTTGCACAGATTGACTTCCGAATCTACAAGCACTCACCGCGATGCATTTGTTTAGGGGTTTAAATTCATTCCTCATCTACACACCCCAAATTACCAAATCCG
>JAJJWW010007667.1:109041-130220 GCA_023531295.1 Papaver armeniacum | reverse complement strand
AACAAATTTCTTCTAGCGACAAATGCGATTAAATGCATACCATCATGTGCCAATTACTAATAGGAATGGACCCCACCAATACCCTGAAAGTTTTTTTCTTTTTTAAAAAAAAGAATTGAATCCTGCTATATTTATTTTTATTTTTTATTTGGACTAGTATGATGAAATCCAAAGGTTCTCACTTTGGGTTTTGCTTAGGGATGGTCACGGGGCGGGTATGGGGCGGGTATGCCAATCCCAGTCACTGCCCCGTTCAGTAAAAATACCCATACCCGTCCCGCTACCTACATGAATTGGAGCGGGACGGGTATGTGAATACCCGCTTGGGGCGGGTTTTCCATGGTTACCCGTGAATACTGGAGTTAATACATAAATTTATTTATAATCAAAACTTAAATATGAAGCAAACAAAATTAATAACATAAGAATAATGCATTTTAAAATTTTAAATTCAGAAATTCATCTTAAGGTGAACAAAATAATCTTTAAATGACTTCTTAGTTTTTCTACTTTGTCCTTTCGAGACAAAAACGATCAAAGAATGTGTCTGATCACAACAAAGAAACGAAAGTGATGAATATACAAGAACGATCAAGAATATCATAAATGTAAGAAAGCTCGACTAAGTTGTAGAAATATAAAATTCGATACAAATTCTTGCATAAAAGTCTAAATCCTTATAATATGGAAGCAACGGCGGGTATGGGGCTGGGACCTTAATCCCATCCTCGCCCATCCCCGTGAGCTTAGGTTTCGTGTATTACCCATACCCGACCCCATCCCCATTTGTGCGGCAGAAACCTCTACCCAAACGGTGCAGGTACCACTGGGATGGGTTTGGTGGGGCAATTGGCCATCCCTAGTTTTGCTAAGGAGAAGAACTAGGGATGGTCATGGGGCGGGTATGCCAATCCCAGTCACTGCCCCGTTCGTAAAAAAATTATCCATACCCGCCCTATTACCCACATGAATTGGGGCTAGGCTGGTATGGGAATACCCGTATGGGGCGTTACCCAGAACACTGTGTTAATACATATATGTATTTATAATCAAAACTTAAACGAAATAATAACATAAGAATAATGCATTCTCAAATTTAAAATTCGTAAATTCATCTTAAAGTGAACAAAAGAATCTATAAATGACTTATTAGTTTCTGCTACTTTTTCCTTTCTCATTCTATCTTCGTCCATGTTAACCATTGCATTATCTCAGTATCATTGCCACTATTTTAACTTTTAGAGAATGTGTCTGATCACAACAAAGAATCGAAAGTGATGAATATACAAGAATGGTCAAGAATATAATAAATGAAAGAAGTGGTGAAGTATAAAAATAAATGAAAGAAAGCTTGACAAATTGGTAAAAGTATAAAAATTCGATACGAATTCTTACATAAAAGTCTAAACCCTTATAATATGAAAGCTACGGGCGGGTATGGGCGTGGGACCTTGAATCCCATCCCCACCCCATCCCATGCAGCCTTAGGTTTCGGTATTACCCATACCCGACCCCATCCCCATTTGTGCGGGTAAAACCCTACCCAAATGGGGCGGGTACCCACGGGGATGGGTTTGGGTGGGCAAATGGCCATCCCTAAGAAGAACAGAGTTAAATCGGTTGAGCTTGTTGTTGTAAAATAACGTTGTTTTTTTTTTATGGAAAAGGTAAATATATTAATCAATCAATAAAGTATATCAGATTTACAATATCTTTCTTTTCAAAAATATTAGACATCACACTAGATTGTGATATCCTTAGCTGAATTTGTGTAGATATATGGTTAAGATTTTTTATCCGAGGCTTCTTTAGCTATCCGATCCATTGCAGAGTTAAATCTTCTTTTGATATATTTCACCTTTGCTTGAGGAGTCTTTGCAAGATCTTTTGGGTTTTCGTTATTGTGTCTCCGCGCTCCAATCTGGGTGTCTTGTATTTCTTTCGATTGTTTCCGCTAACATCTTGCGCATCAGTAACTAAGGTGACACTAGATAAAATATTCTCACTAAGCCAATAGGAAGCTTTTAATAAGGCTTTTGACTTCGCATGGAAAGTCGATGAAGCCCTATCTTCTCCCGCTGCAATGTGCATAAAAGTTTCGGTGTCCGCTGAGAATAGGATAAAAGCATATCCCATTGTTGAATTTTCCTTTTGAAAGCCGCGTCTACGAATATTATCCGATCTAAGCTAAACTTGACCATTTACCCTTGTATTCCATAGTTGGTAGACTTTTTTGGTCTTCTTGATATTCTCTTGTGGATATTGTTGTATGAATTTGTTAATTTGCTCAATAAGAGAATTTGGGTTTGGGTTTATTTTGTCAAAGACTACTGAGCACTCAGTATTTCCGGATGAACCGAGATATTGTTGCAATCTTTCTCGAATAATCAGCGAAATGAGTTTCCGAGGTCCAATCTTTAATCCAATCCATCATAGAGTCTCAGTATTAATTCTTGTATTAACTCGCATCTAAGGAGAGACCAAACCAAATTGCTCTAGCAAAAGGACAAGATCTTATCGGGTGTTGTTCTCGTTTCCGATGATTGAGTATTACACATTAGGCAATCCGTGATAAAATCCTTATTATGAGCTCCTAGTCTAGCATTAGTGGGAAGAGCTTTCGAGCTAATTTCCAAATGAATAACTTGATCCTCGGAATTACATTGATTTTCCATATTTTTTTCCATGGAAATTCGCCAGTGTTGGTGTTGTCCTGATCTTGGTTTAAACTAAGTCTTATGGGGTGCTAGTCTAGCACCTAGATTAGCAGTCAGGACTACCTCCTAAGTCTTATGGGAGTGCTAATCTAGTAGCTAGATTAGCGAATCCACGTCAGCTTCAATATTGAACCATTCCGCGCCGAAGCTAAAACCATTCACGCTACATATCAATGGTTCACGCTTTAAATCTCAACACTGTCGGATCAAAAATAAATCTCTCAGCTCGAACCATTCCGCGAAAAGGTAGTTTTTCAAGCGTCGAATCATTCAACGTAACTATCTAGCATGCTAGTTCACATACTAGCAACCGTAGGAGAGAGAACTAGTGTTAACTTTTTTCCACACTTTTTTTGAATTGCAACACTTAAGTGCTAATCTAGCACCTCCAATCTAGCCCATAAGACTTAGTCTTATGAGGATATTGTAAACATTTTTCGCTGAAAAATTTCCGGAGTCGTGGTGTTGCCATCTAATCTTATCTTGCTCTTGAATATTTGGCGATATGCCTAGGATTTTCTCTTTTATATTATGGGAGAATAAAGTATCCAGTTTCTTTAAATCCCAAACTTCATGTTGTGTAATCAGTTCACTTACCTTTTGTGGGACTGGACCTGGTAAACCCGTTGGTTTTTGAATTTAGTTTTCGATGGTAACCGATTATCTTCCCAAATCTTTACCGAAGCTCCATTTTTAACTTTCCAAATAAAATTTCCTTTGATAAGATTTAGACCTTTTTGTATGCTTGTCCATATCCAAGAAAGATTTGAAGTCCTAGAAGCTTCTAAAGGGTGGTTGTTAGGGAAATATTTGGCTTTCAATAATCTTGCCCACAATTGATCGTGTTCTGAAATCAGTCTGCTGGCCAGTTTCGTTAGGAGAGAAATGTTGAAAAGATGTGGGTTTTTTATCCCAAGACCTCCTTGTGAGATAGGTTTGCATATGTTTACCCAAGCTTTAAAATAACCTCCTCTTTTTTTCGTTTTATCCTTGTTCCACCATAAATCTCTTTGAATTTTATCCATTTGGTCCAAGGTTTCTTGGGTAGGTTAAGGATTTGCATTTGATAAGTAGGGTAACCTTGAAGAACCGATTTTATTAGCACTGTTCTTCTAGCTTGTGAGAGAAGTTTAGATTTCCAACCTTGCAGAGTGTCATAGTATTTTTGGAGTAGAGGTTCGAAATTATCCTTTCTTTTTTATTAAAAGGGAGGAGTACCAAAATATCTATCATTTTTTGTCATCTGAGGGACTTTTAGAATTTTGGCTATGATTTTCCCATGTTTCGGATGGATTTTTTTTGCTGAAAAAAATATCGGATTTTTGGAGGTTTATCATTTGACCAGTGATCTCCCCAAATCGGATAAAATGTCAAGAAGGTTTTTGCCTCCCCTAAATCGGCTTTGGTAAAAAGGAAGCAATCATCTGCGAAGAATAGGTGGGAGATGTTGGGAACATTTTTGTTTATTCTCAAGCCATAGATTTTTTCTCTAATACGACATTTTCTAGAAGTCTAGAAAGAATTTCCATACTGAGATAAGGAATAGGTAAGGGGAGAGGGGTCGCCTGTCTTAACCCCTAGAAGTTTTGAAAGTCGGCCCTGTGAGCCGTTAAGAAGAATGAAAAATGAAGTGGTAGAGATACATTGCATAATGAGATTTACCCGTGGAGTATTAAATCCCGTGAGTCGAAAGAGCGGATTTTATAAAATTCCATTCCACTCTGTCAAAGGCTTTTGAAAGATCTAATTTTAGAGCAAAATGACCCTTTTTAGCTTTCGAGGTTTTCATTGTATGAATAAGCTCATGAGCGATGATGATATTATCGATGATTTGTATTCGGGTAAGAATGCTCGATTGGTTAGGGGATATTATTTTATTAAGAATTGGTTTGAGGCGATTGGACAGAATTTTAGATATTATTTTGTAAATAGTATTACTTAGGCTAATGGGTCCAAAATCGACTGGATTTGAGGGTGGAAATTTTTGGAATAAGGGTAATGAATGAGTGGTTTAAATTAGGGTCTAGAGAACCAGTTTTGAAAAAATCTTGACCTTGTGTTTGTAATATCTTGTCCCAAAATATCCCAATTAGCTTTAAAAAACCTGGCTGGAAACCATCCGGCTCTCGGGCTCCCATTGATTCATCTTGGATAAAGTGTCCCATATCTCTTTTTTTGAAGGAATAAGAGATAAGGAGGAGTTTTCTTCATCAGAAATGCAAGGAGTAATAATGTTGGACAGATCTTCTACGTAGTTCTGAATCTGCGAGGTTCCTATATTGGAGAAATGGCTGAGGAGAAGGGAATAGATTTGATCTCTTTCCGAAATCCAAATGCCTGAAGACTCTCTTAGGGAATGGATAGAATTAATTCTTTCCTCGTTGGAAGCCGATACTACTACTACACTTCCACTAGTAGGGGAATAAAAGTACGACAAGTAAACCTGGCTAAATTTGGGCCTATGGATTTTTTCATCCACCCCAAAGAGAATGATAAGGGGTGTCTAAGTTTGATGAAACTACCATTTTACCCTCTATGAAATTTTAATACTACCAATTTATTCTCATTAAATCCTAATAAAAAAAAAAAATCACTTCCATTTCCATTTAGAAAACTACAGGAGACCCATTCTGCAGATTTTCTACACCGTGAAACCCACTGGGCGGAAAAGTTCACGCTGCACCCAATTTTCGTGAGAAAATTTCTCCCAAACCCACAATTTATAAAAATTGGTTTCTTCGTATCTTTTCTTCTTCGTCTTCTTCACGGGAATTTCTTCTTTAATTATTTTTCTTTTCTTCCTCCCAACTGTGACTTACGATCAATAATATTGATAGCAGTGATAATCATATGAAGATTGGAAAAAATAGATGAATGAAATCGAAAGTTAGGGTTTGAGGTGATGTTCTGAGATTAATCGAGATCTTGCTGTTTGTTATTTCCGAAAGATGTATGAATGGGTTTTTTTTAATTAGGTATTATGATTGAGAAGATGGATCCGAGATGTGTTCTGAGATAGAGATAGGGTTTGTAATTGTTTCAATCAAGTAGAACAAGAAGAAAAGTTGATTTGAGATTTAGAAAATACAGGGAATACTAATAAAGCTTATTTGAGCCGGGATGATGAACAACGAAGAAGAAGAAGAAGATGATGTTGTTATGAGTGCATAACATGTTATGCAGTCGAAAAAATGGATGCAAAACACATTATCCGGCATCTTTGTTATTTTTTGTGAAATTGAAAATTGATGTAGTCGAGAAAATGGATGCATAACCCGATATGCATCCAAAATACGGCTGCATAATGCATTATGCATCGAGAAAATTGTTGCATAATCTTTTATGCATCGAGAAATGGATGCATAACCTGATATGCATCCTTAAATATGGCTGCATTGTAGTTGCAGGAAATCCCACAATACACCCTTCATAAATGCTGTGCCAGCTATTTCCTGCATTGTTCATCTTCATCATCTTCTTTTTATTATCTTTACATTCTATTGTTTTCATGGCATCCGGGTTAGTTAATTTCATTGATTTTGACTATTCTCTTGATTAATCTTCCTTATTGAAATTACTTCATCTTGATTCTATTCTTCTTTTGATGTTTCTTTCACCATTTTTGTTTCGACAAGAATAAATCCGGTTCTAAGTTTCAAGTGGTGAACCTAACATCCTCTTTGGTTCGCAACCAAAATCTTCTTATGGCTGAAGTCTCTAGCTTCCAAAAGCGACTGCGAGTAGTAAGGTATTTTAGAAATATTTGCTCCTTTAATAGCAATTTTATTGCCTCTGTTTCTCAATTGATTTATTATTCGCGAGGATGATAAGAATGATGATAGATCTCCCAAAGGTTTCGCCATAATAAACATGATGCTTACACTGCTTGCTCCTCTTGTTTCCTTTTCGGGATTCAAGCATTCTACTTTCCCTACGAGTATCTTCACAAGGCAAATCTCCCTCTTGTAGCAACTTCTTGCAAGATAAACCCATTTCTTCTTCTCAGATAATGTACCATTCCCTAGATATCATCGCGAGGATAAATCAATCCACAGAATTTTACGTGAATGAAATTCTTGAGGACATGCCTCTTCCCACTTTTACTTTTATCTAGCTCCCACCTATTGATCGGGTTTCTCCAATTGGCGGTCTTATAACCATGGGTGACTCGACTTTTCCTTCTTCCTCTACTATTTCTTCTTCCTCAAAATCTATCTCTCTTAGCAAAGAAAATTTGGAAGGGATGGATATAGCTTTAAAATTTTATCGGATACCATGAATGATGTTAAAAAAGCCTCCATGAGTCCCACGGATCTAGTGTTTTGAATCTTTGGGTAAATATTTTGGTTAGATACGATATCGCGAGTATCCTTAGAACAAGAAATTAAGACTTTGAAGAATAATCTTCATAATACTTTCTTTGGATCGCGATAACCTTCACAAGAAAAATGAAGAATTAAAAGGTATCTCTCCCCTCCCCTTTTTTTTTTTTTTTAAAAAAAAAAACTTGAGTTCGCCTCTCAAGTTTTGCACGAGAAGCGTAAGATGGAGATATATCACTGGAATCTATTGTAGAAGAAACTCGAATGGAAAGAGGCGCTTGGATGGAGCAATATAATCGTTTAGATAATCTCCATACATTTTCTATGGATCAAATAAATAATCTTTCTCAAGAAAACATATGCTTAGTTCAAAATCAAGAATTATTAAGTAATGAAGTGTCGCGTCTCTCATATGCTTTGAATAAATCTAATTTGGAGTTGGAAACCTTATCGGATGAAAATGGAACTTTATCTCAGAGAAGCGAGCTTTATTGGATAAGGTGGCGATATCCTCATAACAACTTGATGCTTGTAAAAAGCATTGAATGAGCAAAAGCGATCTATACTGCCTCTTGAAAAATAAACTTGAAGATATCTACCAGTTGAAAGAGATAAACTTATTCAGAATAGAATAAATCTAAGTGTTAAAACAAACCAACTCAAGGATGATTATACCAAGTTAAAAGAATCCCATTCTTCCCTTCATGAAGCAAAATAAGTTATTGATTTCTAACGAAAAGAGCTTGCGTTCGCGGTTAAAGGTCTTGTTGGTGATGGTTTTGATAATGCCATGGAAAACTTGGGAATAATTGCTTGGCCCTTACTCAATATCTTATCTACGTGAAGGAAGGTAGTCATAGATTTGTTGCCTTTTCCATTATTTTCTTCTCTAATTTTATATACCACTTTCCATTTTATAATTTTAATGTTTTCTTTACTCTTGCGAGTACGAGAAAAATCTTCACTCTTCTCTATCTACTTTGGAAGCGGCGCATGCTAAAATTCAGTAAGGAAAATGCAACTCTGGTTGCTTCTCTTGCCCAATCTCGCGGCAGGAGCCGGAAGGAGGTTTAATTACCTTAATCATTTTAAAGATATCCAGGTAGAAATCAGCGAAAGCACTTCTTCGTCAATTTCATCCCAAAGCGAAGTTCTTGTGAATAATATTTTACTTTCTAAATCTCTTGATCCTGTCTATGTTGAACCATTGGAAGTTGAAGATGATGAAGTACCCAACTCTCAGACAGTGATTATGATTATGAAAGCTGCGAAGACCGCGCGAATAATGAAGTTATCAATAAGGATCCTTGCGAGAAAATCTACGATGAAAACCCTTCAGTTGAGCGAGGTGAAGGTGACAAGATTGTTGAAGAATCTTTACCATCTCCTTGGTGAGAATGTTGATATAGAGAATTAAGTTTCTTTGTAATCTTGTTGAACTTTTCTTTTTGATTGTAAAAGATTAAGTCCAGGTGTTGGATGAATTAGTTTCTCTTTCTTTCTTATTATAAGAACTCATTTACGCCACCTTATCAAGCAATCCCTTTATTTTCCATTAAGTCTTTTGTTGTAATCTTTCTCACGATGAAAAGATCTCGATTGCCTATATTCAAAATGTTTAAAGATCTTTCTTGAATGCTTTTATTGCGACAAGATCGCGGGGCGTCTTTACATTTTCATGTAATGACCCATTGGTCTTGCCTTATCATTATTTGTGTGGTCTTATTTTGCCTTCCTAAGTAAAGGTCTTATTTTGCCACCCTCATTGCAGACAAGATCGCGGGACGTCTTTACATTTTCATGTAATGACCCATTGACCTTGTCTTATCATTTCTTAAGTATTTTTGCCTCTGCGAGGACATTTATATTTGCGACAATATGACAGGTTTAAATGTTCTTGCGACCATAAAATCCAGTGACATTGTCGTCTTTGCTGACGAAATCGCGGGACGTTCTTACACTTTCATGTAAAAACCCATTGATCTCAGTCTTACCCTCGCGTTAGTATTATTGCCTCTGCGAGGATCATTGCACTAAATATGACAAGCCTAAATTCTCTTGCGAAAATAGAGCCTCATGACATTTGCGTCTTTTGACACTTATCGGCTCCCTAATGGAGAGTGCAGCCCTTATCTTCTCCTGGTTGCCCTTCAGGAGGCGTACATCGGCCATACAAGACTAGCTCCTCCCATCAGGTCTTAACAACAGCGGTTGTTTTGCAGCCTCTTATCCCTTATACCTATAGGGCTTATGGTTACGAGGCTGCACCCTAAGTGGAGTTTTCTTGGGTAGAGTGCGGCATGTGCCAAGACTTGTCAAGAGTGGTAAGGAAGTTCCATGCTCCCGCACTCTTGACTCAGCAGTGTACCTCAGCGCCTTGGTCATCTGCGGCTCCTTGGAAGAGACCCTCGGGCGTCCAACCGAGGTATAACCTTATATATATAGTTGGAAATCCAAAGTATCTCCCAGGATAGGCTTTCATGGGCCCAAATCTCCATGACCCGGGTTTCGGGAGCGGTGTAACCTTCCACGAGCCATGTTAAGAGATACCCCCTTATATGACGTACTTTAGGTCTTACATTTGCCTCTTGCGAAATATCATTCGCGAACTAGGGTGTACGCCATAAAGGTTCAGTCCCATTCACTCACTCATTCATATTTGTTAATTCATTCAAGCATTCGTTACATTTGCAAGCTATCGCACAATCTTGCTTTATTTCCTTTGATCTACGCAATCTATCTATTTCAAAAACATTATATCATGATTCCTTCCATTTCTCCCATCTTCTATGGGTAATATTTCTTAAGATATAACCTATTCCATGGCTTATTTAGTTTTTGCCCTACATCTTTGCCTTGAGGATCCATTAATCTATATGCCCTGTTCCAACTATCTCCTTGATAATATAAGGTCCATCCCATTTTCTTGCCAACTTGCCACCATTTTCTCATTGATATATAGGTGTTTCTCATGGCACCAAGTCACTGCATTTGAAATTCACGTATCTTGACACGCTTGTTATATTCTACGGCAATCTTATGATAATTCTCCATATGTTGTAGTGCTTTCTCTCTCTTTTCTTCTAGTTCATCTAACTTGATTAAGATGTTACCATACTGAGATTTTTCTCCCAAGCTTCTTTCTTTGTAGTTGGAATCTTAACGCACGTCAGAGTCAGACTTCGACTCCATATGTTAAACAAAAGGGGACATGCACTGTAGCTTCTCTTCTAGTTGTATTATAAGCCCATACAGCATTGGGTACTTGTTAGCACCATCCTTTATTGTATCCTTCTAACTTTTTCTTCAATATATACTGCGATTGTTTATTGTTGCTAATACTGCATGACCATTAGCTTGCGGGTATAAAGGAGTTGATTTCCCAGCATCGTATCAGAAATGCATTAAGCGACAATTACATATTTTGTCCTTGATTGCTTCCCATTATCGGATACCAGCTGTCTTTGGAATCCCAAATCTGCATATAATGTTCTCAAATATGAAGTAAAAACATCCTATATCGCGAATATGTTGTCTAGCTTTCACCTCTGCCCATTTGTGAAATAATGCATTGCGACGATTAAATATCTTCTCTATCCGTTCATGGTAAAAATGGTCCTCTAATGTCTAAACCCCATTTTCCAAATGGCCGAGACACTTGTTGAAGAATTTAGCGGAGCTCCTGGTGCATGTATTTTCTTCCCATGCCTTTGGCAATCCTCATAGCGCCTTGACACTTGTTTTGCGTCCTCATGCATATATGGCCAATAATAACCACCAGTTTTGCTTTATATGCTAAAGATCTTCCATGCATTGTGATTACCGGCATCCCCACTATGCAACATCTTTAATATGATTTCCCCTTCCTTTCTTGTTAAACATCTAAGTGAAGGCCAGTTAAAAGATCGTCGGTATAACCTCCATCTCTTAATTCATAATTTGTTACTACGGCTTTTTAATTTGTGTGTTTCCAATCTATTTCTTGGTGTTTCTCCAGTCGGCAAATATGCATGAAGCTCTGCCCTCCAATCTTCTTGTGAGTGTTTGTGTTCAGTCTTCTACTACCATTACATCGGTTTCTTGCTCTTCTTCTTTGTCGATTGATGGCATCAAAAGTGTTTGTATTTTAATATTTCTACTAGCTGGATCTGTCATCATACTTGATATAAAGGCAAAAGCATCTGCGAGCCTATTATTTCTCCTTGATATATGTCTCCACTTTATTCTTGGTATCTGCAGTCGACAACTCGATCAACAAGTTTCTTATATTTTTGCAAAGACAATTCGTTTATGGCATATTCTTCTTTTATACGGCGAGTTGCCAATTGTGAATCACTAGTAATCCTTACATTCTCGACTTCATTTCTATTGCAAATACATAAAGCATGTATTATAGCTTCATATTACTGTTTCATTATTTGTTGATGCAAACTCCAATCCGAAAAGAAAGAGCTATTTTATTACCCTCTGGCGATATCACAACAATTCCTATTCCATTTCCTTACTCCATTCGATGACCCATCTACTAATATTTCCCATCTATTTGGCTCAGTTAACAAATCTTTCGGATCTCCATGTTCTTCCTCTACATCCATCATTTCTTCTCTTGATTCATCCTCTTCCAAAGGAAATTGTGCTAGAAAGTCTGCGACAACTTTGTGATTTTAGCGAAGATAGTATTTCATATTTGAGTTTGCAATGACTTATTTGAGCATTCCATCTTTCGACTCTTCCAGAGCCTCTTTGAATTCTTCATCTGCTGATTCTATTGGTACTTTTGTCACCACCTTGACAATATGCGGCTTGAAAAATATATCTGAAGCTTAAATGTTGCATAAACTAATGCAAGATTAGTTTTCAATTTTGAGTAATTCCTTTACTGCGACGTTGAAAGTTTTCTTGATGTAATAAATTGGTTTCTCTACTCCTGCGTCCACTCGCGATAACTACTTGCTTAATGCATGCGAGGTTGTGCATGAGATAAATCAACAATTCTTCTCCTTCATTACGCTTTTTGCAAGATTGATATATCCATTAAATGTTACTTTATTCCTTGCAAGGCTTTCTCGCACTCATCTGTCCATTTAAACTTGATCCCTTTCTAAGGATATTGAAAAAGTGCTTGCATTTGTCGGATGATCGCGAGATGAACCTCCCTAGTGAAGCTAACAACCCATTTAACTTTTGAACATCTTTTATTGTCATTAGGTGTTGGCATATCGTGAGCTGCTTGTACTTTTCTAGGTCGACTTAGATTCCTTCTTTGGATACTGATATACCCTAAAAATTTTCCAGAGCGACTCCAAAGGTGCATTTTTGCAGGTTTACTTTGATATTAAATTGCCTCATTTGTTCAAAAATTTCTTTCAAATCACAGTACGTGGTCTTTTGCTTTTCTACTTTTTATTAACATATCATCTACATATACCTCCAATGTTTTGTGTATCCATCTCATGAACACCTTCTCACGTCCTTTGGTATATGTACGTGGCATTTACGCGGACCAAGCGGCATTTTTGTATAACAGTACAATCCTCTTGGAGCAAAGAAAGCGATTATGTTCTTGGTCTTCTTGGTGAGAGGAATTTGATTGTAACCCTTATATCCATCAAGAGATGATATCCTTTCGTTTCTCTATTGCTTCAACCAGTTGCAGAATATCAGTAATAGGAAACTATCTTTAGGACAAGCTTTATTTAGATTGGTAAAGTCTATACAAATTCTTATTCCTTTTTCTTCTTTGGGACTATAACCATATTTGCTATCCATTCGGGATATTTTGCTTGTCTAATAATTCCAGCGTCCAACATTTTTGCAATTCTTCTTCTATTTGAGGATGATATCTTTGTCGCGATCTTCTAATTCTTTGTTTAAATGGTTTTACATTCTTGTCAATTTCCAATTTATGGCAAGCTAGTGATGGATCTATACCGGGCATTTCATCCATATCCCATGCGAAAATATCTTTGTAATCTACGTGACAACTCAACGATTCTTCTTTCTTCATCAAGCTTCCATTTTAGTCCCAATTTTTAAGATTTTGGGTTCCTCCTCGGTTCCAACATTCACTTCTTTTGTTTTGTTCTCTGCTGACATAACTAGACTTCGGTTCTCCCATAGAGTTGAGTCCTCTCATTTCCTCTACGAACTCACTCCCTTTTCCATGATTTGCTGGTATTCCTTTTCCCTCTTTTGCTCTTATCATATAAATTCTAAATTCTTCTTCTTTCTTATTTGCTTTTATCATCTTCTGCGATCTTTTCACTTCTTCACTTGCCCTTCATAATGCTTTACCTCGATTTGATGATATATTCTTCCTTTATCAATATCTCCTCTGATCTCACCAATTCCACTCGTGCATAGGAAATTTGATGCCTTGATGGAGTGTTGACGCTCTGCCTGTAATTGCATGTACCCAAGGTCTCCCCTAACAATATGTGAGTACGGCGATTCCATATCCACTACACTTAATGTTACTTGTGTTTCAATTTCTCCAGAGTAAAATTACGTAATTTTATCTCCCCTTTAAGTCTTGTTATAGATTTTATTTGTTTAAAGGTTTAAATTCATTCCTCATCCACACCCCAAATTACCAAATTCTCAGGGGAGTAGTTTTCACCCATAAACAAGTATTACTGGGGAGCTAATGGGTCTAAAACTGGGGTTTGTGGGGTAGATATTTTGGAATAAGAGTAATGTAAGAGTAGTTTAAATTAGGGTCAATTAACCCGGATTTAAAGAATTAATTTAATGAATTAAATCTGGACCCATAATATCCCAATTGGCTCAAAGAAGCCCTACTGAATCCATCCTAAAGCAGGGGCTCCCATTGATTCATATTAGTAAGAGTGTTCCAAATTTCTTGCTTTGAAGGATGATGGTTAGAGAATTATTTTCCTCATCGGAAATACAAGGATCTATTAAATTAGATAGGTCTTCTAAATAATTTGAGATCCGAGAGTTGCCTATCTGAGTGAAGTGGTTTATCGAAGCACTGATTTGATCTCTTTCGGAGATCCAAAGGCTCGAAGGTTCTCTAAGAGTATGGATGGCATTTATTCTTTTCCTATTAGAAGTTGTAGCGTGGAAATATTCTACGTGTTTTGGTCGTATTCCCCAAGAACTTATCCCTAGAAATTTGGTGGTAGTAATCATTTTTTATCTTGTACCACTCTCTAGTTCTTCTTGAAGTTTTCTAATTTTTTCTATATTTGCGGGAAAATTGGGATTTGTGGAGATAATCAATTCTAATGTTTAGGGATTTTATATTTTTGTGAATATTCTAAAACATCTAATTCCATTGAGAGAGGTCTGTGGAAAGTAGTTGAAGTTTGGAATGGAAGTTAAAATTTTGATCACTATTGGAATGGAGTGTCCAGGGAATTAGCAATTATGGAGGGAAAAGATGGGTGAGAAAGCCAGGATCTAAGGCATCTAAAAGGTTTTTTTAAGATTAAATTTTCTGGGTGAGAATCTAGCAGGAGCGGATTATGATCTGAGCCTACTCTAGGAAGATGACTTACCTTAGTATTGGGGAAATTCTGTGTCCATTGAAAGGATGTCAGGGCTCTGTCAATTCTTTCGCATATATTGGCCTCTCCTTGTCTATTATTTGACCAGGTGAATGGAGCTCCCTCGTAACCTGCATCTTGTAGTCCTAAGGAGTCAATTGTATGAATTATGAAAGATTTGCTGCTGGAACTAGATTTATTTCCTCCTTGTTTCTCGTCCGGATCAAGTATCACATTTAAGTCTCCAATTAGTAACCAAGGTTTATTGAAATGCTGCGCTGTATTGGCAATGTATGACCATTGCTCGATTTTGTCTTCCGCTTCCACTGCACCGTAAACACACGTTAAGATGATTTCTTTTTCTCCAATTTTTGTATCAAAGTGGCAAACATTTAGGTTTGCTGATATCAGATTTATTTCTATATTATTGTGCCAAGCAATCGCTAACCCTTCGCAATTCCCACAGACGGCCATAACCCAATCAAAAAACCTACATTTTTTTAAAAAAGGTTCCATTTTAGATTGTTGGGCTTTGGTTTCCGATAGAAAAATTATATCGGGTTTATAATAAGAGTTTAGGTGAGTAAAATGGTCTTGTGTTATTGGAGTTCCAATACCTTGAACATTCCAAGATAGAATCCTCATTATCAGGATCCAAAAGAGGGAAAATAAAATGAAATAAACTGAGACAGAGAAAAAGGATCGAGAGATAAGCGGAGGTAAACTAAGATTAGGCCTTTCACAAAAAGGAAGCTTGTAAAATTACCCCCACAGAATCCAAAACAAAGTAAAGGAATTAAAAGTAGAGGAAAGCTAAAAAGAGATATCTCGATAGAACCTAAAAGTGCCTGTTAGCTCAAAAGGATCAATTATCAAACTGAAGGATAGCTAACTAAAATTTTGGAAGGGCTTTAAATTTAAAAAAACCAAGGAAATAGACGAGAGGAAGCAGCACCTAAAATTAAACCCAACAAAACTTCACAAGTGAAAAAGCAGATCGAAGGGATCAAACCGATTGAGTATGGGCGAGAGACAAAAATACACATCCGGGATTTTAAAAAGAGAGAGGGCTTCAAAGATTTACAATGTCTAGCGGGATAAACAAAGACTTAAGAAAACTATATTACAATCAGACAGCAGCAAGAAATATTTACAGAATTTAGGAAAACTAAATTACAGAGATACTACTATTATACTAGGAACTACTATAATACAAGAAACTGAACTAACAGTAACAAACCTAAAGATTAGGAACTACTAAAGCAAAAATACAATGCAGGGAAAGGAGAGAATACAAACGGATAGCCTGGAGGCCCTAATGGATTCTCGATGTTTGTTATGCTAGATATGGATATTCATTTTGTGGTTGGATTATGGGAGTTGTCATTATCCTGAGCTGGATTGGCCTTTGAACCAACTATGTGGCTGTTCCATGAAATTGACAGTAGGTTCAATAATTATGACATCACTCGCCTTAGTTGCTTCATTGTTTCTTGTCACTTCATTAATCCTCATTCTTTTATAAGCTGGCCTATTACTTTCCTCATTGAAATACTTCTCCATTGAGTTCCAATTGTTCCAGTAATCTTGATCAGCTTGAGAAAGTTGATGTTTTGATGAGGATGGCACACTTTGTATATTTGGCTGCTCATGGTTAGGTGAAGAGGAAGGATCTAAAAAGTCCAACATGTTATGTACTTGTTGAAAATCTGCAAGTTGTGAGCTTTTGTCTTCCTGACTTTTTATCTCTACATCTAGTTCTCTCTGAAGATCAGTGAATGTCACTTCTGAGGCTAGAGAACTAGTTGAAGAGGAGGACAAAGAATCCTCATTCCATCCATACCTACTTGCTCCATTCTTTGGGCGGGCTTCCTCCAAATTATCATAGGCAAAGGGGTCATGATTTTGATTTTCATCCTCTTGTTTGTTGTTGCATGTCACCCAAGGATCTTCCATTTCAGCTTGTTGTTGTTGGAGTTACGCATGCCGTTGTGCAATTTCAAATCTTAAATCCTCGATTTTATGGCCAATCAAATCACAAGAACCACAAAACAAGTGATGGGAAGTTATGGAATTCAAAGCTCACCCCATTAAAAACACCAAGAGCATTTTTCGCATTAACCAAAACCGTATTGGCTCCACGATATTGACTAAAGTTTTGATATGATAGAATATTTACCATTGGGATGGCGAAATGGAAAACCAAAGGATGAAATATGACCATTGACTGAAAAATACCTCCTAATATTTTCACTAGAGACTTGCTTCGAAATAGGTTGTGAATTGTGACAAAAAACATCTCCATAGTTGGAAACCAGTTTATAATATCATCAGTGATTTATAGCTTTTTAATACACAAAAGATCCCCAAAGACTCTTCTAGTATCAAGCGATAGAATTCTATTCATCTCATGCTCGTATTCAAACCTAATAAGAAGAACAGCAAAACGACTTCTACTAGTTCTTTTGACTAAAATCCTACCTCTTACTTTCCAAAGAAATGAAAGGGATCTGGAGATATCAAAATTTTTCCTATTAGCTGGGATTGGAGCAATAAACCTACCCAGAATAGTGCTCGTCCACAAACGTCTATTGTTTTGAAAACGATAAGGGATAATTTGGCTAAGGACAAAGTCATTACCATTACTTAAAACCAGAGAATTGTGCAGTTGATCGGAGAGTTGAGAGACATCACCATGCCAAGCACACATGGTGAACCAAATGAAACACAAATCGGTTTAAAACCACACACAACCGAGGCACGAAACTTGACACAATAAAACCAACGAGCGATAAACAACGAAATTACTAGAAAAGCTTAACATGAGATACAAAACTATGGGAATAATAAAACCCAACTTACAGAGTTTAAATAGGGAGAAGATTGTTTGCATCGCAAGAAAATCACATATGAAAGCTTTTGATTTGTTTTCCAATGAAGACATGATTACGGTTCAGGATTAAGAAACCCTAAAATACGTTATTGGGAAGAGAACACAACCATGAATTGCTCAGTCTGTAAAATTAGTAAAGAAATTCGCCAAATGGCTAATTGATATTAAGAAATTCCATGTAAAAAATTAGCAGATCTTAATCAAATCAAAACCGGGTAAGCTTTTGAACGAGTAATCCCATCACTAGGTTAATGATTACCTTGATTAGCCATGAAAAGAAACTCCTGAGCTTGCCAGAATAAACGTTTTGCAGTTGATTTGTTCACTGGAAGGATTTCGATGCAAACTTCAAGTTCTCCGCCTCCATAAACAACCATTAAATCCATATCTAATTGAAAAATCAGCAACCAGTAGCCACTAGGGCCTATAAACACCTAATTAGTTACTCATAAGGAAGAAATCACCTAAAGACGATGATGAATTTGGCTAGGAATCGGTAGAAAAAGGCAGGGTTTCTAAGGGAACGGGTTATTTTTTTGGTTTCTCCGTGAGAAAGCGTCGAACGGGTTTTTTCCTTGTTCCATTCAATTGTCCATCTTTACTCCACGTTAGCTTCAGGGATTTCTAACAAAATAACAAGTTTGAATACCAACCACTTTCGATAATAAAAAAGCATCGATATACATGTCGTGGGTATAGCAGTAAACAAAGACTGTGAATTAAAAGAAAAGATTGATTAATATAATCTTTTCAATATCCACCGTATATCTTGTTTGGTTGACAAGATAAAAACAAAATTAAACCAAAACGTTATTGCTCGAGTACAATTATTGTTTTGCATATTAGTAAAGACTAAAGACAAACAAATAATGTGCGAAGCTGCATGTTTATTTAATCACTGCATAAATATGTTCGATACTATAATCTGATTAATATGGTTTATTTTCTTTTCTCTAGGTTTTGGCTTGGTGCTTGAAGGTTGCTAGGAATTGGAGCGGTTTGCCTTATTTCTCAGCAATCAGCTTCTAATTGTTCCTATGGATTCACTTTTGATACTCAGATGGCACGCATGGATTAATTTAATATCTTCTGAATTTGGGTCTCATGTCATAGCATTAATTACTATCTATTTAATCACCTTGGAGTTACTTTTTAGGGTTTCAAGTTACAACTGCCGATATTCAATTGCTGCTGAAAATATATTTAATTGGTGTAAGGAAATTTCTTCCAGGTGTTTGACATTCACTCATGAGAAAAGAGGTAGAGAATTGATTAAAAGGTTTATCTTCCTCGTAATTTTCTCTGAGGCTGTTCTTTTACTGTTTTGTTAGCTCCACAATGGACTCTGAACTAGTTCAAGTCCAAAACAAAATGACATCAACATCGATTGCTGATAGATTAAGAGCTTTGAAAGAACCAAATATCTCGTCTGAAGATTTACTACAAGGTGCAAAACAGTACAAATTTAGCTTTTTGGGGAATGAGCATGTGAGTCTAGATGAACATTCACCCTCTACATATTCTTACACATCCTTCCATGGAACTGTTTCAGAGAAAAACCAATCCAAAAGACGTAAAGCAACCTCTTCGAGCACTGATGTCCAGGTGTAGATGGTGGATTTTCGACAAGGGCTAAAATCGTAACACCATAATTGTACATATTCCCATCCAAAGAATCGGATGAGTATTGAGGCTCATGCCTCATCGAAAGCGTGGAAACTCGTGACACATGAATCTCGGATCGAGAATACCGTCTCTCGTAGTACATATAGATGTGTAGTCTCTCACCTGAGGCAACGGCATATCTCATGAATACTTTTGAGCAATTTCGGATCACTTTTATATAGAATTGCAAGATTAGACGACTCCTAGACAAATTGCACGCTAGTATAGAGCAATAACGTCTTCAAGATGTAACAATTGTTTTCCCTGACTATATAAAAGAAATATGGACGCTTCGGCAAGCTCATATCACCCAATTCTTGAATAATTAATGCTCCTAGATGATCGTACTAGTATAGAGCCATCGCTTAATTATTCTTAAATCATTAGATTCATTAATGAATCTTTGGAAAATATTCAATATTTTCATAATATTTCGTTACTCCAATTTATGGTTCTCCCAGCAGAATTCCATGGGTTAGTAGTAAATATTCAACACACGGGCATCTGAGCACTATCGAATAAGCCCTGACCAAAATATGGCAAGTGTATTCGACAATAATGAGCACCCGAACACACGAATGAGTATTTCAAAATACGACGAAACGATGAACCTATGCAAAATAGGAAAGAAATAATAAAAATAAAATATTAACCAAGGCGCTGGGGGACCTGGGCCCACCGGGCGGGCTAGTCGTGCCGTGGTCAGTCCCACGCCCAGTTTCATATTTTTGTTATTCTCCTTGATCTCATGAAAATCCTTTCATTTGAACAAATATCCTTCGTTTTAAGGAAATTCCTCAGTTTCATGGTGTTTCCTTCGCATCAAGGAAATAATATAAAATTGGGAAAAGTGTCATGGGACCGTGTTTACTAGCCAACCTAGCTATGCCTTGATCCCGGCCGGTCTCACACCTCATGATTCCTCATTATTTTATTATTATTTCCTAATCTCATGAAAACTCCTTAATTTCATGGTATTTCCTTCAAACCATAAAAATAATATAAATTATGGAACTGCAGGGAGTCCCCAGCTAAGCCCATTATTATTATTTTTTGTGTTTCCTTGATCCCATGGAATTCCTTGATTTCATGGTATTTCTTTCAAATTATGAAAATTCCTTCAAATCATGGAAATAATACATAAAATTAAGGAAAACTCACTGACGGCCCCTAGCCTCTAGGAACGACCATGCCCTGCCGGTCCCATACCCTTATTTTATTATTATTTGTTTCCCTCATCTCATGGAAACTCCTTCACTTCAAGGAAACTCCTTGATTTCAACAAAACTCCTTAGTTTCAACAAACTCCTTGATTTCATGATATTTCCATAAAATCATGAAAAATAATATAAAAATAGGAAAAGAACCATGTGACCGTGGTGATTGGACGACCGGCCATGCATTGGCCTCAGATGGTCCCACACTTCATGATTCCTTCATTTTATAATTATTTTTCTTCATCTCATGAAGTTTCCTCACCAAAGAAAAATCCGATTTCTTCATATTTTCCCAAATGATTGCTCAAACGCACATCGAAAATATCAAAATTCTCGGGCCGAGACGCGAACACTTTGGTGACATGAGCATATTACCTTGACCGACCGGGGTTGGCTCTTTGGCTTGCAAGAGGCCGGTCCCTCATATTTTCATCATTTGACTTAATTTGTTCATATTAGGTTCAAACTCTTCCGAACAATTTTGGAATTTCATGAAACGATCGTCATTCTATCCCGTGATCACCCAGGGACGGTTTCATGACCCATTGGTCGGTCCCTCATCTCTTCATAATTAATTAGGTTTTATCACCTAAGGCTCGGATTTATTATTTTAATAAATGATGATTAAACCAGCATTTAATCATTCTTTCATCAACAAATTAACAAGTCTTCAATAGACCTTGGTATTTGCTCACTGGAGCATATGGGCGCTACATGGTCGACCCATGATCCCATATATCCGGTCCCTCCTTCACTCCATGGTTAATTTTCAATAAGCCATCAATTGATCGAATTAGGGTTTTGAGTCCAAGGTTCATAATTCCCGATTCAAACGCTAATAGTTTTACGACCTC
>JAJJWW010007667.1:0-109018 GCA_023531295.1 Papaver armeniacum | reverse complement strand
GATCTCCATCAAAGGTATTACACATTGTTATTGCTCCCATGTTATCTATTTCCCGCAGTTATACTTTTGTCTACGCAACAGTTATCCTGGAAGCAGGCTGTTTATATATTTTAGAAGCCTCAGTATAACTAAATGTTTCTGCAGATTGTCGCCTCCTATCAAACTAGCAAGGGGGAAACCAAAACTAGCCTTCTTTTAACCTCAGGATGGTAAGTTCTCTTTCTTTTATTTGATACTCCACAAAAGTTATTTGAACGTGCTTGGTACTTCGATATGTATTTGCGAACTGGAGCAATTCATTTTGCTGCTCAGTATTAGATATGTTGGTCGTAATTTTGTAGTTAGTATTTTGGTTACGGTAATTAACATCTGAATGAAATTGCAAACTCTGTTGTTTTTAGCTTCCAAATTTTCCATTCAGAAGTAGTTTTAGCTTGATTTTTTTGTTTCATATGGGATTTAACTTCTTATCATCAAGCAGACATAATCGCTTTAGATGAGGTATCTATTTTATCGTATTTTATTATGTTCAATTAACTTCATAAAATGCACCTTAGTTAAGTAAGGAAGTGGTAAATCACAAACTGATATCTAGCTAATCCAGTAGTTGTTAATTGCATATTGCAGCTCTCTTGTCTGGTGTTGCCCCATGAACATACTACTTTGCTACAGCAAAAAACAATCTGGACGGCAGAAGAAACTCATGAGACCTCATTGATGGAACGTGTACTGCATTTGGATCCACTTGAAGTATGTTTCCAGTGACTAATGACTTCCTCTGGCAATTCTAATATTAATTTTACGTTTTCGCCTTATTAATTACTTGTTACTTATGTTTTGAAGGTGAACTTATGTTTTGAAGGTGAACTTATTCCGCGGAATCACACTGCCAGATACTCCAAGGACCGGAAAAGTTTTTGGAGGACAATTGACTGGGCAGGCATGCTTTTTTCACTCTTCTTTCTTTCTTTCTTTTGCTGGTCATAATTTTTATGTTCAGTTTAACCTCTTTTGATTGATACCGGGTAAAATTATCTCTAACTGTTTCAGTACAATCTCTGCCCGATCTTTAAATTCATATATGATCAATTTGCAATAGTACTTGGATCTAAGTAGAAGAAGCACTTCCATTTTTCGATTGTCGGGAATTATGTCCTACAAATTTAAGACTACCCAAGTAATTTGTTTGTTTACTGCTCCCATATCTACTGACCAAAGAATATTTCTAGCATTCATTCACCTCATCCTTAAGTTATTTGACACATTTTATTTGCCATGTGTATTATACAAGGGTTAATTGTAAAAGTGCTGTGCTATGTTTGTTTTATAGAAGGAAGAAATTGGGTTTGAACACCAAGAAGTTACAATGCCATCTGCTCCTGCTCCAGAGACAGTAATTATGTACTATATATGCTCTTCTCTATTTTTAAGGACCGTACTGGATTCCTCATATGTTACTGAAATCCTTTTGCATTCCATCTTTTATGAATGGAAGAACTCCGAGAGAGAAGTTATTTGGACACTCGTCTTCCTGAGTATATATCCTTTGTTTAAACATTATAGGACTATCTGATTTTCTTCTTAAGCAAGACCTAACTTAGGCGAGTTTCAGGAACTATCGGAGGAAGGTGGTTACAGATCCTTGGCCTGTAGATATGAGATTTTATCAGCCAACAAGCTGTATAGTGCAAACTAAAATCCCAGGAGGTTCGATCTAGTTCATTATTTTCTTCTCGGGTAAATTTATTAAATGCCCCTATTATAGAGGCACAACACAAATACCCTTATACAACAATATAAATACCCCTATCATTTAAATACCTTATCCATTAAAAATGTAGATTAACTTAATACCCTCACTTAAAATATTATTTTCTATTTAAAAATTTTATCCATTAAAAAAATAGATTTTTTTATTTCATTTCACCACCACCAACAGCACTGCCACCACCAGCCACTCACTCGCCACCACCACCACTGTTGTTGTTGCCGCCACCACCGCCGCCGCCACCACCGCCGCTACTCCACCACCACCAACAGCACCGCCGCCACCACCACCGTTGTTGCCGCGCCACCACCACCGTTATTCTGCCGCCGCCACCGTATGCCGCCGCCATTAATATTAGGCGTCAACAACTGAAAATATTTGTTGACCCAAAAAATCAAAAGTTCAAAAATATTTGTCAAATTTGGTTGTTGATACCATTTTTCTATTGTTGATACACAAACCTGGTTGTTGATACCATTTTTCTATTGTTGATACACAAACCTGGTTATTGATACCATTATTCTATTGTTGTTGACTCCTAACACTAAGATCAATTTCTATTTTTGATACACAAATATTGGTTGTTGATACCATTTTTCTATTGTTGATACACGAATATTGGTTGTTGATACCATTTTTTTATTGTTGATACAGATACACTGGTTGTTGACTCCCTAAACTAAGGTCAATTTCTATTATTGATACAAAAATATTGGTTGTTGATACCATTTTTCTATTGTTGATACACAAACCTTGGTTGTTGATACCATTTTTCTATTGTTGATACACAAACCTTGGTTGTTGATACCATTTTTCTATTGTTGATACAGAAACATTGGTTGTTGACTCCCTAAAATAAGGTCAATTTCTATTGTTGATACACAAATATTTGTTGTTGGCTCCCTAAACTAAGGTCAATTTCTATCGTTGATACACAAATATACTAAAAGTAGTGAACCTAACGTGAATCGAACACGCATCTTCTGACTAGAGTCAGTTGTGATACCATTACACCATAGGTTCATCTAATGTAACTATTACTATACAAGTAAACGAGAGTGTAGGAGTGGACTCACTATTATAGATTCAAGGGTAAGTGCAGGCCAACTCAAAACTCCATCCGAATTATTAGCTTTGTACAAAGATCAGCTTAAAATTCGAGAAATGAAACATTTACATTAGTCACTAACAATTAGACGATGAAACCAAAGATTACCACCTGCACAACAACCATTACCAATACCCGATTACACCGCAAGTACTACTATCACCTCCATTTGCGGCATCAACAACCACCACCAAAAATAGCGAAGAACCACCCCAAAATCCACTACCACCACCACTACTTAAAACACAACAACAAACACTTGTTTGCAAGGTTAACGGGAGTCAACATCCACTATCTGCATGGTGACATACTAGTTTATGTCTGTTATTTCATTGAAGTAGCCTTCCACGACCTACGCAGTTCCTTTAAAGTCAGTAAGACACCTAAACTTAGAATTTAAACTATTAATACTCTAGAGTGTTTGAATTTTCATATCAAACATCGGAGTGGAAAAATCAGTCGTACTAATATTTTAAGTATTCAAAGGTTTACACCAACACCAACAATCTGCTTCATGTACTAAGCATCGATGCCAATCATGCAATAAAAAAGACTAATAAATGTAAACAATGAACGAAATGATTTCCCACCTCGGACTCCCACTTTGGATCCACCACCATAACTTTCGCACCCCAAAACCTTCACCACCACTTGACAACAATCGCACAATCGAAAACAAAGATATCAATGGTCAAGCACAAGCGTCTTTGCAACTCTGAAAATCGTCTAGAAATTCCTTATTATATCCACACAACCAAAACAAACCACACCATTAGAAAGTAAAATTAGCTAGTTGAATGAATAGAATATAAAAACATATTAACAAAACCATAAAATCGCTTTATACTAAATTGAACCTATACTGCAATACAGATTAGTGCCTATCAATAACTTGAGAGGCCTCACAGTCATCATCCCCAAACTCTACTACACTTCCCCTTCTACCATCCACCACTACCCACCAACTACACTACTCCCACATCCATTACCACTCACCGCTATTTATCCAAGATCACCTGCTGATTGCGAAGAATACAATTGTAGCCTGGTGTTGATGATACTTTCTCACTCCACCACCATCACTAATACCACCACCACCACTACCGCCAAGATTTATGTACATTCATTTTTGAGAACTAAATATACATATGTCGTTGAGACCCATCCACAGAGAAACATCACCATCATTATCACCACTACTATAAATTTAGATCCAAATTTACGAGTATCAATATAAGATAGAATAAATAATCTTCTAATATCATTTCTTCAAAACTAGTTTTTGTTGTATCAAATGGATCCTAAATTGGAGTTTTTTTGTTGTATCGATTGAGAACAAGAACTTCTAATTGAGAAACCAAACCCATTAAATCTGAAAATCAATCAATTAAAGTCTTAGAAAAACAGATCGAAAATCAATCGGTTAAACTTTCGATTGAGTTTAAAGGATAGTGATACACTTACATGTTCAATCGTCTACGAAGATGAGTTCTTCAAATTATGAATCTCATTATTTTTTTCTTCAAATTGAATCAAGTTAAACCTAATATATGTCTTTAGATTGCGTTTTTTGATGATTCTTTGGTTAGGGTGGTGGCGTTTGGATACCAGTGGAATCGATTGTTGTTAATTGTGAAGAAGAAGAAGATAGTGATGGTGGCGATGGAGATGGTGGTGGTAGTTGTGGCACCGGTGGTGCTTTTGGTTATGGCAGCGAGATGGTGGTGGTAGCGGTGGAGATGGTGGTGGAGGGATTTAGTTTTCTCTGAATGTTTTCTTCGGATGTTTAAAGAGACATAATCGAAGGTTAAAAGAAGAAGGGTAAATGTGGAAAGAAGAAAAAAGGTTAATGGACCCTGATGGGCTTTGAATGGAGAGGGGTATATTTGTTGTGCTATAAGGGTATTTTTGAAGCCCTTGGAAATGAGGGTCATTTATATAATTCCCACTTTCTTCTATTCCCTTAACCCATGGTTGTTTTCATTCCTTTGTTCAGTAATAAATCGAGGGTCTATTGGATTTTCGGGTTTTGGTTTTTTATTTTTTTTTTCATGTATCAAATGTGTCATTTCGTGGATACCGAACAATTGCAGTTTGAGTTTCTGGCTTAAAGCACAGGGAACACATTCTGATGACCCTGCGTTACATAGGTGAGTGAGTACTGGTATTGTGGTAACCCACAGAGCTATATTAAATTTTCATATCGTAATACTTGTAGGGAAGGTAATCTTGAATGGTTGGGTCGCAGATGTGTCGCGGCCTATATTTCAGATCTTTTACTAATTGTAGTAAGCTTAAAGCCTCGTGTTAAGGGAGGATTCAAAACCATGCAAGCCAGTTTGGACCACTCGTAAGTTGCTCCATTTCTCATTAAATCGTAGTTTAGTCTTAATTAGATAAGCTAAAAAGAGAGATACATGTATTTTGCTCTCGGCATGAAGCCATCTAGAGCAATAATTTAAGCTATTGGCATCTTTCATTCAAATTTTCTTTAATCCTTTTGTATCAATTAATAGTATTTTGCAGACAAATTAAGAAATTGTGAGACGAAACTTTTTTCTCTCTTTATATCCATATCAACAATTTCCTAAGAATGTTTGTTATGTAACTTAGTTTCCTAGCAGTACAGTATTCGACATAAACAAAGATTACAGGAAACTGAAATGTTTGGTGTAAAAAAAAGGGTGAAATTATCAGATAGGAGTAGAAGCCTAATTTGTTTTAACTTTATTCTTCTCATTGTTCCATAGGCCTTTTAGAGCCGATGAGTGGTTACTAAACGTGGCAAGTACACAAACCTTTGTGCTTTTCTCCATAGTATTTGAACATAGTTGGTAACATCTGTTGTTCATCATCGATTTCAAGTAATTCTTTAATGAGGTTAATATTACCAGCTGATGATTAATTTGTTTAATGAGGTTAATATTACCAGCTGATGAAAGTCCATCAGCCAGCAGTGGCCGTGGATTCTGTTCAGCTAGAATGTATAACCAGAAAGGGCAGGTGAATTTTTCTCGGCTTGAACCATACATACACTAAAAATACTAATAAAAAAATTTCACTTATGCTTTATTTGGATGGCAGCTTGTTGCGTCGTTGATTCAAGAGGGTCTCATTAGGACGGCCAAAGCACAACAATCAGTTGCCAAATCAAATCTCTGATTTTGTCAATAGATTGTGTATTATCAATGGACACTATGGAAGGAAAGGAGGCAATTAAACAAGTCTAAGCTCATTCAGGAATATCAGGCATACAATCGCCAACTGACTAGCTCCCGCGTTTACAGAATTTTCTCTTAAAGAGTTCATGTCAGCTGGAAGTATGCTACCGTTTAACCACCTTGAATCAGTTCTTTCTAAGTTCTAGCTTTCTTTTTTGTTTGCTCTTTCTCTTGGGATGGGTGCTTTGTCCTTCATTTGTCAGAAATTTGTAATTATCTTTGCAGTTGGCTTCTGGTTATTTCAATAAATTAGATCCTCTAAGCACAGATGTACGCTCATCAGAATCTTCCAAGCAATTAGATCGTACTACTTCCTAGAAACTGATAGCTGGGGACATCAATCCATATCATTTTTTTTTCTTCCTTTTGGAAAGACACAGTGAGGTACTGACGTCAATGTAATGGATTGAAGTACAACTACTGATGAAGATGGAGACTAGAACAAGATTTAGACGAAACCTACTGAGCTCCGCAGAGCCAGTCCTTTAATTTTTTTCTTGATAAGATTTCAGTTCTTACAATGACTCTTCTTTTAAACACGGAAAGACTCGAAACCCTAATAACTGAACTAACAGCCCTACATGTGGGCAGATCAAAACCCTTTACTCCTAATGACTGTTAAGCATTAAATTTAACTAAAAACGGAATTAAATTAACTGCTAACCCTAATTGCAACTGATACACCCGATTTAACAGATGGTGGCTGTCCAGGTACATGACAATACCCCCATCTTCAGACATCCTTGCCCTCAAGGATGAAACTTTGGAAAATGGACACGTACTTGTGTTGTGTCTTCCCATGTAGCATCTTCAGGAGTAGTGTGAGACCATTGTACTAAGAGTTGAGGTACTTCATGGCCATGTTTGGTGATCTGGCGAGTGTCTAGCACAACAACGGGCTTGAGAACAATTTCTCCTGCATCATCAACTGGTGGAAGAGTTGGTATAGTAGTCTGAGTAGGGCCAATCTTCTTCTTCAATTAGGAGACATGAAAGACGGGTTGGATACGACAGCGTGTAGGCAAATCCAATTTGTAAGCTACTTCTCCAATGCGTTCTAAGATGAGGAATGATCCATAGAATCTGGCAGAGAGTTTGACGTTTTGTCTAACCTGTATAGAAGACTGTTTGTATGGTTGTAGTTTGAGGTAAACCCAATCTCCCACTGCTAAGGTTCTCTTAGTTCTTTTCCTGTCAGCAAACCATTTTATTCTCTCTTGAGCTTTAGTGAGAGAGTCTTTCAAAATGTCCAAAACTGCGTCCCTTTGCTTAAAATATGTCTCTACTGCTGCCACAGATGTAGTCACCTCAGTGGGGAAGGCCATATGAGGAGCAGTGTAACCATATAATGCCTTAAAAGGTGTCATTTGGAGGCTAGTATGGTAGTTGGTGTTGTACCACCACTCAAAGAAGAGATAACCAAGCAGACCAACATCTAGGTTTTAGATGATTATCGTCTACCATGTATCTCGATATCCTTCTAAGCAAGAATTAACCCTCTCGATCAAAAAGACCAATTGTTTGAGGGTGGTAAAGAACGAGTCATTGTCTTGAGATGAAGATTAGTGCCCAAAGCGTTAAACGGTTCTTGCCAAAAGTTGCTTGTGAACACTTTATTTCTGTCTGAGATGATTATTGCAGGAAGGCCATGTAGTTTAAACACGGTATTGAGAAATTCTTGAGCCACAGAAGAGGTAGTGAAGGGGTGACACAAGCTGATGAAGTGAGCATATTTGGTGAGTCTGTCAACTACCACAAAGATGACATCTTTCCTGTTGGATTTGGGTAAGCTCTCAATGAAGTCCATGCTAATGTGCTGCCAAGCATGTGTTGGAATTGGTGATGGTTGGAGCAAGCCATCTGGATGACTAAGTTCAGTTTTGTTCCTTTAGAACACATCACAATGGCTGACAAACATTAACATTTATTGCTTGAGTTTTTGCCAAAAGAAATAGTCTTTGGCTCTCATGTAAGTAGCTGGATGCCTGAGTGTCCCCCAATGGCAAATGCATGGACAGAATGTAGAATGGACTCCCTCAATGTGTTTCCAGTACCCACATAAATTATGTTCTTGTATCTTAAAATGCCCTCAATATAAGAATAATGGGGAATGGTAGTAGCATTTACCAACGGTTTTGGAATGAGCTGTGAAGCTAGAGGATCATTGGCATAGCTTTGAATAACATCAGTAAACCAAGTTGGAGTGGAGAGAGCAGCGGCCTTACAACTGCTTGAAGTAGTAGAATGTAATCTTGAAAGACCATCAGCAGCAGTGTTATTTTCCCCCTTTTTATAATGGATTGTATAATCAAAGCCTAAGAGCTTCATCAACCATTTTTGTTGCAGAACAGTGATAAGTTTCTGGTCCATAAAGTACTTAATGCTTTGCTGATCTGTATTGATGATGATTTTATGCCCCAATAGGTAATGCCTCCATTTAGTGACAGCTTTGACAACTTCCAAGAGTTCCTTTTCATAAGTGGAAAAATCCATAGCACTAGGGCCCAAAGGTTTGCTGAAAAATGCAATTATCATCCCTTCTTGGATGAGAAAAGCACCAATGCCATTAGCACAAGCATCAGACTCAACTACAAATGTCTTAGAGGAGTATGGAAAAGCAAGTACAGGTGTGGAGCACACAGCAGTCTTGAGTAGGCCTGTCAATGGATATCCGTTATCCGAATCTGATTATCCGGTTTCCGTTAGGTTTAGTTCCGTTATATCGGTAATCGGTTTCCGTTATAACGGTACCGTTTGGGCTATTTCCGTTAGCCTTATTTCCGATATCCGCTAACGTGTGACTAGCACGTGTAAATTCCTATACCTAGGTTACTATACTTCGACAGAATCACTTCTTCAGATGGTTGAGTCGACACAAACGAGAGAAGAAAAACTCACCCCTCATCTCATTCCTTTCAATTCGAGCAAAATCATCATCTTCTCTATACAAATCATGTGTGATTACTGATTAGAAAACTAGGGTTATCTTCTTCTATTTCTTTTGAGTTTAATTTCAATCCTAAAAACTAAATTTTCAATTTAGGGTTTCTGAAATTAGGGTTTTCAGAACATATTGAGATTCGTAAAATTAATCATGTCCCAAAGCAAAAGAGGAGCATCCAATTATGTTGGTTCATCAAGCAGAAGCAATCCCTCTCCCTCACTTTCAGTTGCATCTCAATTACCTTCTGCATCAAACCAAGTTCAAGGTTCGGGAATTCATTCAACACCTGTTGTTGTTGCAGCTCCAACAGAAGAAGCAGTAGCAGAAATAGAAGTAGATGAAGATCCAATTATAGCTGAAGGAAAGAAAAAACTACGTGCAATAAGGTCTGATGCATGGAATGATTTTTAAAGGTTAATTGAAAAGAAGATGGTAAAAGGTAAGGAGATTGGGATACTTATAGCTGAATGCAAACATTGTAAGAGGAGAATGCCTGCACCCAGTAGCCAAGGAACCAACAAATTGCATTACCATGCTAAAACCTGCAAAGAAAAGCCTGAGAACAAGAAAGGACAAAAAAAAATTACTACAATCAAAACAGGTAATGCACAAACTAAGTTAGCTAATTGGAAATATGATGTTGTTGCTACTAGGATACTTGTTGCCAAGATGATTGCTAAACATGGTTATCCAATCACTATAGTTGAGCATCCATATTTTGCTGAGTTTTTGAAGTCTTTAAATCCTGCTGCTAAGCTTTACACTAGGAATACAATTAGGGAAGATATCATGAAACTAAGAACTGAGTTCAAACTGCAATTACAAGAAAAATTTGTCATAATTACATCTAAGTGTAGTTTAACAACAGATATGTGGTCATGTAAGCATACAAAGGATGGTTATTGTTGTGTGACAATGCATTACATAGATGATGAGTGGAAACTGATTAAGAAAACACTAGCATATACTTTAGTGCCATCACCACATTCTGGAGAAGTTCTAGCATCTATAGTGAAATCAGTATGTCTAGATTGGAATATAGACACTAAGCTTTTTGCTGTAACTGCTGACAATGCTAGCTCCAACAATGTTATGATGGAAAATCTGAAGAAATGGCTTGATAGCAAAGATTGTTTAGTTCTTAATGGGGATATGTTCCAAATGAGGTGTAGTAATCATGTATTGCACTTGATTGTAGGGTGTGGAATGAGAGTGGCTGCTCCATTTATAGATGCAGTTAGAGAGTGTGTAAAATATGTCAAGTCAAGTCAGGATAGAAAAGAGAGATTTGAATGTGCTATTGCCCAAGTTAAGCTTCCTGCTTCAAGGTCTATGGGTTTAGATGTGGATACCAGGTGTAACTCCACCTTTAAGATGCTAAAGGATGTAATTTTTCTGAGACAAGCTTTTGTTAGGCTAGCTGATTTGGATAATGACTTCAAGATACTACCAACTTCTAAGGAGTGGCAACAAGGAGTACATATATGTGAATGTTTGGAATTGTTTGATGTCATTTCAACCAAATTTGTTGGGATTAAGTATCCCACAACAAATTTGTATTATAATGGGGTGCAAGAAGTTTATAGATGCATTAAGATCTGGGAATCAGGTGAGCATGAGTATATCGGAGACATGGCCAAGAATATGAGGATGAAATTTAATGGCTACTGGAAAGAAAGTAACACTTTGATGGGCATTTGGGTTGTTTTAGATCCTAGGTACAAGGATAAATGGGTGGAGTTTGTTACGAAGAGAGTATATGGTGTGGAAAACTATCAAAGTCACTATCACAAATTTTAGCTTGAAATCAATGCTCTTTTCTGTGCTTATGAAACCAACACTACATCTCCAGATTATTTTGATACTGGAATGCATTCAGCTGGAATTGAGATCTCTGCAGCTACAACAACATCATATGAATTTGGTTATGATGATTTTATTATGGAAAACAATATGTTTGAGGTTGAGAAGTCAGAATTGGAGACATACTTAGCAGAACCAGTTCTTCCTAAAGGCACAGCCACTGAAGAAATGGGGTTTGATATCTTAAGTTGGTGGAAAAATCATGCTCCTAAGTACCCAACTCTATCAAGGATTGCAAGAGATGTATTGGCAGTTCCAGTGACAATTTTAGGATCAGAATCTATGTTTAGTATTGGTGGCAGGGTTCTCACATCTCACAGGAGTTCATTAGCTCCAAAACTTGTTGAAGCATTGCTTTGTTTGGGTGATTGGCCACCTGATCTCACTCTCAGTGACAGTGATAGTTGTGTTACTGGTAAGTTTCCTTACATCTTAATCTTTTATTTGCTTTTATATTTATTGGCTTATTGCACTGACATTGCCAGCTTAAGTTGCTTAATTGTCTAACACTTTTGATTTTCCTTTCAAAATGCAGAAGTTGAGGACTAAGGAGTAAGGAGGAATGCATTTGCAGATGCAGATGGAAGTGGAGAATCTAGAGATGGAGGAATTCATTTGAAGTTGCTGCAACAAATGGAGATGGAGTTCCTTTAATCCTTTGTCTTTTCATTTGCAAAAACATGGTTTTTTCTTTTGCTAGAACATCTGAAGATTCTGAACCTGTAATTTGGTTTTGAACATGAACATCTATAAAAAAAAAATTGTGGCATGGATTTAGAACTTGTTTTCTTAGATTTAGAAGTTGTTTTGTGTAATTGTTCTATGTTTTAAACTTGTTTTGTGTTTGTCCTGTGACATACCGGATGGTACCGGAAAAATATCCGTTATCAGGTAAGTCCAACGTAACGGTAATGGTTTTGAATTTCATATTTCCGTCGGAACTTAACGGATATCGGTTAACCGCTAATTTTAATGGAAATGGCTTTGGCAGAGCTAATATTCGTTACATTAAGTGTCTTTGACAGCCCTAGTCTTGAGGTGATTGAAGGCTTGTAATGCTTTAGGTAACCATTTAAATGCATTCTTCTTTAAGAGATCAGTAAGTGGTTTGCTAATAGAACCATACCCTCTGATAAACTTCCTGTAATATCCTGTTAGCCCCAAAAATCCTCTTAGTTGATTTATATTGGAGGAAACTAGCCAATCCTTCATGGATGCAATCTTTGCAGGGTCAGCTGCAACTCCTTCAGCTATTATGATGTGACCCAAATATTATAAAGATGATTGAGCAAAGTATAATTTTGAATACTTGGCATATAACTGGTGTTGTCTGAGAAGGGAGAGAACCAATGACAAATATTGTACATGGTCTGAGAGAGTTGCACTATACACCAAGATGTCATCAAAAAAGACAAGTACAAATTTCCTTAAGTATTCCTCAAAGAAAGAATTCATCAATGTGTGAAAAGTGTCAGGGGCATTGGTTAAGCCAAAAGGCATGACCACAAACTCATAATGCCCATGGTGTGTTCTAAATGCAGTTTTTGGAATGTCAGGAGCATGCAATCTTATCTGATGATACCCTAATCTCAAATCAATCTTAGAAAAGAACTTTGAACCATGTAACATTGTAACTCATCCAACAATTCATCAATCACAAGAATTGGTAATTTATCTTTGATAGTGAGTTCATTCAATTTTCTATAATCCACACAAAAACGCTAAGAGTTATCCTTCTTTTTAACAAGTAGTATAGGGATGCAAAAGGGATGTAGCTATGTTGGATAATTCCAGAATTAAACATTTCCTTGACTAAGGACTCAACAACAGATTTATGAATGAATTGGCATTTATATGGTCTTAAATTGACAGGTTGTGAGTTGGGTTTTAATGGTATTTGGTGATCCAAGACTCTATGAGGAGGAAGTTGTGAGGGCTCTGAGAAAATATATTGGTAGTCATGTAACAAGTCATGAATTGGTGGTGGGATTTGAATAGGAAGTGGCTCAACAAGAATAGAAAAAAGTTGGCCTTTGAGTCCATGGGTGTTTTTTCTGGAATTTTTTTTACTGCCTTGCTACTCATCATCTTAAGAGTAGGAGTAGAAGAGATACCTTGTAAAGTGATGTGGTGACCTTGGTGAAGGAATGAGATGTATAAGGTGGACAAGTTGAATAATACATCTCCCAAGGTTTTTATCCAGTCACTCCAAGAACAATATCACAGCCACCCAAAGGAAGTAATTGAAGATCACCACTGAAGTGGTGGTTGTGCATCTGCCAGTGCAATTGTTTATATAGCCCTGTACTAGTCGTCTTATCCCCATTAGCTACTGTCACTAGTAAGTTAGTTGTAGGGTGAATTTGACATTGTAATCTGGCGGCTAGCTCAGAGTCTATGAAACTATGGGTACTAACACTATCCACCAAGATTGTGATGTGTTGTTTTTTTAGTAAACCTGGTAGCCTAATATTATCCCCACTAACATGGCCAGTAAGAGCATGTAGTGATATTTCCATCTCACTACATGCTCTAGAGCTCTCAGGTGAGTCTTTTGTACTAGGAGCCTCAGATTGAGTAGGTTCATCCTCAACCATAAAAATGAAGAGTTGTTGGGTCTTGCATCGATGACCACCAATATACTTTTCATCACAATTGTAGCAAATACCTTTTTCCCTTCTTTGATTCATCTGTTCTTGAGTGAGCCTTCGTATTGGTGGTACATAACAGATCGAGGTTGTGTGTTCTGAGCATTAGTTGCTGATAATGGTCAAAATGGAGTGGTGGGTGTGATGGATGGTGGTGGTGGAAGGTTTTTGGGGGCAGGTGTAAAAGGTTTAGTGAAATAAAAAGATGTAGTAGGTGGTTTAAGAAGTGGGTTTTTTTGGTGGATGTTGTTATTGAGATGAAATAGCATTTTCCTGCAATCTGGCTAGGTAGAAAGCTTGGAAAGGTGTAATAGGTTTATGCATCCGTACGGAACTCTGTATTTCTTCCTTAAGACCACTGATAAAGCTCATGACAAAATATTCTTCTGAGAGAGAAGGATTTTTGTTAATCATGAGACTTTTTAACAACTCAAATTGCTCAAAATATTCTTCAACTGTAGTCAATTGTGAGAGTTTATTGAAACATCCTACGTAATTATCATTAGCAAGATCTTCAAATCTACAACAAAGACTTTCTATAAACTCAGACCAAGTGACGGAAGTCTTACCAGTAGAAAAATCAAAGAACCAAGCATCCGCTTTACCTTCTAAGGACATGGAAGCATAACCCACTTTTTGTGGTTCGTCAATAGAATTGATCAGAAAGTATATCTCACATTTTCAAATCCAGCTTCTAGGATTTTCCCCACTGAAGCTTTAGTATATCTACTTTGGGTGGTTTTGGGTGGTTTGAAGAAGGACAACCAAAAGAGAAGTTGGGGCGATGAGTTGAGGATTCAGCAGTATGTGGTATATACTGAGGCGGAGATATAAGATCTACAAGCTTATCTAGTTTAGCGTTTGTGGATGTAGTTGCCGCAGCTATATATTTCAATGAGGTACACATGATGTCTAACTTCTCTCTATGTGATACAACTTCAGCATTACGATTTGCAGATTCATGGGAGTGACTTTCACATAGAGCTTTTAATAACTGGTTCAGTTCCTTTGTTGTATGATCAACATCTTTGATAGAGGGATTCCCAATCATGATTAGGACCACTGGATGATACCAATTGTAATGGATTGAAGTACAACTACTAATGAAGATGGAGACTAAAGCAAGATTTAGACGTAACCTACTGATCTTCACAGAGCCAATCCTTCATCTTTAATTTTTTTGTTTTTTTGATAAGATTTCAGTTTTGTTGATGGTGGTTTTTAGTTCAAGGGTTAAAATCGTAAACCCTGTATTTAATGTGTTGTCATCCTGCAAAGGAACAGAAGCCATTTAAAAGCAACGAGTGCTTAAGCCTCTTTGCGTACATATGTATTTAGCAATTCAATATATTTATGAAACTTACTCAGAATGGTGCGTGCAACAGCAATCCCAAATATTCTGTGAATTTTATCTTCCACCGGCATTATTCGCTAATGCATTGCTTGCCTAGTATTTTCCCATGCTATATTCCCAGCCGAACTCTCAATATTGACATGACATGACGATTAAATGTTCACTCTTAGCAGAGTAGCATGAGTCTCCCGAAGTGTTAGTATTGAGATCTGCATGGAAGTACCCACATGGGCTGCATCACTCTCTAACAAAGAGAATATTGTATCGACGCACTTTTAAGTTAGCTCGATCGAACACGCTTAAATCCTTAAGGAAAATCTAGACTGTTAATGTCAGTCTCATAAACGATCACGGCCACACAATTTGGCCGCACGATCCAACAAGCATAGACTACTCCTAGAAGGACTAGGAAATCACCGTAGTGACCACCGACGGGCCCACTAATTCCCTAGGCGATCGAGTCCTATTTAATTAACTTCCAAACGCTCCGAACGTCAACCCTAGAATGGGTGTTCGCGCTATTTGAAAGAAAGCTCAAACAAGCTAAGACCGTCAAAAAAATTTCTTAAATACATCATGACCGTCCAACTCTGCCAGCCTTGTTGGACAACTGATCTTCCCTAGAATGATCAAAGAGGGGCCAACATGCACATTGGCGGCCCAACTTCCCCCTTGCCTGATCGACCTGCTAGCACAAGTCTATAGAGCAACAAATCGTTTGGGTCGCGGAAGTATACAACGGTCGCAAATAGATCGTGTCCGTCCAACTTAGCTAGCCTAGTTGGACGACCTAGATCGTGTTTCGGGCGATCAAGGAAGTGCACATGAGTTCACTGCCGGCCCAATATTATTCCCACTCGATCGACTTACTCATGGGAAGTCAATGATGCATCAAATTGCTCGATTGAAATAGGGTAGGCGCGGCTGTTTCGAAAACCTTAATTCATATTTGCGGCAATATGCTCATATCGCAAATCGATCGTGACGGCTTGTCTTCGCCAGCTGAATCGAGTGGCTTAGATATGATTTTAGACGACCCAAGAGATGTCAACACACTCACTAGCGGCTTGTCTTCACACATGGCCGATCGTCCTGTTTGAATCAGCGCCCGACGCTTGGAAATCGATTAACCAAAAATAGGGTAGTTTCACGACTGCTAAACCCTAAATCGACAGTAATAAACATCTGCCACAAAAACTATCTCGCCCGTCCAACTTCGCTAGCTTGGTCGGACGGCTTGGATAAAATATTAGGCGATCAATGAGGTACCTCAATGATCACAGGCCACCCCCCTCCTGCAAGGAGCGATCGACCGAGCTACGGCTCGCCCGTGCGATCCCGGACGATCTCCCAAAGATGGCCCTTCTCGCTGCCTCAACAACAGTCATTAACTGCCGCAAATCGTCTCGACCACTCAACTTGTTCAGCCGATTTGAACGATCTAGATCTAATTTAGATCAACTGGTATGATTTTAGAATGGATACTATCCGCCACTCGCCTACATGGAGTGATCGATCAGGTGATATCTCACCCATAGGGTCCTCAAACGATCACCCAAATGTGGTCGGCCATGCTACCTCTTTTAAGACGCCCAATCCATGACTTATTCGATCGAGCTCTAAAATAAGGATGCTTCATGCACATCGATTATTTTGAGCTGCTTAGAAGAGATGCTCTACGTGCATCGAATACATACGATATTTTATTGGCCTCATAAACAACTTAGTTGTTTAACCTAATAGCACATATGCTATTCTTTGCAGCAAGTCCCACGACTTAACCCACTTACTCGAGATATCAAACATGTCACAAACTGGGGGATACTTACTAGGGTATTGGTCTGGCGGTTTACAGTGTGCGGCGTGCAACGCGCCCATTACGAGAACGTGTCAGGAAAGGACGAGCGGTTAACAACGATGAGAGTAGTGGGTGAAGGCGTGACCACATGATGATCACCAACTCTTACAAAACCCCACTACTCCACTACTTAATCTTCTCCACTTCCTACGAGATCATGGTTGCGCTCAAATGACTTGTATAAATAGGTTTTCAACCTATCTCGACAAGACAAGACAAGTGTTATCAACACAAGTATCCGAGAAATCATATTCTGATACAAGTCATAAAACAACCACACCTTCATAATTGAACATTCGATATCAAACACCTTCCTCGCTTCCCTCCCTAAGATCAACCCTTCTCCTTTACCTTGTGACCGAATTGAATTTGGAACAACCATTTATTTGTTTAGGCCGAGTCTTACCGATTGATCTCTCGAATATAAAAGTACTCACCTGCAGTACATTTGTTTAGGGTTTGAATTCGATTCTCATCAACATACCCAAATTTACCAAAAACAGCAGAATGAGTTTTTACCCCAAAACAACTGGCGACCACAGTGGGAGATTAATCTTTCGGTTTCAAGATCAATTTTCAATTTCATTTCAATCCTCTCAATTTCAAGATGGTGGATCTTAGGTATGGGTCAGTTACCAATCTTGATGCTGCTGGCGCTGATAATACTCCTAGCGTCACTATCCTTGTTGCTGACACCAATGTACCGCTCACCAGCACTCTCGATGCATCTCATGGTGTTACATCCTCTACCACCAACGCCAGCGGTGCAGAAAACGTTACCTCTAGCGTGACACCTCCCACCACCAGGGACAAAGCCGCTGCCACCTTTCCCAATGTTTTTTCGAGCGTAACACCCCCAGTTGTTACCAGAGCTACTGCCACTCCTCCATCAGGATGAGAGGCTGGAGGAGCCAGAGGAAGCCAACCCCATATTACCATTGTTGATTTGATAAAAAGACAAGAAGTTCTCGCTAAGGCTCAGGCAGACATGGCTATAACTCAGAAAGAGGTACTTACTTTCCTCAAGACACTAACGGAGCTGCTACCGCGAGAGTCACGTGAACCCCAGATGGAGTTGACAAAGAATACTTTTAACACCCCTGACGCAAGCACTTCAGCGGGGCGCATAGATGAAGAGGATTGCGTTGCTCCTGAACAACAGTTGGTGGAGTCCTCCATTAAAGGTATGGTTCCCATCTATCACACGTTACTAGAGACCCCGCGCTTCCAAACATTCTCTGAACTCCATGAGGCTGCTAAGCGGTCTGCTACAATAGCACCAGCATTGCTGGAAAGAACCAGACCCGCCAGGAACGAAGATGCATGCGAGACTCGAGGGAACATGCGTCCCATCAACGAATAAAATAATACCGGGCCCTCTGTAAGCGTAGTGGGTCAAGAAGAAAGCTCCAGCTACAGAACAACAACCCAAACGTGTTGCACCAGCGCAGAAGACAGCTCAAACTCGAAAAGCTAGGACTAAGACGCCTTCACAACAACAAGAAACTAGAGGAGCCGCTCTAAGATTCCCGTCTCCGATTGAGGAGGTAATCGAACTCTTAGAATCATGGATTCAAGATGATAACATCAAGCTACCTCCTCTCAGACGTTCACCAACTAAAAAGGAAATGACGGATCCCAAATATTGCCATTACCATAGGTTCTTCAATCACCCAACCAGTGACTGCAACGAATTGAAGCGTATTTACAAGGAGAAGGCGGATGCGGGAGAACTTCAATTAGACAATGAATGAGTTCACAAAGATCCTCCTCCCGTCAGGAGGTGCGTGATTTCTGGGGACTCCGTCCACAAAACCGTATAGTCCATGATGGAACATTTATGTGAGATTATGTATTTCTCCAAGGCTCAGCGTCAAGACATATTTGCAGTCCTCAACCTTGCTGTATCGAGCCAGCGATAACAGATGAGCCTCTACACGCAGGGAATCAGGGAGGAGCTACTTCACAGGAAATAATGGAAGGAGAAATAAACTCACGTATGTGAGTTATATGAAAGGAAGAAACTCATCCTTTGAGCCATAACCGCCGGCCGAAGCCTTTTAATATTCGTGGTTGTGGCTAGCATCACCGCCTATGCTCGCCTAAAGCTCGTGGACGTAGCTACCACTACTTATGCCTCTCCGCTCATCCAGGATTCATGGTCGTGGTTACCAAAGACCACCATGACCACGCCTCTCCCTGCGGTGTCTGTAGTCACCATTCCTCCCTGCCAAGGATCGTGACCGCAACCATCCAAGCTTCATCCAACCTATTTTGTTCCCATGAAAACGCAGTCTCTCATGATCACAGTTGCTGCTAAGAACCGATGTTGCTCGTTTGTTGATACTAGCCAGAGATTCATCATAGCAACAACCACTACGGACAAAGGAAATCCGAACTTGTGCGTATTTTAGTTTCCCATGGAGGAAGTAACAGAGTCACCAGTATGGATGAAAGATGGTGATATCTTTATTATGGTCAACCCAACGACCATACAAGAAAGAACCACGTAAACCACACTTGGGGACTGAGGCTCAACATGGAATTCCTTTACTGTCAGTCAAGGACCTCTTCAACTCATGAGAGACAGTCAACCAAGAAGCCATATTCATGACAGGATCACCACTTTTCAAAGATGTAGCGTGAGGGCATCATCACCTCCCTGTCTGGAAGGCGCCTGACCAACAAGCAGTATTTGGCTCAGTGTTGTTGACGAAGAATCAAAGAGGAAAGTCGCGCCGCAGCAAGCACACATACCAACCATATCATGTCCGCTACATCACCTTCTCGTAACTCGATACCGCCTACCCAAGGTCTGTACGAAGATGCGCATCAACAACCACATCAGTTAGCAAAGTCGGATTTGATATTTCTAGACTTCCAATTTCCCATGGAAGGGGTGCATGCGCTGCGTATGATGTTTGGATACAGGTATATCAAGTGTGATTAACAAATGACGAATCCAAAAGATTGCCGCTTTCTTCAATTCGTCAACCGCCTTACGCAATGGAAGTTTTAAAGGAGAAAGTAGGCTCTAGATAATTACACCTGGGGATTGCCAGCACTAGATGCCTTCACGTTATTTCTGATATCAGCATCATCAGTATCAAAGCTTTAGCATGAATTTCTCAACATGAAGACGTACACGACACCGAAGACTCCAAAAGTACGCCGCAGAGATATTTTCACATATTCGGTCACGCCATCTGATCTGAAGTGTAACTGGGGACTGCTCATCGCATCCCATTACATACAACAATCCAAGATTGAGAAAATGGTTCAAAGGATGTTGCTTGGAATGAAGTCCTTGAAGACTTGATAGCGGCACTTGGGAAATGGAACGCCTCTCACTCGTCTACTTTACTTAACGGCTCCGGAAGATTTTGCCCATATAAGCAACCCCAACATATCATCATCGCAATAATAAAGAGCAAGATGACCAAAAGAAATCATCAAGCATCCAAAGGCATGATTCTTAGGGCAAGCGTCCTTCGTACCCTAAAGTGCAGCCTGCTTCAATGACGAAACAACCTCTCAATCACCATCTCATTGTACCTAGATTACGGAAAGAAGTTTCGCCATCTGTAATTTTCATATTTTGGAAAATCCCTTTACGAAATTGGTAGGCCTGGAAAGTGTATGTAAATTTGACCTACGTGTAATACCGCAAGTGCACGGCGTCTATCGGAGACGCGGCAAGTACGGGTCGATCCCACAAGGACTTGTGTGTGCTTTGTGTGTGATCTAAGGCTTTCTCACTGAGTTTCAAGTGAAAACAAGTGACAACAGATGGTAACACGAGATATTTTTGTGCCGAAACGGCTGATATTGAAATGTGATCCTAAACTAAGGTAAAGACAGAGATAAAGGGTGCTAAGGTCTGCAAATCCACCTCTCAATTCTTATTGTGTGCTCAACTCAGTTGAGGTTTTCTTATCCTTGGTGATAAGGGCGGGGTGTCAAACCCACCACCTATCTAAGGGGTTTCTCCAAGTTATGCTTCTAATAACGGCTAAAGTGCTAACCCAGAGCACTAGTTGTCTAATTAAGTACAACTAGTCAATGGAATTAGCTTTGTGCCTAAGGTATGAGTCATGGCAATCTCACAACAGATGTAACCTAACTACAATGGATGCAAGACATCCATTGTGAGAGAAAAGTAGCGGAAGCCCTAATTGAAGACATAATTATAATTTTAATCATTTAAGAAAGTTCAACAGAGCATAAACACACAATATGGCAACAGGGTTTCATTGAGACCCTAACAAAACTAATTAAAACATCATAAAATGATAAAGAACAGAATTAAAACTAAATGACTGCACTGGCTAATCCAGGCGTGCTCTCTATCAACACCCATCACTCATATTTATACATGCCAGCTCAAAATATCTAACCTAATTCTCAAAACAAAAAATTAAAGATAAAATAAACCAAAAGCAATCGCACCCATGCTCGATTGCGCTCCCTCTTCGTCTAATCGCCTCAGAGATGCCATGCATCGGTTGTTGGCTAACCCTAGCTCTAGTTTTCTCTAGGTTAGCTTCTAAGGTTGAGAGAAGCTAAGGGAGAGAAAACTAGCTCTAGAGAGGTGGTGCGGGCAGAGATGGTGTAGCTGACAGAGTTGTTGATGGAGGTGAGAGTGGGGATGATGGTGAAGAAAGAGGAGAAGGAGAGATGGTGGCGGAGGTGGTGTTGCAGAGCAGAGCTCTGTGTCGGGGTGAGGTGAAGAAAGAGAAGATGGAGAAGAGAATGGGTAGGTCGATTAGGGTATAGGGTATGGGTCGGTTTGTTGTGAGGCAGGGATATCAAGATTTGATGGGGAAGCTGCAGCGAGCATTGGATCTAGCTGGAGAAGATCTGAACGGCCGAGGGAAGTAAGCGGTTTTGGCGTGATCTGGTGTAGCACGGGAGCAGCGATCTTCGATGCACGTGGAAGCAGCGACCGTTGGATGAGGAAAAAGAGATCTCAACGTCTCAGAAGAGACGGGCTCGGATCCGGGTCGTGGGTAGCTCTAGCCCATGTCTTCCTTGTTGGTTTGTAACTAATTCGCGCGCGGGCTTTGGCTATCTACTCCATAGATGCTCGACTCCAATTCTTCGCTCTTTTGGCTCCTCAGATTCTCCGAGCTTTATTCATTGCCTAAAAACACAAAATTAATTAATATAAATATTTATTCTTGAAAGCAAGGAAAACACGAGAATGCAGGATAATATCGATTTCTAAGCGCAAAGATGAGTAAAATGCCAATAAAAAGGTGTATAAATATGCACTATTTAGCACTCATCAAATACCCCAAACCTGAATTTTACTTGTCCTCAAGTGAAACAGAAAATAAGAAATCCTAACTATACCCCGTCGCAGTCTCTCGAATGCATTTAGCGTATGCACTAAGCCTTTAAACCCCTAGGTGTCCCTAGTGGACGAGTTGTAGTCTCGTGAGGGTTTACAGAGGTGTACCCACAAAACCTTCTCCAACTTGAGATGTAAAAGAGTCTCAAGCCTCCAAGAAGCTATGAGGACATAGAGTTTCGCATGCTAGTAACAGAGTTAGAACTATCGAAGAACGCATTCTCATCCTTAAGTCTTTGCGAGAAGTAACCATACCATATGAAAGAATTCGGATTCGATTGTGATCATAAGCCTCGACTTCTGCCTCACCATTAGGGTTTTATGATAATTGCACTCAAAAAGATCGCTTTTTTAGTCTCTCATGTGTGCAGCAGGAATAAAGAGAAATCCCGCACACGTTGTAGGTAAGAAGGATAACCTTCCGAAATAAAAACTGGAGACTCCACAAAAGTGTGGACAAAAGAATCTTTTTCTAATGATCTCTAAGAAAGAAAAATCAACCATTAGTAAGGGGTGGGAGTACTCACTACCTTTTCACCCGATCGGCAATTAATATCACTCTCTCATAAGAACCATAGAAATGTCTTCAATCTTCGGTCTTCGGTCTTGATCTTCAACTATTGATGACGAACTTCTGAACTTCACAAAAACTTAATAATTTTTTTTTTTTTTTTTTTTTAACAAACACTAACAACGATAAAATTTAAATTTTCACAAACTTCATTAATTCTCATCTTCTTTTCCTTTGAAATATGTAACCTTGGACTATCTCAACTTTTCTTCAAATATTACGCTAATGCTAAAACTTGTGATGATGTGTTTCTATGGGTCTTCTGCGATTGAGAGAGAGAGAGATGCTAACGCAAATCGATATTTAGAAGGATTTTCATCTTTAGACGTCACCCTCATGATTGGCCGAATTAGCACTCAAGAGATCAAAAGTAGTCTTTGAGTGGTGCGAAGTTGGGTAGCTCACCATTCCTACCATTCTTGACGTACGGTGACACACACTCTAAAAGCTTTTCTAGAAAGTCACAAAGAGTGAAGGCCGGTACCTCGCTTGATGTAAAATGGGTAGTCTCCACTATGGGTGATCACAATTCTACTACCAATATCTAAACAAGACCTAATTAGCCCTCCGGTATGGTTAAATCCAACTTTAACGCTCTAATCAACTAAGAAACCCGATTGTGTTCTCCTAAGTACTTCCAAGTTCTGTTATTTCAGTCGAATCTCTATGTAAACATAGCTAAAAGCATGCTAGTGACTCTAAAATCTCTAAAGTTGGAGGTTTTTACAAAAAGAGTTTTGTATTTTTTTTTTTATTTTTTTTTTTTTTTTTTTTTTGAAAATAAAAGGTAAAATAAAAGACTAAAAACTCTAAATGCAAAATAAAAACTAAAAACTCTAAATGCAAATGCACCCCCAAACCTAAATCAAACATTGTCCTCAATGTGTCACGATAGGAAAAATTTAAACAAATCACGTACCACGAGAACTATCTTTGATAAGATAAAAGGGAAGAGATTACCGGGATGTCGGCGGGAGCAAGGTTGAGCTTCATTCGTCAAGGCTAGAATCCAATATTCTCAACGGAGATCATATCGGATTAGCATAATATATGTGCAAGAAGACTCAACCGAATCAAGAAAAGAAAATTTAACAAGTCCTACTGGATTATATACAAAAATTCACCATAAACTAACAATCTAAAGAGTTGAGGATCAACCCAATAGAAAATATATACAAACATCAACAGACCTTACACAGATATAACAAGAGAGTGCAAGTAAGACTGCGATGTGAAGGAGTTTCCCAAACCTAAATTTGTGAACGGGTGTGTTTGTGAGAACAAAATCTTGCAATTTTAAAGGTACATCATGCAAAAGGTCTAACTCAAAATGAGTTTTGCTAATTACAAACGAGACATACATATTCCAACTGTGGCTCCTTAAGAGTGTTATACTTTGATGCAAAATAGTCCAAGAGGACTTGGGAAGCACAAAGTTCTAGGCCTAAGTTAGGCATTTTCAGAAAAGTTGGTTTTGCAATTTTGTGACAAACTACACCTAGGTTTGGTGGAGGAGTATCAATTTGTGACTCATGAGAGAGGTTAGGTACATCTAAGTTATTTTCCTGTATAAAATCATTTGTACCATCACACACTTTCCTAAGATCGAGAGAGGGTAAATCATGTTCATTTTCACAGGATAATTGCATAGATTCCACATCAATATCACATGCATGAATATCAGAAGAAGCATCATTCATAGGGTTCACAGAAGAGACAATTAATGTCTCTGAACCTAAAGATTCTATTACATTTTCAAAATACACATGCTCTTCATATTCATCATCATCGTCATCATCATAGCAAGAATTCATCTCTCCATTCAAAATGGTAGTATTTTTAGTGTACTCATCTACCTCTAGATTAGGTTCATATTCAATGTTAGTTGCATGAGTAAGACTAGAAACACTATTTTCAATCCTATCATTTTGTAATTCAATCAAAGTGAAGAATCATTTTGAGTTTTCTATTGAAGGAGAGTCTTCACTAGTGGGTATGCATCCTCATATGGATATTCATTGTATGGTTGTGCATGAGGTTCACTAGAGAAGGGAAATTCAGACATGTTGCTATATGGATGGTCATGCATTGCATTCATTTCAAGCCTAGCATTTAGCTCCATGAGTGTATCCATTGTTGATTGCAAACTAGGAGTTGGGGGAGTATAAAATTGTTCATCTCCCCACTGTGGTGAATGATGCATGTGTGCAGGTTGATTATGGTCCCAATAGTCACTTCTAGACACTTCGTTCATTGGATTATCATGGTTTTCCCTAGATCGTCTAAAAGCATGCAAAATATAACAAGTACTTCAGCGGGGTGGTCTAAGCCACCACATAAGGTGCAAGCATGCATTTCATATTGCCTAGGGGAATTAGATTTGACAGATCGCTCATGTGATTGCCTTTCTAAGGCAGATGGTCGAGCTTCTAATTGATCTAAAAGTGATGACTGGGTATGAGAAAAGTGTTCGTTTTCAACCTGTGGTGGATGATGTATGTGATCATAATGATTAGGGTATGTGAGGTCAGGGCCCTGAGGAGGCTCATAAAATTCCCTAAAGTCACTATGGTATGTGGGGTTCATCCTGTGAAGCGTGCCCGTAAGCACGCTCTCTAAGGGATTTGTTTCCATCCCCAGATGCGGACCAAAATCCTGACATGGTTTAGCTCTCAAATTGAACTCACAATCTAATTTGGTTTATGTGGGTTTTGTTTGGTTTAAATGGGTTCATTTTTGGTTTGTTGGGGATTTGTTGTTTGAAGCCCAAGATTTGTGGCTGCCTTTTTATTGTGTGCACACCCGAGTTGTGTTGGGTAAGGTTTGGTTTATGTGGGCTTGTTGTTTGGTTTTTGTTGGGAGCTTTGGTTTATGTGGGAAGCCCGTGTTTTTGAAATCGCACAACCTGATTGTGTGCACATCCAGGTTGTGTTTGAAAAAGTATAGCCCAAAATGAATTGAGTTGGGCTGAGTTTTGGTGTAAGCCCAAGTGGTTGTGCAAAGCCTAGGTTGAGTTAGCCAGTGAAGTGCACGGCCAGATTATGGGAATCCTAGTGAAATTGGGTTCCATCCAACATTTCGGCTTAGGTTGATGACGAGCCCGATAGTTGTTGTATGCAGACTTAGTTTCGTGGGCTTCTTTTGTTTGCAGAGCCCAGATTGTGTTAAGCCTAGTGGTTGTGTAAACCCAATTGCTCGATTTAGTTTGGCAATTGGTAGCCAGTGACAGATTTGGTTGATTGCAGATTTCAAGAGTTACAATTCACACAAAATACCAATTTACGGTAGCACGTGAGGTTGCTCAAAATGTTAGCAAAACAACAATTCAGCCCAGAACTATAAGGGCAATCAATTTCGAGAGAATAAGAATACTCATGCAATTCAACGCGAGGGCTTGGAGGCAAAAATAACTTCACAGGCTAGCACATCGAAACAATGAGTTCATCTAACCGATATTTCACTCAAGTGCCACATTGAAACACAAAAATACCACAGCAACTAGTTCGAGAGACAAGCGCTAATGGCAATCAGCCAAGCGGAAGCAACTATCAAAATGTTATGGCTCGAACAACCAAGCACTTCACACTTACGGGAGCAAGGGAATTTTTGCAAAGATGATTCAAAGAGTGATGGATGATGTTTAGCGTGTGATATGCAACGATCAACAATAACTGAGATACAAAGTCTCGCATTTTCAAAACAGACTTGACATGTTACGGAGAGGGTCAACGGCATTTTCACGTAATGCTGCGGTTGCACACAAGCAGAGGCTTCAATGGATGCAACAGATTATAGCTTCTCGAGTTTCAGCCAATTGGGCTATGCACGGAGTCATTCAACAGGGTTATGCTCGGGGTAATGCAGCAGCTGAGTTAGCTTGGCTCGGGGCTAGGTTATGTGGGTTCTGCTCTTTTGTTTTGTAGCTACGACTATCCAAGTTCAACCTCACGGCCGGGGGTTGAGGTCAAGGCAGGAGCAAATGCAACCGGCTCGTTTACGGGTTTAATGCACAGTTACACACGGATAGGTTTAGCGGCACAAGATGGCATATCTCGGTTGATGTCAACTATCTCGACCACGGAGATAGGTTTAGCGAAGAAATGCAACTATCTCGGATGACTTCAGCAGATCACAGGCTAAATTCGGGGTGTGTCAACTCAAGGTGACTATCTTGGCAAATGACCAAATGAGAGGAAAGGTGCACGTTTAAGCTCGGGTTGATTGCAACCTTCCCGGTGATATCACTATGGCTAAAGGCTGAATTGGTTAGTTGCATTTCACCAAGCATGCAAATAGGTGCGGGCGATAACCGATTGAGCCGGGGTTTGATCTATCACTAGTTCGGGGAGCATACAAACACAGATAAGATGTAGCTCAAGGTCAAGGTGCACTCTTGGCATTTCTCAACGCATAAACAATACCAAATAATCAGAAACATGCTCGGGGCTATGCTCGGGTGATGGCAATAAGGCTTGCAACCTCCGGCTCACAAGGTCTCGGGTTACAAGATTGCTACTCAAGGTCACAGGAAGCTAAGGGTTATGGTTCAAGGCAAACAAGCAAGCACACATGCTACTAGGCATTCATTCAAGTAAGCAAAATTAGGATACAATACCTCCAGTATACACTGGGTTTAGGCAAATCCACCAGTTCTGTTTGGCTGCTCCCTTTTGTTCTCCTCCTTGGGTTATATCTCAGCTTCTCAAGGTACTTGTTAACTCAACACTCAACTTCAGTTCTCAATCTTACACATAAATGAAGCAATATATGGGACATGCACAATTTGGTGGAAACTAGCTATGGTGATTCACGAAGCACGAAGCACAGTCATAAAGATGTTTATGATATGATTAGGCTTAGTCACAACTCGGTAGACAATTGGTAATGCAAAGATACAACTATACGAGGGGTTGAAATCAAAATTTTAAGCTAAGTTATACTATAAAGAAACAGCATGAGGATTCAAAGCTTATATGCACGAGATGGATGATGCAATAATATAGAGGTGCAAAAAAGAAAAAAATGACGATTAAGTTATGCTAACAAAAGAGAACAGACTAGTTACACTAATATGCTAAATTATACTAACAACAGGACTAAAAACAGCAAAAACAGGCCAAAGAAAAACAAAATGAGTATATACAGGGGTGAAAATCAGTAAAGCAAGCCAATGAACTACAGGGCACTCGCCAAGTCCCCGGCAACGGCGCCAAAAACTTGGTAGGCCTGGAAAGTGTATGTAAATTTGACCTACGTGTAATACCGCAAGTGCACGGCGTCTATCGGAGACGCGGCAAGTACGGTCGATCCCACAAGGACTTGTGTGTGCTTTGTGTGTGATCTAAGGCTTTCTCAACCGAGTTTCAAGTGAAAACAAGTGACAACAGATGGTAACACAGATATTTTTGTGCCGAAAGCTACTGATATTGAAATGTGATCCTAAACTAAGGTAAAGGATGAGAGATAAAGGGTGCTAAGGTCCGCAAATCCACCTCGAATTCTTATTGTGTGCTCAATCGAGTTGAGGTTTTCTTATCCTTGGATACGATAAGGGCGGGTGTCAAACCCACCACCTATCTAAGGGGTTTCTCAAGTTATGCTTAATAACGGCTAAAGTGCTAACCCGAGCACTAGTTGTCTAATTAAGTACAACTAGTCAATGGAATTAGCTTTTGTGCCTAAGGTATGAGTGTAGCAATCTCACAGCGGATGTAACCTAACTTCTGATGGATGCAAGACATCCATTGTGAGAGAAAAATAGTAAAGCCCTAATTGAAGACATAATTATAATTTTAATCATTTAAGAAAGTTCAACGAGCATAAACACACAATATGGCAACGAGGTTTCATTGAGACCCTAACAAAACTAATTAAAACATCATAAAATGATAAAGAACAATTAAAACTAAATGATCGCACTGCATGGCTAATCCGGGCGTGCTCTCTATCAACACCATCACTCATATTTATACATGCCATTTCAAAATATCTAACCTAATTCTCAAAACAAAAAATTAAAGATAAAATAAACCAAAAGCAATGCACCCATACTCTGATTGCGCTCCCTCTTCTGTCTAATCGCCTCAGAGATGCCATGCATCGGTTGTTGGCAAACCCTAGCTCTAGTTTTCTCTAGGTTGGCTTCTAAGGTTGAGAGAAGCTAAAGGAGAGAAAACTAGCTCTAGAGAGGTGGTGCGGGGCGAGATGGTGTAAATTTGTAGTTGTTGATGGAGGTGAGAGTGGGGATGATGGTGAAGAAAGAGGAGAAGGAGAGATGGTGGCGGAGGTGGTGTTGCAGAGCAGAGCTCTGTGTCGGGGTGAGGTGAAGAAAGAGAAGATGGAGAAGAGAATGGGTAGGTCGATTAGGGTATAGGGTATGGGTCGGTTTGTTGTGAGCGGGATATCAAGATTTGATGGGGAAGGCTGCAGCGAGCATTGGATCTAGCGGAGAAGATCCGAACGGCCGAGGGAAGTAAGCGGTTTTGGCGTGATCCGTGTAGCACGGGAGCGGCGATCTTCGATGCACGTGGAAGCGGCCGACCGTTGGATGAGGAAAAAGAGATCTCACGTCTCGGAAGAGACGGGCTCGGATCCGGGTCGTGGGTAGCTCTAGCCCATGTCTTCCTTATTGGTTTGTAACTAATTCCGCGCGCGCTTTGGCTATCTACTCCATAGATGCTCGACTCCAATTCTTCGCTCTTTTGGCTCCTCGCATTCTCCGAGCTTTATTCATTGCCTAAAAACACAAAATTAATTAATAAAAATATTTATTCTTGAAAGCAAGAAACACGAGTCTGGGGATAATATCAGATTTCTAAGCGCAAAAGATGAGTAAAATGCCAATAAAAAGGTGTATAAATATGCACTATTTAGCACTCATCGAAATCGAAGAAACAGCTAGTGCACGTGGTACTCCCAGATTGCAACTACTTCTTTAAACGTGTCCAATCACGTCGCACACGCTATTAATTAGAGATAGAGCCTTCACACCTAACAAATACTTCTCTTGGATCTCCTATTCACGGAAGCACAACACACGTGATATAACAAACGGAAGTTACAGGTTCGTGGCCGAATCCTCAATTTTCATCATTGCATCCCTTACCTCAAGCTGTTGTTATCAGGGTTACATATAAGAAGTATCATCGAGGAAGCGGTATCTGGACACATGAAAGGAAAACATATCACCACTTATGTGTTTCCTTCAATCGGTCACATCACCTCGATAAAATGAGGAGATTCTATTGTAACCCTACCGGAGAGTGCTACATCTAGAGTTTAAAGATACCGCAATCTTTCCAAGAATTTGGATTTCTCAGTCGGGAGATTTCATTCATTCACCCAATTGGAAACATAAAATTACCAAAGCAGTATGAAAAAAGGATTATTATTCGATGAATCCCTGGCTCCATCCGCATAAATAGAAACCCCTGAATATCAAAAGCGTCTATAAGTTACGAAAAGATGTTTATCTACGACAGGGAATAACAAATTGGGAAATCTAGTTATCAACATCAATGCGCGGGTTAATGGTGCCCTCACTAGAGTTATCTTTAGCAGCCTCTTCAACGTTCTCTCCGAAGCGTAAGCGGGCAGGCGTTCTCTCTAAAAGTCGCTTCAACAATCTCTCATGAAGCAGACGCTTCAACGTTCTCTCCGGAAGCAGAATCCGCTTCAACGTTCTCTCTAGAAGCCGCTTCAACTTCCTCTCTAGAGGCCAAACCTTCAACGTCCACATCAACATATTTTTCGAGGCCGCTCCTCTGCACTCTTCGGAAGCTGCTCCGACATCCTTTTCAGAAATTGCTGCAACAGCCTTTTGAGGATGCTCCGGTTCTTCCACACCAAAGTCGAGAATTATGACGCAATTATGGATAAGCAAGTCAACAAGATCCAAGAAAACAAGGGCTCTCTACCTTCCGTGTATAAAGGCCTCATAGGCAGTATAACAACCGATTAGATGCTTATCTAGATACCTGGAGACAATTGACGTATGCTAGGAGGATGATCACTGCGTGCTTTGATACTTCGTTAAACACGTCTTGCTCAAAGACCGAGCCATCCTCTATCCTGTTGGAGATCCCAACCAATCGTATGCCTAATCTACCTGGGGCCAACCGACATCATGCTAGGGGAACGCTCAACTGGACGCCTCTTGAACGTGACATGTTCCGAGGACATGCCGACCCATCTCTCCTAGTAACATCTAACTGTGTCTCATAAGTTTTATCTTTATTTGTCACCATCTAGTGCTTACCCCGCAACAATGTCACTGTTACGTACTAAGCATGGGACTTAATGTTGATGGTGGTTTTTAGTTCAAAGTCTAAAATCATAAACTCTGTATTTAATGCGCTGTCATCCTGCAAAGGAACAGAAGACATTTAAAAGCAATGAGTGCTTAAGCCTCTTCGCTTACATATGTATTGAGCAATTCAATATATTTATGAAATTTACTCAGAATGGTCCGTGCAACAAAGCAATCCCAAATATTACGTGGAATTTTATCTTCCACCCGTATTATTCGTTAATACATTGCCTGCCTAGTATTTTCCCATGCTATGTTCCCAGCCGAACTCTCAATATTGACATGACATGATGATTAAATGTTCACTCTCAGCAGAGTAGCATGAGTCTCTCGAAGTGTTAGTATTGAGATCTGCATGGAAGTACCTACTTGGGTTGCATCACTCTCTAACAAAGAGAATATTGTATCGACGCATTTTTAAGTTAGCTTGATCGAACACGCTTAAATCCTTAAGGAAAATCTAGATTGTTAATGTCAGTCTCAGAAACGATCACGGCCACACAATTTGGCCGCACGATCCAACAAGCATAGCCTACTCCTAGCAGGACTAGGCAATCACCGTAGTGACCACCGACGGGCCCACTAATGCCCTAGTCGATCAAGTCCTATTTAATTAACTTCCAAACGCTCCGAACGTCAACCATAGAATGGGTGTTCTCGCTATTTGAAAGAAAGCTCAAACGAGCTAAGACCAGGTCTTAAATACATCATGACCATCCAACTCTGCCAGCCTTGTTGGACGGCTGAGATCTTCCCTGGAATGATCAAAGAGGCACCAACATGCACATTGGCGGCCCAACTTCCCTTGCCCGATCGACCTGCTCGCGGCAAGTCTGTAGAGCAACAAATCGTTTGCCCAAACTAGGGAAAGCACGCTATTTTCAAAAACCCTAATTTGGGCGGCGGTAGTATACAACTGTCGCAAATAGATCGTGTTCGTCCAACTTAGCTAGCCTAGTTGGATGACCTAGATCGTGTATCGGGCGATCAAGTAAGTGCACTTGAGTTCACTGTCGGCCCAATATTATTCCCACTTGATCGACTTACTCGTGGGAAGTCAATGAAGTATCAAATTGCTCGATTGAATTAGGGTAGGCGCGGCCGTTTCTAAAACGTTAATTCATATTTGCGGCAATATGCTACTATCGCAAATCGATCGTGACCGCTTGTCTTCGCCAGCTGAATCGAGTGGCTTAGATCTGATTTTAGACGACCCAGAAGATGTCAACACACTCACTAGCGGCTCGTCTTCACACATGGCTGATCGGACTGTTTGAATCAGCACTCGACGCTTGGAAATCGATTAACCAAAAATAGGTTAACTGCACGACTGCCAAACCCTAAATTAACAGCGGCAAACATCTGCAGCAAAAAACTATCCCGTACGTCCAACTTCGCTAGCTTGGTCGGACGGCTTGGATCAAATATTAGGCGAACAATGAGGTACCTCAATGATCACCGGCCACCGCCTCCTGCAAGGAGCGATCGACCGAGCTACGACTCGCCGTGCGATCCCGGACGATCTCCTAAAGATGGCCCTTCGCGCTGCCTCAACAGTAGTCATTAACTGCCGCAAATCGTCTTGACCACTCAACTTGATCAACCGATTTGAACGATCCTGATCTAATTTAGATCAACCGGTAGGATTTTATTATGGCTACTATCCGCCACTCGCCTATAGGGAGTGATCAATCAGGTGATAGCTGACCCATAGGGTTCTCAAACGATCACTCAAAGGTGGTCGGCCATGCTACCTCTTTTATGACGCCCAATCCGCGACTTATTCGACCGAGCTCTAAAACAACGATGCTTCATGCACATCGATTATTTTGAGCTACTTAGAAGAGATGCTCAACGTGCATCGAATACATACGATATTTTATCGGCCTCATAAACAACTTAGTTGTTTAACCTAATAGCACCATATGCTATTATTTGCGGAAATTCCCACGACTTAACCCACTTACTCGAGACATCAAACATGTCACAAACTGGGGGATACTTACTGGGGTATTGGTGTAGCAGTTTACATCGTGCGGCGTGCAACGCGCCCATTACGAGAATGTGTCAGGAAAGGACGAACAGTTAACAACGATGAGAGTAGTGCGTAAAGGCGTGACCACATGATGATCACCACCTCTTACAAAACCCCACTACTCCACTACTTAATCTTCTCCTCTTCCTACGAGATCAGGGTTGCTCTCAAATGACTTGTATAAATAGGTTTTCAACCTATATCGACAAGACAAGATAAGTGTTATCAACACAAGTATCCAGAAACCATATTCTGATACAAGTCATAAAATAACCACACCTTTATAATTCAAAATTCTGATCTCAAACACCTTCCTCGCTTCCCTCCCTAAGATCAACCCTTCTCCTTCACCTTGTGACCGAATTGAATCTGGAACAACCATATCTTGGTTTAGGCCAGAGTCGTACAGATTGATCTCTCAAATCTAAAAGTACTCCCGTGCGGTGCATTTGTTTAGGGTTTGAATTCGATTCTCATCAACACACCCAAATTTACCACAGCACAATCAGTTTTTACCCCAAAAAAAGTTCATACAATGACTCTTCTTTTAAACACGGGAAGACTCGAAACCCTAATAACTGAACTAGCAGCCCTACATATGGGAAGATTAAAACCCTTTACTTAATGATTGTTAAGCATTAAATTTAACTAAAACCAGAATTAAATTAATCGCTAATCTTGTTAAATTAATCACAACCGTAATTGCAAATCGATACACCTAATTTAACAGATGGGGGCTTTCCAGCTACATGACAATACCCCCATCTTTAGACCATCCTTGCCCTCAAGGATGAAACTTTGGAAAATGGGCACGTACATGTGTTGTGTCTTCCCATTTAGCATCTTCACGAGTAGTGTGAGACCATTGTACTAAGAATTGGGGTACTTAGGCCATGTTTTGTGATCTGGCGAGTGTCTAGCACAACAACAAGCTTGAGAATAATTTCTCCCCGCATCATCAACTGGTGGAAGAGGTTGTATAGTAGTCTGAGTAGGTCCAATCTTCTTATTCAATTATGAGACATGAAAGACATGGTGGATACGACAACGTGCAGGCAAATCCAATTTGTAAGCTACTTCTCCAATGCATTCTAAGATGAGGAATGGAATAGAATTTGACAAAGAGCTTGAAGTTTTGTCTAACCTGTATAAAAGACTGTCTGTATGGTTGTAGTTTGAGGTAAACCCAATCTCCCACTGTTAAGGTTCTCTCAGTTCTTTTCTTGTCAGAAAACCATTTCATTCTCTCTTGAGCTTTAGTGAGAGAGTCTTTCAAAATGTCCAAAACTGCATCCCTTTGCTTAAGATATGTCTCCACTGCTGCCACAGATGTAGTCACCTCAGTGGGGAAGGCCATATGAGGAGCATTATATAATGCCTTAAAAGGTGTAATTTGGAGGCTAGTATGGTAGTTGGTGTTGTACCACCACTCAGCAAGAGATAACCAAGCAGACCAGCATCTAGGTTTGTGTCCTACCATGCATCTCATATGGCCTTCTAAAAAGAATTGAACCTCTCAATTAGGCCATCTGTTTGAGGGTGGTAAGCTGTGCTGAGATGAAGATTAATGCCCAAAGCTTTAAACAGTTCTTGCAAAAAGTTGCTTGTGAACACTCTATCTCTGGCTGTGATGATTGTTGCAGGAAGGCCAAGTAGTTTAAACACAGTATTGAGAAATTCTTGAGCCACAGAAGAGGCAGTGAAGGGGTTACACAAGCTGATAAAGTGAGCATATTTGGTGAGTCTGTCAACTACAATAAAGATGACATCTTTCCTGTTGGATTTGGGTAAGCCCTCAATGGCTGACAAAATTAACACTTCTTGCTTGAGTTTTTTTGCAAAAGAAATGGCCTTTGGCTCTCATGTAAGTAGCTTTGGATGCCCGAGTATCCCCCAATGACAGATGCATGGACAGAATGTAGAATGGACTCCCTCAATATGTTTCCAGTACCCACATAAATTCTGTTCTTATATCTTAAATTCTCTCAATATAAGAATAATGGGGAATGACAGTAGCATTTACCAGCAGTTTGGGAATGAGCTGTGAAGCTAGAGGATCATTGGCATAGATTTGAATAACATCAGTAGAACAAGTTGGAGTGAAGAGAGCAATGGCCTTACAGCTGCTTTAAGTAATAAAATGTAATCTTGAAAGAGCATCAGCAGCAGTGTTATCTTTCCCCTTTTTATAATGGATTGTATAATCAAAGCCTAAGAGCTCCATTAACCATTTTTGTTGCAGAACAGTGGTAAGTTTCGGGTTCATAAAGTAGTTAATGCTTTGCTGATCTGTATTGGTGATGAATTTATGACCCAATAGGTAATAACTCCATTTAGTGACAGCTTTGACAACTGCCAAGAGTTCCTTTTCATAAGTGAAAAAGCCATAGTACGGCCCAAAGGTTTGCTGAAAAATGCAATAATCCTCCCTTCTTGCATGAGAACAACACCAATGACATTAACACAAGCATCATACTCAACTACAAATGTCTTAGAGAAGTATAGCAAAGCAAGTACAGGTGGAGCACATAACAGTCTTGAGGTGATTCAAGGCTTGCAATGCTTTAGGTAACCATTTAAATGCATTCTTCTTTAAGAGATCAGTAAGTGGTTTGCTAATAGAACCATACCCTCTGACAAACTTCCTGTAATATATTGTTAGCCCGAAAATCCTCTGAGTTGCTTTATATTGGAGGGAACTGGCCAATCCTTCATGGCTGCAATCTTTGCAGGGTCAGCTGCAACTCCTTCAGCTGTTATGATGTGACCCAAATATTTTAGAGATGATTGAGCAAAGCAGCATTTTGAATACTTGGCATATAACTGGTGTTGTCTGAGAAGGGATAGAACCAATGACAAATGTTGTACATGGTCTGAGAGAGTTGCACTATACACCAAGATGTCTTAAAAAAGACAAGTACAAATTTTCTTAAGTATTCCCCAAAGACAAAATTTTATCAACGCGTGAAAAGTGTCCGGGGCATTGGTTAAGCCAACAGGCATGACCATAAACTCATAATACCCATGGTGTGTTGAAAAGGCAGTTTTTGGAATGTCAGGAGCATTCATTCTCATCTGATGATACCCTGATCTCAAATCAATCTTAGAAAGGAACTTTGAACCATGTAACTCATCCAATAATTCATCGATCACAGAAATTGGGAATTTATCTTTGATAGTGAGTTCATTCAATTTTCTATAATCCACACAAAAACGCCAAGAGTTATCCTTCTTTTTGACAAGAAGTATAAGTATGTAAATGAGATGTGGCTATGATGGATAATTCCAGAATTAAATATTTCCTTGACTAAGGACTCAACAACAGATTTATGAATGAATGGGCATTTACATGGTCTTAAATTGACAGGTTGTGAGTTGGGTTTTAATGTGATTTGGTGATCCAAGACTCTATGAGGAGGAAGTTGTGAGGGCTCTGAGAAAATATCTTGGTAGTCACGTAACAAGTCATGAATTGGTGGTGGGATTTGAGTAGGAAGTGGCTCAACAAAAATATAAAAAAGTTGGCCTATGAGTCCATGGGTGTTTTTTTCTGAATTTTTTTTTACTGCCTTGCTACTCATCATCTTAAGAGTAAGATTAGAAGAGATACCTTGTAGTGATGTGGTGACCTTGGTGAAGGATTGAGATGCATAAGGTGGACAAGTTGAATACTACATCTCCCAAGGTTTTTAGCTAGTCAGCTCCAAGAACAATATCACGACCATCCAAAGGAAGTAAGTGAAGATCACCACTGAAGTGGTGGTTGTGCATCTGCCAGTGCAGCTGTTTAAATAGCCCCGTACTAGTAGTCTTATCCCCATTAGCTACTGTCACTAGTAAGTTAGTTGTAAGGTGAATTTGACACTGTAATCTAGTGGCTAGCTCAGAGTCTATGAAATTATGGGTACTACCACTATCCACCATGATAGTGATGTGTTGTTTTTTGAGTAAACCCGGTAGCCTAATAGTATCCCCACTAACATGGCCAGTAAGAGCATGTAGTAAGATTTCCATCTCAGGTTCTGTTGTGGAGCTCTCGGGTGAGTCTTTTGCACTAGGAGCCTCAGATTGAGTAGGTTCATCCTCAACCATAACCATGAAGAGTTGTTGGGTCATGCATCGATGATCACCAATATATTTTTCATCACAATTGTAGCAAAGAACTTTTGCCCTTCTTTGAGCCGTCGTATTGGTGGTACATAAACAGATCGAGGTTGTGTGTTCTGAGCATTAGTTGCTGATAATGGTCGAAATGGAGTGGTGGGTGTGATGGATGGTGGTGGTGGAAGGTTTTTTGGGGGAGGTGAAAAAGGTTTAGTGAAATAAGAAGATGTTGTAGGTGGTTTAAGAAGTGGGTTTTTTGTAGGATGTTGTTGTTGAGATTAAATAGCATTTTCCTGCAATCTGGCTAGGTAAAAAGCATGAGAAAGTGTAATAGGTTTATGCATCCATACATAACTCTATATTTCTTCCTTAAGACCATTGATAAAGCTCATGACAAAATATTCTTCTGAGAGAGAAGGATTTTTGTTAATCATGAGACTTTTTAACATCTCAAATTGCTCAAAATATTCTTCAATTTGTAGTCAATTAGGAGGGTTTATTGAAACATCCTAGGTAATTATCATTAGCAAGATCTTCAAATCTACAACAAATACTTTCTACAAACTCAGACCAAGTGATGGAAGTCTTACTTGTTAGAGCATTGCTCGGTCGAACTTTCAAGCGTTGCTATCTCAAGCGTGTTTGTCAAATTTAGTTGTCAAAACTATATGTCTTGATTTCTAGTTTACTTATGGCTAAGTCTCGGTCTAGGATAGTTACGTGTAGTTGATCTCCATACTCCATGGCGATCATCTTACGAAGACGAAGAACTACTCAAGGAACCAATGGAACTTCATCCGACTAAAAGGTATATGGAGACTTGAACTTATCTATCACTCAAAAGTCTACTCTATCTCCTACTCTTGAGACAAAAGTCGTATAAGTATGATAGTTTTCATAAATGCACATTTACTAGTTCGAGCCGAGTTTACTCGCCTATCTTTTTCTTGAAATATGTGTTGGTAAGCTTTCGCTTTAACCATTTTTCATCTTTACCCGTGACGAAAGTCATGATGACGTTTCAATCTTGAAAATGGCTTTGATGACGATAGTTGTGAATAACGACTATTATAACATTATAGAAGAATTTTTCAATGATTGAAATGTAGATTTGAGATTACCATTTATGGATATAAGCATATATACTGTGTTCGCACATTAGTGTATAAATCCATGTACCGGAAACCAAGTGTGTGCATATGTGTGCATACGGTATTGGTGAAGGAGACAGGTTGGGTACGCGTACTGTCGGAACTTTTCCTCCCAAAAAATTATGTTGAGTTTGGAGTTTACGAACTCATAAACCAGTCACCTTAGGTATGCATACTGGCGGAACTTTTCTACCCGAAAAATTCTGCTGAGTTTGGAAACCAAAGCCAACTCAAATCTGGTAGCAAAGTACGCATACCTGTACGCATACCCAAGCTGGTTACTTCTCAAATCGATAGTTCATGAACTTAAAAACAATAAATTATAAGGAATGAAATCTTTGCAAACTGTGGCTATATTGTTCATGAATTGATTCGAATGGATCAAACCGATTTTGTTTCAATTGTGTCTATGAATAAAGACCTAAGCAATTGAACAACTCTTCAACTAGTTCTTATGAGTCATTTGAACTAGTTATGAGAAAGATGAATACAGTTAATATGGAAGCGCACATATGGCTAACCTTGGTTAACTATTTTTGAACTAACTAAGTGTACATGTTTAGGTATGGTCACTTAAACCTAAATGAAATACATTTCCTTTGTGTGTGACAAGCTAAGTTTCGATCTAACAGTTGAAAGATATTAACTTGTATCTAATCAGGTTTTCATATAACGGTGAATATTGAATGCTTTATTACTAAGCTAACATAGATTGAAAACCCTGATTTGAAAACTATATAAGGGGAACTTTAGCAACTGGAAAAACTAATCTCCACACCTCATGTGTGATACTAGTTGGTTTTGCTAGAGTTGATTCTCCTTTAACCTTAGGTTTCTTCTCGGGACCCTGTAGGTCAACGACTGAAAGACTTCATTGGGATTGTGAAGCCAGACGAAACTACTTCTCTTGTAGTTGAGCGATCTGATCTTGCCATTTTATATCGTCCGATTTCAATTGAATAATTGACTTGAGATTATATCTCCGATAGGGCAAGATAAAAAGAAATCACAAACATCTTCGTCTCATCGTTTGTGATTCCGCAATATCTTGTTTCGCTACCATACAATTAAGATTATTGTGAGGTGATTGATAATTCTAGGTTGTTCTTCAGGAATATAAGTCTGGGTTATCAATTAGTTCCTGTTCACTTTGATTTCTATCAAAAGACAGAACAAATTCTTAGGTTTATCTGTGAGGTTCATATTTATCTATTATCTTAGACTTTTCTCTGTGATACAGATTTGTTTATTAAAGTCTTCGACTTTGGGTCGTAGCAACTATTAGTTGTGGGTGAGATCATCTAAGGGAATCAAATGCGTAGTATGCTGCTGGGATCAGAGACATAAGGAGCTCAACTGTACCCGTGATTCCCTGACTATGCACCATTCAGAATGGATGTAACGCTTTAACTGGCTGATATCTTTTCTGTAATAGATTAATTCTGTCGTGATATTCACGATTGAATTCCCAGAATGATCTATTATCGCTCCTATTCCATGGTCGAATCCACGACCTGATCCCATGGAATGGCAATAACAATTGCTCTTACTCCATGGTCGAATCCACGGCCTGATCCCATGGAATGGCAATAACAATTGCTCCAATTCCATGATCGAATCTACGACTTGATCTCACGGAATGGCAACAAACTGCTAAATTATCTCATTATTTCAATTTCATGATCGAATTCACTGCTAATCTCATTGAATGGTAAAAGATAATTTTATTACTCCGATTCTATGGTCGAATCCATGATCCCATGGAATGGTAATGCATGTTTTATTATTCTGAATTCATGGTTGAATCTACGGCTGATCCTATGAATTGATAATAAATAATTACTCATTTTATTGTTAGTTTCATGAATTATTCTACACCAATTTCATGAATTAGCAATAAATACTCAACCATCGTGCATCTAGATCATCACTGAGTATGCCCCACAAAAATGGTGTATGTGTACTCGACAATGATGCACGACTGAGCACCCGGATGCACAAACGAGCATCCAAAAATATGGACAGATGAGTAATCCTACGCAAAATAGGAGAAAACAACAAATAATAATAAAATAATAAGAGGCGCCCAGGGGCCAGGCCCACCGGCCGGCCGGCCATGCCCTAGCCGTGGCCGGTCCCATGCCTCTTCCATTATTTTGCCCTATTTTGTTATTTTCATGAACTCATGAAAAACTCCTTCAATTTAGCAAATTTCCTTGTTTGTGCAAAACTCATGAATTCCCCATAACTTCATGGATTCATGAAATATTATTATAAAATAGGGAAAGGTATGCGGGACCAGGCAACCTAGCCGGCCGGCCACGGCTTAACACCTCACAATCTATAGCTTTTTATAATTCCCTAAACTCATGAAACTCCTCCGTTTCAACAAAAACTCGTGGATTCTCCATATCTTCATAGATTCATGAAAAAATAATAATATAAAATTAGGAAAAGGTGTGCGGGACCGGGCAACATAGCCGGCCGGCCATTCCCTAGCCGTGGCCGGTACCACACCTTGCAATCCCTAGTCTTTTATAATTATTATTTTCCTAAATTCATGAAACTCCTTGGTTTGAGCAAAAATCATGATTTCGTCATAACTTCTCAAATTTTGCTCAAATCATGAAAAACCAAAAGCCAACAGGTCACACGACCGGCTAGCCTCTCATGGAAATTTTAAATGTTAAAATACTCTTATTTTAATATTTACAAAATATTTATCAATTGAGCATACATGCTCATTCCAACAAAAATCAAGAATTTGAGTCAAGATGAAACTCTTGAAAATTCATAATATTGCTCGAACGCACATCGAAAAAATCTTGAAACTCTCGATGCGGAGACATGGATACCACGGCAACACGTGCATGCCTTCATGACCGACCAGAGTCATTCCTAGGGCTTGCACAAAGCCGGTCCACGTGTTTTCATAATTCTGACCTAATTTGCTCAATTGCTCATATTGGGCCCAAACTTTCTTCAACCAACCTGGGGATTGCTCAAAAGACCAACAACCGGTCCCGTGACTACCAAGAGCCGGTCCCATGTTCTCTTAGTCGGTCCCCATCTTTCATACCTAGGTTTTATCACCAAATCTCGAACCCGGACAATATTTAAATAAATGATGAAACCGGCATTTAATCATTATTCTATCACCAACCTGTTCAAATCGGAACCACGGTGCATGCGGACTCGAGCACCGGGCACCACTAGACGCCCATCATCCCATGTGGTCGGTCCCTCTATCACTCATGACCTATTTTATTTGATTCATCAAATATGATCCGAAATTAGGGTTTTGAATAAATGTTCTACGAATCATCATTAAGAGCAAGATTCAAACACTAATGAATTTATATTGATTGATAACCCGACATATGAATTAATCATATAATATTTGGTAATCTACTAATATTTTAATATTTTATTAGGTCACGTTACCAATAAATATTTAAATCGAATTGAGCAATACTTGCTCGATTTGCTCGAATATTGATCCAACTATCAATATTGGTAATTTATCAGTATTTCGTAGAATCGAGCAATACTTGCTCGGTTGCTCGAATAATCCACATATATTCAGTAACTCATCAATATTCAACAACTCGTTGAATTTACAATATTTGCTCAGACGAGCAACATTAACATTCATGAATCGCTGCGCATTTGTCAAACATGCTCGATTCAACAAAACCGAGACTCATTGTCTAATCAGTCAACAACTGACAAACTAAATACACGTCTGTCATGCAGACTCCACGATTCATGAGACATCAATCACGTCAAATTGGGGATAACAACTAGGGTTTTGGTCTGAGGCCTACAAAGACGTGGATTCATCCCACGACGAGAAATGTGCATAAGTTATGTAAACGGTTGAAGGAGTTAGCAAAGTAGTGGGTGCACGATCCGTCAAGTCTCCACACGACATGGAACTGACTTTACCACGATCTTTCACTTGCCCACTCTTCCACTCATGAAACCGTCACACTTACAGGGATCAAGGTGTTCACAACTCTGACAATATAAATAAGTCTCTGAATCCATGATTAAAAAACAAAGAATGATCACTATCTATCATTAATCGTCCACACAGAATTTCTCGAGTAACTACTCTCAAGAATTCATCAATCTATCAGAACTTATTCGAACTCAATAGTTCACCAATTATTGCAGAAACCTTCAACACATCCACAATCCTTGATCATCATTGATTCCACACAATTCTCAGCTTTCCTCCTACGAGATCAACCCATCTCCTCTTTTTACGGCCGAATTGACTCTGGAACGGCCATTGACTTGGTTTCGGCGAGTCCTCAGATTGATCTCTTGAATATAAGCACTCCCTTTGCAGTGCATCTGTGTGAGGTTAAGCAGTTTGCTCGGTCGAGGAGTATTGACAACATGCTCGACTCTTCACTTTCCTAAAAACCCGGTGACCATTTTTCCCCATCCACAGATTGGCGACCACAGTGGGAGATTAATCTCTCGGTTGCAATATCTCAGATTCATCAAAATGGTTGATCTTAGGTCAGGATCGGTTACGAATCCCAACCCAAACAACGCTAGCACTAGCAACAATGGTGGAGCTCCAGAAACTACTCTTGTTACCAATAACCGCAGTGACAATACTACTCCTCTGCAAACCAATATTGGAGACAATCCACTCTTCGGCAGGCATTCAAGAAATCGAGACAATCCGACTACTATTAAGCGATCTCATGAAGGTCCAAAAGTTCTTGCCAAAATCAGATGCCATGGTCGCGACGAAAGAGTTGTGCGATTACCTCAAGACTCTCACCGACAAGATCTCGGACAAAACTCGGAGAAGGGAAAAGACAAGGAAATATCTCCAACTATGGATCCCGAAGTTATCCAGGTCCACGACAATGATGAAACCGAAAAGGCTGCGAACTCCGAACCTTCTAGTTTCATCACTCGTGAAGATCTCAGAACGTTTTATGGAAAGCAGGGAAAAGGCCATGCAATGTCGGTAAACCATCATCAGCCTCCATATCCTGGCTTTGCTACGCAAAGAATCCCTCTTCCAAAGGGTTACACTTATCCAACCTTCACACTCTGAATGGAACGAGGAATGCTCGAGAACATGTTTCTCGATCCTTGGAAGCATTAGGAGAGCATGGACACAACCATATTGTCCGTTTGAAAGAGTTTTCAAAATCCCTAGCGGATTCGAGCATATACTTGATACAACAACATCGCGCCGGGAAGCATAGCTAATTGGGGAGAAATGATTAATGCTTTCTACAGGAAGTACTTCTTTGTTTCTGAACAAGTTACTCTTTCCGACTTAGGAAGGATTGCTCAGAAAAATGCTGAAAATCCGAATGACTACGTGAAGAGGTTCAGGGTCCAAGCCTTGGATTGCCATGATCCCAATGTTACTGAACAACCTATCAAATAGGCATTTCAATCCTTGGTCGAACATATATGCTCTATGTATCAAAGGCACAAAGGAAAGACATGTTCACAACACCGAATTACATTGTGTCAGACAATCATCCATCCCGGAAATACTCCTTGAACCTTCATCCATAGACAAGAAGATGCAAGACTGGGGACTTCTTACCACAGCCTACCTCAGAGAAAATGAGTTCGGAAGAATGATGATCGATACTGACACCACCATCGACATTGTTCAACTGAAATCCCTCAAAGTCGCAGGCATCACTCGACAAGAAGCTACTCATGCTCCCATATAAATCAGAAACCATGAAAGAACGCTCAGAGATCATACGGTTTCATCACTCTCAAAATGAAAGTTGGCTCAACTTGGACGGAGACCAAGTTTCACATAATCAGGGAAGATCTCGGATACGATATGATTCTCGGATGGACGTGGATTCATGACGAGAAGATGACTACTGACAAAGCATCTTTGGTTGCACTTATATCCAACGAAGAAAGTTCTGATCCAGAAGATTTGGCGGACGTTCCATTATCAGAGCACTTAGAGGAATTTCGAACTTTGACGAAGTTGAAACAAAAACCTGCAAAAGATGAATAGACATTATTCAAAAGGTCCTACACTCAGGCAAGTCTAATTCCTCCCATGTCTATGTCATTTATTTCCTCACATGTTATTCTAGCATGGGGACTCAATTCTGCTAGCATCTCTGCTATTGCAAGATGCTATAAGTGGGTAATCTCACTTCACCAATATTTTACCAAGTGGTTGAATCTGACATTTCTCAGAATCGAGCATTGGGACATTCATTGCGAGATGATGTACAAACATGGAAAAGAACACTTTGGGTGTTTTTCCATAGACTTGAAGGAGTGTCCATGTGTCCCACGAAGTCACAAACTCTGTGTCTGCACAAGTGTTGAATCCTACTACTACAACGAAAGGAATGCTGAATCAACATAAGATACTCGATCAAACCTAAGATGTTCGATGCTTAAAGGATATGACGCTTCAACGCTCAAGCATCTATGAAGTCTTTAAATTGTACTCCCAATCAAAGAGTACACCTTCGATAATGATACCTCTGGATTCATCACAAATATCTCGACAATGATTCAACACCAAGACGATCAAAGTGTAATCGAACTACAATCGATAAGTCTTCATTATCCCATGATAAGACTTCTCTCAAGCGGATGCAACGTCATTCATCCATGGATGACACAAACTCCTTCAACATACACTGGGGACTTAATCTTATTGGAATTTTCTACTTGATGTGATTCCATGAAACTTCATCGACGGGACTTCCCTACATTAAAAATCACGACTGAAGAACTTCCTTCTTCACCACAATGAAGACCGATCCTACCATCTTCCACAATAACGTCGATTCACTGATGAAGCCAGTTCACAGTAAAGTCATATTGTTCAAGAGAATTCCACATGATCAGTACACCTTAATCTTGGGAATGCTCAACCCACCAACTAGTTCGTGAATGTAAAGGCTCACTGGATGGAGGAGCAAAGATTATGTTGATAATCATGGTTCTAGTCTTTTCGGTCTCTGGAGCAACTTCAACCACGGTATCAGCATCAACAATAATCTCTAGAGGAACACCATACATGATCTCAGCATCAACAAGGATCTCTGGAGCGTAATCAATCGTGATCTCAGCATCAACAACGGTCTCAGAAACAACATCCTCATGGCAGGGCTTCATCAACTAACCATTCACTGAAGTGTTACACATGAAGCAGAATTCCCCAAGAATTAATGATTCATATCAAGATGTCCATACATGATAACATGTTCACATTAACAAAGCTTGCACGAGTGGCGAACACAATCCGAAGTCTCCTACAATATGTTCTCATCGCCTTTGCAAATGAGATACAACACACTTCAGGCCATGGGTTTACAATAACGTACTAATGGGTGAGGAACGGGACAATGCTTCCTCAACGAAAGATGTTCTTCAATGTCTCTTCTACAACATACCAAAAGGGCGCATCAATCGGACATATGAGCTGAAAGATATGGCCTTTACCGTCAAGTCTATGAAATCTGAAAATTTATACGGGATTACAAATTACAAATGTACGCGCTTCGTTTTCTGGCCCCTACAACTCCAAATTGAGTTATTCTTTTCTCATCTGATAACTCAGTCTCTTAGCTTCAAAAGTTGTGGTCAAGCATCTAATTCCGACGTCGTATGATGTTCCTACGGCTTCCAGAGCATACAACATGCAAGCAACAATTCTTGGACGGGATTCATAACTTCCACAGTCGATCGGTGTCCACCATCGCTAAATCCTTCATCAAGGTACCTCCAACTTCGACCACCTAGGTCTTTACATCAATTTTTCTACCGGGTCCTCTATCTAGGTCTTGCCGGAAGAAGGGAAAAGCGAAAGAGAGAGATTCACAAAATCTTGAGGGACCGGCGGTCCACTGATCATGACGATCAATTTCACAGTCCAAGACTTGTGGTGTCGGGCTCTCCAGTGTTAATTAATCATCGTAAAATGAATGCTACCGCCGTAACATGCCACCATGTTCATTACACCATCCCCTCTTGAGAGTAACCTCAGTTATGGTCCCGTGACCAGAGTTTCAGAAGTGATGTTTCTACGACTGACAGAAACAAGACGGCACTCTGCAAGCACCATACTCATGTATCAATCAAGGGGTCCTGATCTCAAATGAATGAATGACATTAAAATCCTTCACCAACCGTTCAAGACACAAGCGAATGGTCTAAAAACACAACATGAGTGTTTTACAGCAAGCTCGTTTGAGATGATTTTACACTGTCCTATACAAACTGACGATCTGGGAGCAATTTGTGAAGAATCTAGGGATGGGTCATATACCATTCTCTTCGTATGGATGTCCTCTACAAAATATCCAAAATTAAAATCAATCGAAGAAACGAGCAAGGATATGTGGCCGAAAAATTGGACAACATACAATCTGAAAAAGTTCTGAAAGTCTCCTGGAAGTTTACTGTTTCTCCTTCTTCAGGACTTAAACATGCTCAAAACTCAAAAAGCTTCTTTAAAAAATCTTGGAAATTTTCTGGGTTTGAAAATACATATGCAGATCGCGAAAATCCGACTTCGAATGAAGACTCTATGGTGTTTTTGCTAAAAGGTCAATGTCCAAATTTTCTGGTGACGTATTTGAAGAAAATTACTCGTATACTCACATGGATTCTCATTCATTCATTCACAAATCAGCAATTTCATACTTCTATGAAGAGATACAGGAGATATACTTACTAGTGGAGTCTCTAAATCATTTGAAGGCTCGGCAATGCCGGAATCTCCATTGGCAACGCCGCTATCTCCATTCGGTTTAGGATTTCGAGAATTCTCCATATTCCCATATCCAAAATAAGAGCACGCTTCATCAACATGCTTCTTATCTACAATGATTTTTTCCTGGATTCATCAACAACAATTATTATTATTTCATTCAAGGAGATGCCACGATCACCTGCACGAAAAAGATACTTACATCGACTTCTTCATCAGTGCTGGATTCATGAATTGTTTACCCGGGAACAAGTTGAAGACCGTCAATCGATGGAGCAAAAGTCTGAAAGAAAAAAACAAACCTTGGTCTCGTGATCCTAATTGCACGGGAAAAGTCATGACACAAGGAGCGCTAACAACTTACCAAAGAAACGGCTGGGGACTGCACGTCATTTGCTAACATCCTGTAGTCCTTACTTCTGGGATCTCCGCTCCCGTAGACTTTCTTCCATTTACGTGGAGTCTACATTGATCCGAGATCTAACTACACGATCATCCTATGATAAATCTAATGAAATAACCAGGAGTACAACTCAGTATGAAGGATCTCTCACCATCACTCAGAGTTCCCAGAAGTACCATTTCTTAAATTTTCGTCCGTAGGGATGTTATCTCTGGAAACACCATCTTTGGAAGTGTCATCATGGGAGTCAATCATTCTTGCAAAGTGGCTACTTCAACATATCGTTCATACAAAGCGCATGATTCAATAAAACGATGAATCATGGAATAAAGGTTCTCACAACGGCATCTAAAAAAATGGTAACCATCCAACTCTTACCTATTTACAATTTCACTAGGCGTAGTGATTACAATCTCGAGAATTTGTTATCTCCTTCAAACCCTGCAAAGGCAGACAAAATTCATTATTCAAAACATTAGCGTGATTTTCATAAACCGTGAACATTCACGAAACTTCCATCATGTGAACAATTCACATTATTTTTCACCGTGTGAGCGACTCCCCACCGAGTGAACACTCATTGATTTTGTGCATACACTATCAGATCACAAAATCCATACAAACCGTATTTTATCAAAAATTGCTTACTTCTAGCAATTCTTTGAAAATCAAAATTTTAATTTCACATAAATTTCCACCGAGTGAACATTCATTGATTTTCATGCATACCCTCTTCAAATCACGAAATTCACGAAAACATTATTGTTTGCTTTTAACAATTGTTTAAAATCAAAACTTGATTTTACAAAATCTTTAAAATCGTGAACAATCCACGTAAAATTTTCACTCTGTGAACGTTCACTGGTTTTCCCAAAATTGGACAGACGTCCATTCTAGAATTGTGAAAACTCACATATAGACATTATTTCACCATGTATAATTATCTACTTTCAACAGTTGTTCAAAATCAAAATATTGATTTTACAAAAATTTATTTTAACGTGAAACTCACGTAAATTTGAAAAATATATAGTTTTGCTCCCTTGGGCGAGCATCCGTCTTTGAAACGAGTATATTTTCAAAAATTTGTAACGCTCACATATCGAAAATAAAATTTTCAAGAAAGCTCATAGACAAAAATTTTATTACTAACAGACGCATGTCTATTCGAAAAAAAAAAATCACTCCTGGGATGATTACTCGTTTCTTAAACTAACGAATGAACATCCGTTCCTAAAACATGGATTTCCTTTTTTGAACTCGGGCCCATAAATCCTAAATTGACCAAAATCTGGACTTTTGACCGACCAAATCGGCGATGCTTCATCTCTCAGTGCTCACGAAATCACACTCTATCACACTATCAGGGGTCCTCACACAACATTTGCTCGTACATGACACCATTGGAGCAAATCGAGGATTAAAAATGCCTTTGTAGGCCGAGTTCAACCATTGATCTCGTCGGTCGAAAATCACCATTTAATGCTAACTCGCTGAACATGATCTGTTCTCCGCTGCGCGGGACTTAATGTAGATGGTGGATTTTCAACAAAGGACAAAACCGTAAAATCACGATACTGCATGCTTTTGACACGGCTTTCAGGCATGTGATGATTCATATTTTACGAAGCCACGATGAATATGTCTTTCGAAAAGCCTCCACTAGCTGAGCGTTCGATCCCTGGCATCTCATTGTGCCCTATATGCAGAATAACATAATTGGGCGGTTCTCCGAAGATTGAGAGCTTAAACGCCTTAAGGACGTCGGTGACACTCATTGTTCCCTGACTGCAGGAGGGATACCCACCTCCACATAGAAGAATAGTTCGGTGGCGGACGCCTTCAGGACATCGGTGACACTCACCGTTCCCTGACTATGTGGAGAGACCGTGCATAGATTCAGGCGATTCTCCGCAGATTGAGAGTAGTAACGCCTTCAGGTTGTATACAACACTCGTGACTCCCTGACTATCCACCATTCAGAATGGATGTGACGCTTTAACTGGCTAATATCTTTTCTGTAATAGATTAATTATGCCGTGACATTCACCACTGAATTCCTAGAATGATATATTATTGCTCCTATTCCATGGTCGAATCCACGGCTTGATCCCATGGAATAGCAATAACAATTGCTCCTATTCCATGGTCGAATCCACGTCCTGATCCCATGGAATGGAAATAATAATTGCTCCAATTCCATGATCGAATAGACGAATTGATCTCACGGAATGGCAATAAACTGCTATATTATCTTATTATTCCGATTTTATGATCGAATTCACTGCTACTTTCATGAAATGGTAATAGATAATTTTATTACTCAAATTCTATGGTCGAATCCATGATCCCATGGAATGGTAATGCCTGTTTTATTATTCCGAATTCATGGTCGAATCCACGGATGATCCTATGAATTGATAATAAATAATTACTCATTTTATTGTTCTGTTTCATGAATTATTCTACACTGAATTTCATGAATTAGCAATAAATACTCAACCATCGGGCATCTGGATCATCACTTGGTAAGCCCCAAAAAATGGTGTAAGTGTACTCGACAATGATGCATGATCGAGCACCGGATGCACAAACAAGCATCCAAAATATGAACAGATGAGGAATCCTAAGCAAAATAGGAGAAAGCAACAAATAATAATAAAATAATAAGAGGCGCCCAGAGGCCGGGCCCACCAGCCGGCCGGCCATGCCCTAGCCGTGGCCGTTCACATGCCTCTTCCATTATTTTTCCCTATTTTGTTATTTTCATGAACTCATGAAAAACTCCTTCAATTTAGCAACTTTCCTTGTTTGTGCAAAACTCATGAATTCCCATAACTTCATGGATTCATGAAATATTATTATAAAATAGGGAAAGGTGTGCGAGACCGGGCAACCTAGTCGGCCGGCCATGCCTAAGCCGTGGCCGGTCCCACACCTCACAATCCATAGCTTTTTATAATTCCCTAAACTCATGAAACTCCTCCGTTTCAACAAAAACTCATGGATTCTCCATAACTTCATAGATTCATGAAAAAATAATAATATATAATTAGGAAAAGGTTGAGGGACCGGGCAACATAGCCGGACGGCCATGCCCTAGCCATGGACGGTCCCACACCTTGCAATCCCTAGTCTTTTATAATTATTATTTTCCTAAATTCATGAAACTCCTTGGTTTGAGCAAAAATCATGATTTCGTCATAACTTCTCAAATTTTGCTCAAATCATGAAAAACCAAAAACAACAGTCATACGACGGTAGCCTCTCATGGAAATTTTAAATGTTAAAATACTCTTATTTAATATTTACAAAATATTGATCAATTGAGCATACATGCTCATTCCAACAAAAATCAAGAATTTCAGTCAAGATGAAACTCTTCTAAAAATTCATAATGTTGCTCGAACGCACATCAGAAAATACTAAAACTCTCGATGCGAAACACGGATACCATGGAAACATGTGCATGCCTTCATGACCGACCAGAGTCATTCCTAGGGCTTGCACAAAGTCGGTCTCACGCGTTTTCATAATTCTAACCTAATTTGCTCAATTGCTCATATTGGGCCCAAACTTTCTTCGACCAACCTAGGGATTGCTCAACGACCAACAACCTGTCACGTGACTACCAAGAGCGGTCCCATGCTCTCTTGGTCGGTCCCCATCTTTCATACCTAGGTTTTATCACCTAATGTTGAACCCACCAATATTTCAATAAATGATGAAACTGGCATTTAATCATCATTCTATCACCAACTATTCAACTCGGAACCCTGGTGCATGCTCACTCGAGCACTGTCACGTGGACGCCCATCATCCCATGTGGTCTGTCCCTCTATCACTCATGACCTATTTTCGGCGATTCATCAACTATGATCTGAAATTAGGGTTTTGAATAAATGTTCTACGAATCATCATTAAGAGCAAGATTCAAACACTAATGAATTTATATTGATTCAAAGAACCAACGCATATGAATTAATCATATAATATTTGGTAATCTACTAATATTTTAATATTTTATTAGGTCATGTTACCAATAAATATTTCGTCGAATTGAGCAATACTTGCTCAGTTGCTCGAATATTAATCCAACTATCAATATTCATTAATTTATCAGTATTTCATCGAATCGAGCAATACTTGCTCAGTTGCTCGAATAATCCACATATATTTAGTAACTCATCAATATTCAACAACTCATTGAATTTACAATATTTGATCAGACGAGCAACATTAACATTCATGAATCGCTGAGCATTTGTCAAACATGCTCGATTCAACAAAACCTAGACTCATTGTCTAATCATCAACAACTAACAAACTAAATACACGTCATCATCATGCGCACTCCACCGATTCGTAAGACATCAATCACGTCAAATTGGGGGATAACAACTAGGGTTTTGGTCTGGCGGCCTACAGCACGTGGATTCATCCACGACGAGAAATGTGCGTAAGTTGTGTAAACGGTTGAAGGAGTTAGCAAAGTAGTGGGTGCACGATCCGTCAAGTCTGCACACGACATGGAACTGACTTTACCACGATCTTCCACTTGCCCACTCTTCCACTCATGAAACCGTCACACTTACAGGGATCAAGGTGTTCACAACTCTGAAAATATAAATAAGTCTCTGAATCCATGATTAAAAAACAACGAATGATAACTAGCTATTAGCAATCGTCCACACAGAAGTTCTCGATTAACTACTCTCAAGAATTCATCAATCTATCAGGACTTATTCGAACTCAACAGTTCACCAATTATTGCAGAAACCTTCAACACATCCACAATCCTTGATCATCATTGATTCCACACAATTCTCGGCTTCTCTCCTACGGATCAACCCATCTCCTCTTTGCGGCCAAATTGACTCGGAACGGCCATTGACTTGGTTTAGGCCGGAGTCCTCTCTGATTTATCTCTCGAATGTAAGCACTCCCTTTGCGGTGCATCGTGAGGTTAGCGGTTTGCTCGGTCGAGGAGTCTTTACAACACGCTCGACTCTTTTACTTTCCTAAAATACCAAATGACAGTTTTCCCCATCCACAAGACCGGGTTAGTTTGTAGTAGGCTAGTGTGCGGCAGCGGCTTAATACGATGTGGTGTTCAATCGGACTAGGTCCCGGGTTTTTTCGCATTTGCGGTTTCCTCGTTAACAAAATTTCTCTGTATGTCGTTTATTTCTATTTCGCATTATATTTTGTTATATAATTGAAATATCACAAAGTTGTGCGTTGTATCGATCAATTGTGAAATCCAACCTTCGTTGTTGATTGGAAATTAATTGATCCTTGGATATTGGTATTTGGTACCATCCAAGTTTATATCTCCTGTATTTGATAAAGACTCACAGATTTTTATTTGTTTGAGTATAGATCAAATCAAGAGATAAAGATATTAACTCCTTGATATACTTTTTATTAAGATTGAATCATTTGTCTAGTTGATTCTCTTAAAAGTATATTCGAGTTTGTCCATACAGATTGATAATCGAAATATTGGGTGAGGTTGTTAGACCCCGCATTTTCAATTGGTATCGAAGCGAGGCAAACACGTTTAAAGACCTTATCGATGCATTTGTAGCGATCGACTCTATGGACAGAGATGCTATCTCTATTAACGCATTACACCAGTCTTGATGGCTCAAACTACTTATGGTGGAAAATTGCTATGCGAGCTTTTGTTCAAGCACGTGATTTTCAATCATGGGTATATGTTGTTAATGGCTATGATGCTCCAGTTGTGGCAATAGGTAACGCTACTGTTCCAAAGAATATTGGCGAATACGATCTTTATTTGAGATACTTGTCAAGGTTAATTGGTTTTCGATACTCGCATTTTGTCCAATATTAGTGTTTGGTCTAACATTTGTCCAACTTAGGGTTTACTACTTGGAAATCATGTTGACTTTGATTGACTGTGTTAAGTCAAGTTTTAATTATATTACCATCTAAAATATATAGGAAGTGACTATTCTACCTTTCACTTGTTAGAGAATTACATTGGATATTTGCACCCCACATACTACCTCTCTTATCTTGTTAAAGAATTATATTGGACATTTGTTCCCCACATACTACTCTCTTATCTTTCGTCGCCGCCACCATCATATCTCATTCTCATTTCTCCTCCACATATCAACCAACGCCTATTTTAATTCCCCTCTTTCTCTCAAACTAAACTCCTTTGTTTTTATTTCTAAACTCCTTTGTTTTTATTTCATTTTCGTTTTTGTAAATTGATTAATTCATATTGTTATCACCAATTTCATCAACAACAACAGTTTCATCAACAACAGAACTAAGAAGATCGACACCTAAACCTAAGTTTGTTATTGATTATTGTTGCTGATGGAAAGCAACAAATCGAATGGTTGTTCGGGTATGGGGTTCTAGAAGGAGAAGAAAAATATGGAACATTTATAACAGCTAATCACGGTATCCAAACGAAAGATTGGAAGATGGGTTTGAATAGAGACTTGCAGATTGTCACTATAGACAGTTAGAGAGGATGAGTGAAAGAAAATGAGATCTACAAGGAATATGTTGTTAGGTTTTTTTTTATTTCAAAGATCTTTCGTTTTTGTTATTGTAATTGCTGTTGAAGAAACTACAACGTTACCAATTTGACCGAAATTTTATTTTTGACGAAAATGAAGATGGAAAGACAGTGTAATCAATAAGAGGAGTTTTTAAAGTTATGTGAGTGTAATTTTTGAAGGATTTGGTGAACTAACGACTTTTCAAATTGTGGGTTTTGCTAGTTAAAGAAGCAAATATAGAATTATCATGTGTTTTTCATGGGGTTTCTGCATATCGGATTCCTGTCTTTCTGATATGCAGTTGGATCCTTGGAGGCGGAAGAAGAAGACTAGATAGTTAGGTCATGGTGATATTTCATCATGACCATAGGATTAATGGCTTTAGTTAAGCCGTTGGATCTGAGGCTCACTTGATGGGTATAATTGTAAACTAACTTTTATTTATTTTATAAAGTTAATTAAATTTAAGACAATAACAATCTACTATGGTCAACGTTAATATCAGGTACCAACTACTAAGTTGGAAAAATGTTAGACCAAACACTAACTTTGGACAAAATGTAAGTACCAAACATCAATTAACCCTACTTGCTGCAAAGCAAAACTCCGACGGTTTGAATGTCATCATACATGCCATTACCCCAAATCTTCAGCACCATGTGTCGAATTGCACTAGGTCTAAAGATGTGTGGGATATCTTAGAAACCATATTCGAAGGAAATACCAGTGAAAAGGAAGCCAGGCTTCAAAAACTAAATTCTGATTGTGAAAACCTTCGTATGGCGATGAAGATTCATTGTCTGAAATTGTTAATGCATCTTTTGCATTGGGTAAGACTATTCCCGAAAAGGACATTGTGATGAAAATTCTCAGATCGCTGCCATCTAGATACGATTCTAAGAAGCATGCCATCATTGAGGGAACTAACCTTGATACTCACTCCAGAAATACTCAGGTTGGGAAATTAAAGATTTTTGATCTTGAACTACAACAGCGAGAGAAACATCATTTGGTAGTAAACTCTGTTACCACAACTGATAGGAAATCTCGCTACCCAAAAGTGATTGAAAAAAATGAGAATATCTTTAATTCATCTCTTTCATTGTTCATACAACAGTTGAAAAAGACACTCAGACAGAGTAAAAGAAAGTCGCATAAGAAAGATATCTCAATCAATAAGGGGAATAATAAAGATCAAAAGAATCATAAAAATAAGTCTTGTTTAAAGTGCTACAGAAGTATTCATACTTCGAAAAATTTTGATAAGAAGGTTAATGGGTTAACAATGGCTTGGATGGCTACTCTTGACTACTGCCCAGAGGAAGAAGTCTGTGTAAGTTCCATTAACTTCTTTGCTGACAATCACACGTGTCCTCCAAACAATCCAGTCCACTCCAAATTACTCAATCATGTTCCTTCAAAGGATGAAAGTCTAATGAAAAGGATTGAATATCTGGAAGAACAACTGGCTTTTCTAAGACAAGAAATTGCAAAAACCTCGTAATCGTGATTCCGATAAGAAATACCATCCCTCGATTATTTGTTCTCAGCAAACTACTCCTGACCCTATATCTAACGAAAAGGATGATATATAAAACCACAAGATTGTTTCAAAAAACTTTGAAATCTTGTGTGTAAATCAGGATAATAATCCAAGCAAAAAAAATCAAGACATTGTCTCCTCAGTTAAAACATATGTGCCAAAGAGGAAAAAGAAATCTCCAAATTGTACTATCAAAAGTACAGAAGAGAACTCCAAGGTCACTTGCAGCCTACAGAGATCAACAAACAGAGCTCTCAAAACAGTTCTAAGAAGAATGAGTAAATCTTTTAATTCTGTTCACTCGAAGGCTGAACGGAATCAAGAAATAAGTACATCCTTAATATGGAGATCTCCCAATCCTATTCCGGATAGGAAGGAACTTATTCTGTAGTAAGAGTAGAATTTGATTCTTGTACCCTCAAGTTTCAACAAGAACCATATCCTACAAAGAGGGTTGTATATGTGTACTTAGTCTGTTTCTCATCTCTATTTGGTTAAGACCTTCTTGGTAAGCGTTCATAAACAGTTTCTCCTATAAAACCGTTACCTCGCACTTTCCTTGGTCTAGGGTTTTGGTCAAAGTTCTTCGTGGAAGTTCTTCTTCATTTTAAGAAGAAGTCATTTTCTTTTGAATACTGAGTATCTCATTTTTATCTTCTACCATGTATCCATCCAGTCTCTCAAGCAAAGAGAGTGATGTGTGGACTGTTCTGTTTCGATCTAAGAAGATTCGTTTCGACTCATCTTATAATGAGTTGTGCTCCGACAAACGTGATGTTTCCTTTGATGGAAATCCGTCTGTATCTCAGTTTGAGAAACTCTCTTTGACCATGAATCTCGTTTTGGAACAAGTAAGTGCTCTGAAAAACGACTGGTTTTATCTTCCAAAAACTGAAGAAAAATTAAAACTTTGAATCAAGGATTGATCTCGATTGAAGATGTACTTGGTGAATATGGGGAATACGATAAGAATTCTGAAAGTAAGTGAAATGTTAATGTCTAAGAAATTTCTAAAGAGAATTTTTATTCTTGTTTAGTTTAAGAAGGATAACTAGGGTTTGGAATAGCCATTATTTTGAGTACACATGGCTATGTCCAATATTTTCATCTTGCAATGTTTTTAGATTTATTTATTTAAATTCTAAAGTTGATTTGGAAGATGATTCTTGCAGTATTAATCTTTATGGTTCTATATATTGCAACATGTTATGGGATATGTGTGTTTGCGTCCGTGAACTATTATTGTCCCATACGATGTCAAAAGTTATCTCTTTCATATGTCGATATGCATGTATTGATACAAGGTCGATGAACTTTTAACAAACAAAAGTTAAGCCTATTATGTCATTTATTGATGGAAGATAGGTTAAAATATTTTGTTTACAAGGATTATGTCTATTGTATGTCATTGTGCAAATAGTGATGGAAAATAGAATGAATCCTTGTATATTCCGCAGTATTGATCTTCCCTAATCCATATTTAATGTATATATTGTGCGGGTCCATAAGCCTTCTTATGTGAGCATTTCCAACTAGACTAATCATGGATTCGTTTGTGGTTATTTTGGTTGTGTATTCCGATTAAATTAATCATGGGTTCTCTTGTGGTTAGTTTAATTGAGAATTTTGGATACAAAATCATTTTGTGGTTTTTGGTGTCCAAATAAATCCTTCTTTTCTCGTAAAAGTAAGGTCGCTCTTGTTGTTCTTTCGGGAATGACATCAAATGGGGAAGAGTTCTTTTGAACTTGCGCTTAATTTCCATATCTTTGTGGGGAGTGCGGCTGTGGAATATTTGAGGAGTTATCTTGTATCTTTATAAACTCCGTGATGAATGCATTTAGCTCCGGCTTTATGATTGCATCTAAACAAAGTTGATATGTACTTTTCTTTGGTCTTGAAGCGTCTCCATGAAAATTTTATTAGGATCCCGTTTTCGTACCTTTGCCAATTTTATTGACAAAAAGGGGGAGAATTAATATGTAGTTCACACTACAAATACATATGGTTTTCGGATCATTATGTAAGGGGGAGTTGTTTTCATGTTGAGATGAAAGTATTGACTAAGGGGGAGAGATACATATCACCATAGTATTGTTGTCAAAGTTGTGATACAATTGAACTTTGATACTGTGTAATAATACTATGACACTGTATAACAATGATCGAGAGCTTTTGTTTTCTCATTGTTATGGCTACGGATCTTCAACAACTATGATGTTGAACTGAACATCTATGGAATCATGGGAGTACTTGGAAAAGATGAAGTTTTCGAGTAATGTTGAAGCACCAAGGAGATCAAGCATGTGGACAAGAAGCTACAAAGTTTTATCTATTTTGTAATCCATATGTATTGATATTTTTGTCACTAAAATTGACAAAGGGGGAGATTGTTAGAGCATTGCTTGGTCGAACTCACAAGCATTGCTATCTCAAGCTTGTTTGTCAAATTTAGTTGTCAAAACTATATGTCTTGATTTCTAGTTTACTTATGGCTAAGTCTCGGTCTAGGATAGTTAAGTGTAGTTGAGCTCCAGAATCCATGGAGATCATCTTACGAAGATGAAGAACTACTCAAGGAACCAGTGGAACTTCATCTGACTAAAATTTATGTGGAGACTTGAACTTATCTATCACTCATAAGTCTACTCTATCTCCTACTCTTGAGACAAAAGTCGTATAAGTATGATAGTTTTCATACATGCACATTTGCTATTTCTAGTCGAGTTTACTCTCCTATCTTTTTCTCGAAATATGTGTTGGTAAGCTTTCGCTTTAACCATTTTTCATCTTTACCCGTGACGAAAGTCATGTTGACGTTTCAATCTTGAAAATGGCTTTGATGGCGATAGTTGTGAATAACGACTATTATAACATTATAGAAGAATGTTTCAATGATTGAAATGTAGAGTTGAGATTACCATCTATGGATATAAGAATATATAGTGTGTTCGCACATTAGTGTATACATCCATGTACCGGAAACCAAGTGTGTGCATGCGGTACTGGTGAAGGAGACAGGTTAGGTACGCATACCCGTATACGTACTGGCGGAACTTTTCCTCCCAGAAAATTCTGCTGAGTTTGGAGTTTACGAACTCATAAACCAGTCACCTTAGGTACGCGTACTGGCGGACCTTTTCTACCCGAAAAATTCTGCTGAGTTTAGAAACCAAAGCCAACTTAAATCGGGTAGCTAAGGTACGCATACCCGTACACGTACCCAAGCTGGTTATTTCTCAAATCGGTAGTTCATGAACTTAAAAACAATAAATTATAAGGAATATAATCTTTGCAAACCGTGGCTATATTGTTCATGAATTGAATCGAATGGATCAAACCGATTTTGTTTCAATTGTGTCTATGAATAAAGACCTAAGCAATTGAAAAACTCTTCAACTAGTTCTTATGAGTCATTTGAACTAGTTACTAGAAAGATGAATAGGTTAATATGGAAGTGCTCATATGGCTAACCATTGGTTAACTATTTTTGAACTAACGAAGTGTACACACTTAGGTACGGTTACTCAAACCTAAATGAAATACATTTCATTTGTGTGTGACAAGCTAAGTTTCGATCTAACGGTTGAAACATATTAGCTTGTATCTAATCAGGTTTTCATCTAACGGTGAATATTGAATGCTTTGTTACTAAGCTAACATAACTTCCAAACCCTGATTTGAAAACTATATAAGGGGAACTCTAGCAACTGGAAAAACTAATCCCCATACCTCCTTTGTGATACTAGTTGGTTTTGCTAGAGTCAATTCTCCTTTAACCTTAGGTTTCTTCTCGAGACCCTGTAGGTTAAATACTGAAATACTTCATTGGGATTGTAAAGCCAGACGAAACTACTTCTCTTATAGTTGAGCGATATGATCTTGCCATTTTTTATCGTACGATTTCAATTGAATAATTGACTTGAGATTATATCTCCGATAGGGCAAGATAAAAAGAAATCGCAAACATCTTTGTCTCATCGTTTGTGATTCCGCATGCAATCTTGTTTCGCTACCATACGATTAAGATTATTGTGAGGTGATTGATAATTCTAGGCTTTTCTTCGGGAATATAAGTCCGGGTTATCAATTAGTTCCTGTTCACCTTGATTTCTATCAAAAGATGGAACAAACTCTTAGGTTTATCTCGTGGGAGACAGATTTATCTATTATCTTAGACTTTTCTCTGTAATACAGATTTGTTTATTAAAGTCTTCGACTTTGGGTCGTAGCAACTCTTAGTTATGGGTGAGATCAGCTAAGGGAATCAAGTGCGTAGTATCCTGCTTGGATTAGAGACGTTTGGAGCACAACTGTACCCTGAATCAGCGTGACATTGATTATGGTTCAACAACATTCCAGACCGAAGTTAGTTTGTAGTAGGCTAGTGTTTGTAGCGGCTTAATACAGTGTGGTGTTCAATCTGGACTAGGTTGCATTTGCGGTTTCCTCGTTAACAAAACTTCTGGTGTCTGTGTTATTTCTATTCCACATTATATTTTGTTATATAATTGAAATATCACAGGTTGTGCGTTGTATCGATCAATTTTGAAATCCAACCTTTCGTTTTTGATTGGAAATTGATTGATCCTTGGATATTGGTATTTGGTACCATCTAAGTTTATATCTCTTGTATTGGATAAAGACTCACAGATTTCTATTTGTTTGAATATAGATAAAATCAAGAGACAGAGATATTAACTACTTGATATACTTTTTATTAAGATTGATTCTAACTGTCTAGTTTATTCTCTTAAAAGTATATTCGAGTTTGTCCATACAAATTGCTAATCGAAATATTGGGTGAGGTTGTTAGACCCCCGCATTTTCATTACCAGCAGAAAACCAAAGAACCAAGCATCTGCTTTACCTTCTAAGAACATAAAAGCATAACCCACTTTTTGTGGTTCGTCAATGGAATGGATCTGAAAGTATCTCTCATATTTTCGAATCCAGCTTCTAGGATTTTCCCAACTGAAGCTTTGATAGATCTACTTTGGGTGGTTTTGGGTGGTTTGAAGAAAGACTACCAAGAGAGAAGTTGGGGCAATGAGTTGAGGATTCAGCAGTATGTGGTGTATACTAAGGCGGAGATATAAAATCTACAAGCTTATCCAGTTTAGCGTTTGTGGCTGTAATTTCAGCAGCTAGATCTTTTAATGAGGTACACATGATGTCTAACTTCTATCCATGTGATACAGCTTTACCAGTACGATTTGCAGATTCGCGGGAGTGACTTTTACAGAGAGCTTTAATAACTGGTTCAGTTCCTTTGTTGTATGGTCAACATCTTTGATAAAGGGATTCCTAGTCATGATTAGGACCACTAGATGATACCAATTGTAATGGATTGAAGTACAACTACTTATGAAAATGGAGACTAGAGCAAGATTTAGACGTAACCTACTGAGCTCCGCAGAGCCAGTCCTTCTTCTTTAATTTTTTTTCTTGATAAGATTTCAATTCGTACAATGACTCTTCTTTTAAACACATGAAGACTCGAAACCCTAATAATTGAACTAGCAGCCCTACATGTGGGCAGATCAAAACCCTTTACTCCTAATGACTGTTAAGCATTATATTTAACTAAAATCAGAATTAAATTAACTGTTAAACCTAATTGCAACCGATACACCCAATTTAACATATAGGGGATGTCTAGGTACGTGACAATACACCCATTATAAAATGTGGGTGAAACTTTGGAAAATGGGCACGTACATGTGTTGTGTCTTCCCATGTAGCATCTTCAGGAGTAGTGTGAGACCATTGTACTAAGAGTTGAGGTACTTCATGGCCATGTTTGGTGATCTGGCGAGTGTCTAGCACAACAACAGGCTTGAGAGCAATTTCCTGCATCATCAACTAGTGGAAGAGTTGGTATAGTATTCGAGTAGGGCCAATCTTCTTCTTCAATTGGGAGACATGAAAGACATGGTGGATACGACAGCATGCAGGCAAATCCAATTTGTAATCTACTTCTCCAATGCATTCTAAGATGAGGAATGTTCCATAGAATCTGGTAGAGAGCTTGAAGTTTTGTCTAACCTGTATAGAAGACTGTCTGTATGGTTGTAGTTTGAGGTAAACCCAATCTCCCACTGCTAAGGTTCTCTCAATTATTTTCCTGTCAGCAAACCATTTCATTCTCTCTTGAGCTTTAGTGAGAGAGTCTTTCAAATGTCCAAAACTGCATCCCTTTGCTTAAGATATGTCTCTACTGCTGCCAGAGATGTAGTCACCTCAGTGGGGAAGGCCATATGAGGAGCAGTGTAACCATATAATGCCTTAAAAGGTGTCATTTGGAGGCTAGTATGTTAGTTGGTGTTGTACCACCACTCAGCAAGAGATAAACAAGCAGACTAGCATATAGGTGTGTCCTACAATGCATCTCAGATAGCCTTCTAAGAAAGACTTGACCCTCTCGGTTGGCCATCTCTTTGAATGTGGTAAGCTGTGTTGAGATGAAGATTAGTGCCCAAAGCTTTAAATAGTTCTTGCCAAAAGTTATTTGTGAAAACTCTATCTCTTTCTGAGATGATTGTTGCAAAAAGGCCATGTAGTTTAAACACAGTATTAAGAAATTCTTGAGCCACAGAAGAGTCAGTGAAGGCGTGACATGAGGTGATGAAGTGAGCATATTTGGTAAGCATGTCAACTACCACAAAGATGACATCTTTCCTGTTGAATTCTTGTAAGCCCTCAATTAAATCCATGATAATGTGTTTGCCAAGCATGTGTTGGAATTGGTAATGGTTGGAGCAAGCCAAATTGGATGAGTAAGTTGATTTTGTTCCTTTGGAAGACATCACAGTGGTGACAAACATTAACACTTCTTGCTTGAGTTTTTCCAAAAGAAATGGTCTTTGGCTCTCATGTAAGTAGCCTAGATGCCTGAGGGTCCCCCAATGGCAGATGCATGGGCGAGAATGTAGAATGGACTCCCTTAATGTGTTTCCAAGTACCCACAAAAATTTTGTTCTTGTATCTTAAAATTCCCTCAATATAAGAATAATGGGGAATGGCAAAGAGCATTTACCAACAGTTTTGGAATGAGTTGTGAAGCTAGAGGACCATTGGCATAGCTTTGAATAACATCGTAGACCAAGTTAGAGTGGAGAGAGCAATGGCCTTGCAGCCGCTTTTGAGTAGTAGAATGTAATCTTGAAAGAGCATTAGCAACAATGTTATCTTTCCCTTTTTATAATGGATTGTATAATCAAAGCCTAAGAGCTTCATTAACCATTTTTTTTGCAGAACGGTGGTAAGTTTCGGTCCATAAAGTACTTAATGCTTTGTTGATCTGTATTATGATGAATTTATGCCCCAATAGGTAATGCCTCCATTTAATGACAAACTTTGAAAATCGCCAAGAGTTCCTTTTCATAAGTGGAAAAATCCATAGCACTAGGGCCCAAAGGTTTGCTGCAAAATGCAATAATCCTCCCTTCCCCGCATGAGAACAACACCAATGCCATTATCACAAGCATCGAGACTCAACTATAAATATCTTAGAGAAGTATGGCAAAGCAAGTACAAGTGTGGAGCACATAGCAGTCTTGAGGTGATTGAAGGCTTGCAATGCTACTTGAGTAACCATTTAAGAGATCGGTAAGTGGTTTGCTAAAAGAACCATACCCTCACGACAAACTTCCCGTAATATCCTGTTAGCCCCAAAATCCTCCGAGTTGCTTTATATTGGAGGGAACTGTCCAATCCTTCATGGCTGCAATCTTTGCAGGGTCAGTTGCAACTCCTTTCAGCTATTATGATGTGACCCAAATATTCTAGAGATGATTGAGAAAAGCAACATTTTGAATACTTGGCATATAACTGGTGTTTTCTGAGAAGGGAGACAACCAATGGAAAATGGTCTACATGGTCGGAGAGAGTTGCACTATATACCAAGATGTCATCAAAAAAGACAAGTACAAATTTTCTTAAGTATTCCCCAAATACAGAATTCATCAATGCGTTAAAAGTGGCAGGGGCATTGGTTAAGCCAAAAGGCATGACATTAAACTCATAATGTCCATGGTGTGTTCTAAATGTAGTTTTTGAAATATCAGGAGCATGCAATATTATACGATGATACCCTGATCTCAAATCAATCTTAGAAAAGAACTTTGAACCATGTAACTCATCCAACAATTCATCAATCACAAGAATTAGGAATTTATCTTTGATAGTGAGTTCATTCAATTTTCTATAATACACACAAAAACGCTAAGAGTTACTTTTATTTTTAACAATTAGTATAGGGGATAATTCCATAATTAAATGTTTCCTTGACTAAGGACTCAACAACAGATTTATGAATGAATGGGCATTTATATGGCCTTAAATTGATAGGTTGTGAGTTGGGTTTTAATGGGATTTGGTGATCCAAGACTCTATGAGGAGGAAGTTGTGAGGGCTCGAGAAAATATCTTGGTAGTCATGTAACAAGTCTTGAATTGGTGGTGGGATTTGAGTAGGAAGTGGCTCAACAATAATAGAAAAAAAGTTGGCATATAGGTCCATGGGTGTTTTTTCTGAATTTTTTTTTTTTTTAATGCCTTGCTACTCATCATCTTAAGAGTAGGAGTATAAGAGATACCTTGTAAAGTGATGTGGTGACCTTGGTGAAGGAATGACATGCATAAGGTGGACAAGTTGAATACTACATCTCCCAAGGTTTTTAGTAGTCAGCTCCAAGAACAATATCACAGCCACCCAAAGGAAATAAGTGAAGATCACCACTAAAGTGGTGGTTGTGCATCCGCCAGTGCAGTTGTTTACATAACCGTGTACTAGTGGTCTTATCCCCATTAGCTACTGTCACTAGTAAGTTAGTTGTAGGGTGAATTTGACACTGTAATCTGGTGGCTAGCTCAGAGTCTATGAAACTATGGGTACTACCAGTATTCACCAAGATAGTGATGTGTTGTTTTTTGAGTAAACCTGGTAGCCTAATAGTATCCCCACTAACATGTCCAGTAAGAGCATGTAGTGAGATTTCCATCTCAAGTTCTGTTGTGGAGCTGTCAGGTGAGTCTTTTGTATAAGAAGCCTCAGATTGACTAGGTTCATCCTCAACCATAACCATGAAAACTTGTTGGGTCATGCATCGATGACCACCAATATACTTTTTATCACAATTGTAGCAAAGACCTTTTGCCCTTCTTTGAGCCGTCGTATTGGTGGTACATAAACAGATCGAGGTTGTGTGTCCTGAGCATTAGTTGTTGATAATGGTCGAAATGGAGTGGTGGGTGTGATGGATGGTGGTGGTGGAAGGTTTGTGGGGGGAGGTGAAAAGGTTTAGTGAAATAAGAAGATGTTGTAGGTGGTTTAAGAAGTGGATTTTTTGGTGGATGCTATTGTTGAGATGAAATAACATTTTCCTGCAATCTGGCTAGGTAGAAAGCTTGGGAAAGTGTAATAGGTTATTGATCCGTACGAAACTCTGTATTTCTTCCTTAAGACCACTGATAAAGCTCATGACAAAATATTCTTCTGAGAGAGAAGGATTTTTGTTAATCATGAGACTTTTAACTACTCAAATAGCTCAAAATATTCTTCAACTGTAGTCAATTGTGAGGGTTTATTGAAACATTCTACGTAATTATCATTAGCAAGATCTTCAAATCTACAACAGATACTTTCTACAAACTCAGACCAAGTGATGGAATTCTTACTAGCAGAAAAATCAAAGAACCAAGCATTTGCTTTACCTTCTAACATGGAACCATAACCCACTTTTTGTGGTTCGTCAATGGAATAGATCTGAAAGTATCTCTCACATTTTTGAATCCAGCTTCTAGGATTTTCCCCACTGAACTTTGCTAGATCTACTTTGGGTGGTTTTTGGTGGGTTGAAGAAGGACTACCAAGAAAGAAGTTGGGGTGATGAGTTGAGGATTCAACAGTATATGGTGTATATTGAGGCAGAGATATAAGATCTACAAGCTTATTCAGTTTAGCGTTTGTGGTTGTAGTTGCCGCATCTAGAACTTTCAATGAGGTATACATGATGTCTAACTTCTCTCCATGTGATACAGCTTCAGCAGTATGATTTGCAGATTCACGGGAATGACTTTCACAGAGGGTTTTTAATAACTGGTTCAGTTCCTTTGTTGTATGATCAACATCTTTGATAGAGGGATTCCCAATCATGATTAGAACCACTGGATGATACCAATTGTAATGGATTGAAGTACAACTACTGATGAAGATGGAGACTATAGCAAGATTTAGACTTAAACTACTGAGCTCCGTAGAGCCAGTCCTTCTTCTTTAATTTTTTTCTTGATAATATTTCAGTTCGTACAATGACTCTTCTTTCAAACACGGGAAGACTCAAAACCCTAATAACTGAACTAGCAGCCCTACACATGGGAAGATCAAAACCCTTTACTCTTAATGACTGTTAAGCATTAAATTTAACTAAAAACAGAATTAAATTAACTGTTAACCCTATTAAATTAACTGCTAACCCTACTTGCAACTGATACACCCAATTTAACAGATAGGGGTTGTCCAGGTACATGACAGTCAAGTACGAGAGGGCTTATTAAACTATTCCCAATTCAGTGGTTCCAGGCGTACCGCCTTAAGGAAACCACATTAAAACCGACTAGACACAAACAAGTGGGACATGTGCCCAGGGAATTCGCAGGGGCGTCAGTGTTTGTGAGGACCCACGAGAGAGTTTGTGAGAGGGGCGGGTTTTAAGGTGTCCGTTTAGGAGGTACACCAAGAATTTTTTTTTTCCCAATTAGCTTAACATCAATGCACCTTCAATATAAAGGTTCCTATGCCTCGTTGCCCATTCCCACTGTATCCAAGGATGTGACATAAGTTTACCAATATTTGTACGAAATTCATTTCTCATTTTCTGAATTACCGATATGGGATTAATCATCATCCTCAATTACAAGAGAGTTGGTTGGTAACTGGGCAAATTTTTCTAAATTGAAATTTTTTGTTATATGTAAAAAATTTGTACTTGGTGTTAGAGCATAGCTCGGTTGAACCCACCAAGCGTTGGTATGTCAAGTTTGGTTGTCATATTTTAGTGAAACAAAACTCATTTTAAGCGTCGCTTGATTATGTACTAGATTCAACTTCGTATAGGTTAGCTTGAAAGTATTAGGATATGAGACATTACAAGTATTATGAAAACTTGAAGAAGTGAAGAATTAAGAAGCTACAACGATAACATCATCCTTCCACTTGAGGTTAGTGATATTTGACTTGAACTGTTTCGTTCCCTAACGTATCTTTCAAGTCGTGCATATTGAAAACGAAACTGCGAAGCATGAACACTCTAGATAGACATAGTATTAAGGAATACAATATGAAGTTTATTGCTTAACCATTAAACTTTGTAGATATGACATCGACATATTCTTTTAAATGCTACTGTGATTATGTATGGGTATGAAAGGTGAGGATTTCATCCTTTAGTCACGAAACAATGTTTTACATGTGTTTTAAGGAAGTAAGTTCATAAACTTATTTATGAATCGAAAAGGAAATCGCTAGGCGTTATTGGAATTGTTATTCATTGCATATCTTGTGAACATCCAATATGCGTGATTTAGTATAACCGCTCACTACTTGTTTGTGTTCTTGGTAAAACTATTCACAATGGCCCGAATTATGTATTGGTATGACTTTTATTAGTGAAACCGATCTTAAGTAATCACCCGAGATGGTATGATCGAGTTTGTGATTTGTTTGACCGAACTGGGTAAAGGGAACCGATCCTAGTCGAAGAGGTGCAACACATCACAAAGGGGAATCGATCCTTGTATGAGGTGCAACAAGTTTGTAGCAGAAAGGGGAACCGATCCTATGGACATGTGTAACACGTTCTGTTCGTTTTGCGTCAAATGCGTGACATTATGTTATTTCCTCGTATTGGACCACTATGATCTCCCTTTTTTCCTCTATTTAGTGAAACCGATCTTAAGTAATCCCCTTAACCGAGTACTCCTCCAAGGTAACCATTTTTGTGATGGTGATTTCTTCTTTTCCTCAGTTTGAAAATACATAATTTACAAGAAAAATAGCAAAGAAAGCATGATAGTAAATTAGGTGTATTCAAAGGGGAAAATCAAGCGATTGTCGATTTTTTATGTAGGTTTTAGGCAAAGGGGAACCGATCCTATGGACATTTGCAACACATATAAGTTAGATACCATATATATGTGGGGAACCGATCCTAGTACCTATTCAACCGAATTTTGGAAAGCTAGTGTGACTATGCACGATGCTCACATGGAGGTAGAACCTAAACTTGTTTTGGTAGAACCGTTAAACCCATGATTTGTGATTGAGTGTTTCTTGATCAATCACATAGTTCTTTAAAGTCAGATGAACCAATTCTAAACTTGTTTGGAAGTATGGCAAATCGGTTTCAAGGTTGTAAGTATGAAAGAGGATTTACAAAGTAAGGATGTCGGCATACTTTGAACACGTGCAGAATGTTTATCTTTTATTGTTCAAAGTTATTCCTTAATAGCTACAAGAAGAAAATCCCGGATCGAAACATAAATAAGTTAAGAATATTTTATTTAAGGTTTTTAATTTTATTTTAGGAAAACGAGAATTAGTAATGTGCATTTACTAGTTGACATTTTCCAAAGAGATTTTCGGTCATTATTTTGGAAAGAGCATTTCCAGGAATTATGGAAACCGAATTTGGAATATATTGAATATCTTTGAGAATATTTTCGGTTTTAGAAATTCCTTGGTGTCCAAACTTCCTTGTCTATAAATACTTGAATTTTGCATTTCTAGCAAACTAATCCTTCGTGACAGCAAACTTCCTCGGTTGTGTTATTACTGGCGTAGCCGCCTATTTGGAGAGGAGAGTAACCTAATTAGGCGAAATCTCTTACGAACGCGCAGTTTAAAGTCTTCTTTGGGATTGAGAAGCTCTACGAGTACCGTTGGTGGGAAACTAGATAATTACGGTTTATCTTGTGTTTTAGATTGATTTGATTGACTAACGGTGGTTGAACTTTGATTGCACCTAGTTTGTTTATGCTTGAGAATCTTCTCTTCTGATATAATATTCACTCAAACTAGATCGAAGTTTCGACAGGGATCTTTAGACTGTTGTTAGTTCTAACGACGATCTTGTGATAATCCATTGTTAACAGACTTCGTTCTGTGTGTGATTGATCACAAGTGATTCAATTTGTTGTGTGCATGTGTTTATTGAAGATTTAAGAAGATTGAAGACAAAGAAGATATTGAAGATTTCTGATTTGGGGTTCATAATCTTTGGTGTGCACAATATTTGTTTTGGTATAAGAGGATCCAACTATAATCAGTTTATCCTTGTGGTAGATTGGATTGATTAGTTGTGTAGATTGGTATCAATACAATTCTTTGTGATTAAATGTATTGATTGCAAAATCTTAACAATTACTTCGGTAGTTGAGAATAAGATAGATCTAAGAACCCGACGAAGGAGTTTATTGAGATAAACAAAAGATCCTTTGTCGAACTCACATCACTTGGTTGAAGAGAGTTGATACCAAACATATTTGTTGTTCCTTTACTATTTGGAATATGAACCAAAGGAATTGTTCCAAGTACGTGACTTATTCATAAGTTGGAGGCGTGGGAATACAGACGGAACTAGGTGAACTATAGGTTTAGTTGCTTGGTCTCAAATGTACGAAGTTAGGTTTAATTTTGTGTAGCGGCTTAATCTTGAGAGTATTCAATTCTGGACAAGGTCCCGGGGTTGTTCCGCATTTGCGGTTTCCTCGTTAACAAAATCTTACTGTGTCATTTACTTTTATTTTCCGCAATTATAATTGTTGTTATTATAATTTAAAGTAAATTACACAAACGTTAATTCCTATTTACTTGATACTAATCCTATTGTGTATGGTTAAGTCTGAATCTTTTATCAAGTAAACATACTTCATTGTTGTATTGTCTCGATCTCGTATCCATAGACGATCACACGAAGTGTGAACTGATTAGTTGCATTGTGTCGACTCAGTCCATAGACAATCACTTTCGGAGAATATGTAGGAAAAGTTTTAGCTTGAGGTATATTTGGGTACACTTGCCTTTTCAATTGGTATCAGAGCAGGCAAACACGAAAAGATCTAACAATCTGTGTTTGGTACGATCCAAACTATAAGAAATTGAATCTATGTCTGATTCAGTTAACGTTATGCAAGAGTTTGAATATTCAAAAGTTGAAGATGTTACTACTTCGTTGACTCATGATCCAGGAGTAGAGAAAACATCTATGTCCATCTCTGATGGAAAGGAAGATGCTGATAAAGAGTTGGTAAAACTCCTAAAGCCTATAAAATCTCTGTTTTCTAAAGTGGTGTTATTAAAGACGGAGACAAATCTTCTTAAACAGGAGATCAGAGATAAAGACATTCAACTGAATTATATGACCAAAGAGAATATGAATCTCACTGTCAAACTAGAAGCTCTTGGTAAATCTCTTACTGTTAAAGAGACACATCATATGACTCTAACGAATAATTTTGTTATGATTTCTTCTGATGCTTAGGAAACTAAAACTCCTTGCTCGAGTTTTACAGACTGTGATAAAACTGGTTTAGTCACATCTGAAACAGACCAAGATGATGGTAGTCTGCCTAACTATATCAAGTCAAAAGAGGATTAAAAACCAGCTTTTAGATCTGCTGATGATCAAACGAAATCTTGTACAAAGGAAACTTTGAACCGATTCCGTGAAAGTGATCTTAAGTAATACAATTTTCAGTCACTTGACAGGAAACTTATACTTCTTCAACATATGGTGGTAAAAATATTGAAGGAAGTTTCTTGTCTTAAAAAACTAAAAGACCATTCCTCGGTAGAAAGACAGCTCATACCACTACCCGATAATATCAACTCAAAATAATTAGAGGAAAGAGTTGATAATCGCTTCTGGAAAAAGATTCCTCCTCATCCTTATCGAAACAATCCTTGTTTTGATGAAGAACGATTCCAGAAAAAAGGGAAAGAGAGAATCTCTGCCAAAAGAAACAATTAGGAGTTTCCGATAATTGTTTCAGATAATCACACTGATGTGAATCATAAGGAGAATGAGAAAATCTTATTAAAATCTCATTGAAAGAATTAAAAGAGATTTATGTATCTCCGAAAATTCTCATGTCAGTACAGTTTCTCCACATGATCATATCTCTAGAGCTAGAAAAGATCATCGTCTTGGGAGAAAACATTTTGGGCAGAAATTCCCTAAGAGAAACATGAACTATGTTTCTGATTTTCACTGTAAGCTAGAAAAAGCTTACTCCGATGCAACCTAGTTGTATCAAAATTGTGCTTTCTCATCCTCTGTCATGCTCTTATTCACGGATGGTAAAGGCACAATAAATCTGGAGCACATTTGTTTGTGTAGTTATTTATCAGAAAAATTGTGAAACTTTATGTATAGCTGCGAATCCATAGTTGTGTAAAAATGTTCATGTTTATCATGATCTTCCAAAAAATTAGGTTATTTCTGGAATTTTCAAATTTTAATAAACCTTCCAACTTGGGAAGTTCGGACAAAGGAAACGAAATATATTGTTTAATATTCTAGGTTTCCCCTGATATCTTTCGGTCCGGAAGTTGTCATTTTTATGTATTCTGATACCCTAATCAATCCTTTATATATATATATATATATGAGTAAGCATACCTCCAATAACTCGCAGTATCTCAAAGACTAATAAGGAGGAAGCTCAAAAGGTTAAAGATTGTCAAGGATTCAATACAAAGAGGAAGAAGAAAATCATATCAAATATGAGTCATGTCTGTTGGCTTACAACCCGCAAAGATCCAACCAAAACCAAGTGGATTCGTTCTGACAGTATGATTGACTATATCCAAGGTTTTGAGGAACTAAGAACCAATCTCATTATAACAGTTCGAAATCAAGATTGGCTCAAAGATAAGATTGAGGAAACAAAAGCTGATATTACTGATGTGAAGATTCAAATTGAAAAGCTTGAGAAACAAGAAGTGGCTGCTGAAAAGTCTCTTGAGACATGCTTTAAAAGTTTGAACACTGAAGAAACCTCAGTGAACAACAAGAGCACCACTAGAGATTAAGTTATTTGCTGTAATACTTAATCAAGGAAAATAGACATCAATTTCTGATTTCCTTCAATGATTGTATTAAGTCTATTATGAATAAAATTATTTGATTTATAATTTTTCTTGTGATGGTTTTTGATTTACATAGCCTGTGCTTGAATGCTTTATTATTGGTATGGATGTTTATGGGATGTTTGATTTTGGTTTTATTACCTTGATATTCGATCTCATAATGTTGTGAACCCATATAGTTTGGGTGACTTTTTGATTTAGCAGGATTAAATCTAGCCCATGTTGGTAGGGTTTATCAAAGGATCATGAGGGGTTGTGGTAGAAAAAATATGTGAAAAAGTCACAATATGTTGAATCGGTTTTGGTTTAGCATAAAAGCGTATGTGTTTCAACGGTTTTCAACTTTTGCTTGCAATTGTTAAAACCGGTTTTCAACCTTTCTATGGTAAAGGTTGGTTGTTGTTATTCTTTTGTTTTGCATAAGGATGATAACATAGTGATATTTCGATATCAATTCTCCCTGGAAGAAGATGCAAACAAATTGGAGAAGCGGATGCGAAATTTGAGGTAACAATATTGTTAGTTAATTGTTTTCCTGTTTAAGAAAAGCCTGATTTTATTACATATATATTTTGCTTTTGCTTAACAAAATTTCGGTACAATTGATGTTTTATTCCATGATGTGTGTATGAATGTGTGTGTGATTCAATTGGTTAGGTTAAGAAAAACTATTGTTATCTTGCTTTATTGTGTGGTATCAATTGTTTAGGCTTACAAAATTTCTGCAATTGCGGTGCTACAATGTCTATGTTGTTTCAATTGCTTCGGTTGAGGTGAATAATTATGCAAGTTGATTTATTTAGTTTGTATGAATTATTTATGGCTTAACGAAATAAAAGGTTTACGGGATGAGTTGTTTAGTCCAATTCGATTCCGGATAAGAGAAACTAAGTTTATCTTAGTTAGACTTATCAAAGTAGAGGATTCGGTTATTCAAGTCTAATCGAATGCCTTAACAAGAAATGCCAGTTAACTAACCTAGTACTCGTCTTGTTTCAAATTGAAAGGTCTAAGTTATATGGATAATTAGAACCTGATGAAAAAAATAGAGTTATCTTTATTTTGGTCTTATCGAATGAAGCGATTGTATTTGTACAATACAATCGGTTTAGCAAAGGGACTAAGGTGCTTAGTTGACTTTTGGTTTGCTAAACTAAATTGGGAAAATTGCTTCGGGAAATTGTTTCCTTGATAACATATCAAAACAAATTACTTTGTAGTTTCAGTTTTGATATTGGTTATCAAAAATGGGGTGTGGAACCCTCGTGCTTAACTCTATAGGTTTGCAAGTCTATTTTGAGATTTGTAAGATTTTTTTCGTGTTGTCCTTTATTTTTTCGTTTCTTTGTCATTTTGTGACAAAAAGGGGGAGAAATATATGGAGTAAACAAGTGATACTGGTATTGATTTTATATTGATTGGTATCACTAAGGAAAAGAACAATTGTGCTTAAACGTTTATCTAACGAAAGAGTGAAAGCATAGATGATAGGTGTAGAATACACCGTATTTACTATTTAGTAGTTACGCTTTCTTTGCTATTTTCTTGTGAATTATGTACTTTACGTTGTGTTTTGAGTTATTAGGTGCTTTGGAGTCGCACGGAGAAAGAAGGAGAAACTACTCATTTAGAGCGAAAAGGGCGGGGTTGTCATTTCACGAGCGAGCATTATCCCAGCCCAGAGACAATGTTAAGGGCATCTCGTTTTGGAGGGTTTTAAAGACGGACTAGGCGTGGTTAAGGGGCTGCCATCCGCACTAGCCCTTATCGAAGTGACCATTTATATAGGCACCCAATACAGGGGTGTAGTTAGACAGTGTCAATAACAACCCAACTCACTAACTAGGTCGATATTACACCAAGACACAAACTTGATCTTGATTTTTAGTCGTTGCGGAGAGTTCACAAAGTGACAACCTCGGATCCGAGGTTCTCAAATGGGAATCGATGAGGAGGTTAGTGAAGGGAGAGGATTAATAGTTCTTGTTAGGAGTTCGGGAAGCATAGAGATTGGGTTCTCACTTGGATTCGGTTTGTGATGAGGAGATTTTGAGCAATGTATCATCAAGAACTCGGGAATGAACATGAAACAACCCACTGCCTTCAATTGAGGATGAATGATTAATGGCGTTTTAGGAGTTGTGGGTATTGTGTGAATCGTGAAATTGTGCAGGGGAAGAAGATATTATGGGGTCGAATCAACAAACAAACTTGTATTTCGTTCACCATCGGAAGACATATCAAGTGTTTGCTTAATGGCTTAATGATTGGCCGTCTTATAGCGGCTCTTTTGGTCCACCGAACGGAGTCATCATCATTGGTTAGCCGGATGTGTGTGAGTGTATGATGAGGGTGGCACTAAGGGAGATGCAAAGAATGGTGGTGATGTTGCGGGTGTTGCTCGAAGGAATGATGCTTGCTGGTTGAGAAGGCAAATTTGAACTATGAATGGAGCTACTATTGAGAGGCGGCGATGGGAGTTGAGTCTACTAGGCCGCATTGATGGAAGGAACCGAGAGCTGCGGGAGGCTTTGATGGCACCGTGGTTCGATGCGCAAGTCGAGATGATGGCTTTGAACTCAGATGGTTTTGTGATGATGGAATGGCTTGTTTGAGTTATATTCTGTAGCTCAGGATGCTGGTGCAGGGGACTGATGATTTGAATTCAGGCAAGCAAGGATAAGGCTGTGCAGGGTTTTGTCTCGGGCTAACAATGATGAAATTCAGCATGAACTGAGAAGAGAGACAGAGTGCTGGTGTTGAGCTGGAGCTAGTTACAGCGAAGGAAAAGTCGAACTAGAGGTGTAGTAGCCGAAAGAGTGAAGCGACGAGATGTGGAGCGGCGGTGCGGGCGGAGGCGAGTATTGGAGATGGCAAGTTAGTATTGCGGTTCTGCAAGGATGGAGATGGCTCGGGCGGACGCCCGAAGGCTAGGCAAAGGGAGTAGCTCCATTTGAATCCCGGTGGTACGTCGTAACCGGATGGATATTCGAGCTTGTAATGCAAGTGAACCTGCACTGCGAGTCGTGGCAGTGATTGGCCGGAGTTCTAATCGCGGTCAAGACTATTGAAATGAGACATGAAGAGTGGATGTTACGGGAATCAAGGGTGCAGCCGGAATTGATGTTGTGGCGATAAATTGATAATCTTTGGTCAGCGGTAGTAGTATGAGCTGAATGAGATTCAGATGGGTCGAGATTGATGCAGTGCAAAGTTTTGATGGGATTAAATGTTGGGTGTTGCTGGATTCGAGTTAACAACAAACTCAGGAGGAGTTCATACAAGACAAGTTTATGGTTTGAATGTATGTGAACTGCTACTGCTTTATGGGTTGAATTTGGAGGATAAGGGTTTGAAGGTGGTATTGCAGGCCTAGATTGTAGGTGTACAATTAGATGTATACCAATGGGACCATAGGTGACATTGCGTAACAATGATGCGATCTTGTGAAAGAATGAGGCGCAAGCAATGGAAGAGCCGCAATTCAGGGAAGATGGCTTGGGCTCATTGCGAGTGCAAGATGGTGTAGCATTGGTTGAAAATGAAGCTCACCCGAGTTATAAGCGTTAGCGGTAGTGGCGATTGGATGAGTAATGAGCTTGATTGCGAGGCTGATTGGAACCGGAGAGCTCGAGTCGTCGCTGAAGCTAGATGGAATTGAAGGTGGCGAGCGATGCAATTGTAATGGGTTAGGCGTGATTTGAAGTGGTGAACTACAGCTGCTTAACGAATGGTCCGTTGGTTAAACGAAGTTTTGGCGGAGCAACCGAATCGAATGGCTAATTGCAAATCAGTGCGAAAGAGGCGGCAAGAATGGCAAGCCGGTGGAACTAGTTCCGGTTGTCGGATTTCGGAACGAGAGCTGGGGATCGTAATGCTTCAACCAATCATGAAAGGGGTATGAGTCGGATGCAAGAATTAATGGCGACATATGAGCTACGGACCACGCTTTTGGGTACGTTTTTGTGAGAATGAGAAGTTGGGTTTGATGGTTTTTGTGAATGTATGAATTGCGGAGAAGCGAGTTGAGATCTTGGAAGTGTAAAATGTCTTGTGACAACGTCGATGGCGGAGGCAAGTTCAGGTGGCTAGGAGATAATTTTCCGGCGACGTTAAGGCGACGACCGGTGGCGAGATTCTCCCGATGACGTCAAGCAATCCGGCGACGATTTTAGACCCAAAATTCCAGGACTTATTTTCACACATGGGCTTGGTGGACGAATTTGAGATGGGTTTGGAGAAGACTTGACCTACTTTTGGGTATCCTTTTGGGAGAGGCATATAAATAGAACTTTTTCTCAAAACCTAGATATATCTCCATTAGGAGACTTCTACTTTGGTTCGAGGGTTCACATGATAGTTCTTCTTTGCTTTCTATGATGATTCCAAAACACAAGTAACTAAGTTTTATTATTGGTTGAAGATGTAGTTGGATATTGCAACCAAGTTATGATCTTTATGAATTAGTTTTCTCTCAATATTATCGTATGATTTCTACGGGTTACAATAATTGCATGATTGATGGATTGCAATATGATTGAATGTTTGTTTAGTTAAGTCTAGAATTGATTGAACTCACATCCATATCTATAGCTATTTTAGGGTTTTCATCAAGCGATAACCTTGAATACGAGTAGCATGATATGATTCTAGGTTGTAGTGATACATCCTTGTAGTCATATGTAGAAATTGACCTTTGTTCGGAATTGTTTGCGCAATGTATTACAATTGCATTGATTAGCCTATTCTGAAAACTTAATGCTCCTAGGAATTGAACTTGATTAGCGCAAGGCGTTAGGTTATTCTTTAGGTAGAATTCACATCGTTACCCTAATGTGTGTGTTGATGAATTAGGAAATTACGGAGTATTCTTGCAATAAGGTATTCTATGGCTTTTGATGATAGCGAGATTAAATACTAATTCTATTCATATATTCATAAACTTGTTTACAATTGAAGATGAAACCTTTATCCAATATTTTCACATCCTTGATTTGCGTACTTTATTTGCTTTTTGTTTATTTTTATTTACACAATCAAAATTCTTCCAGTTACTTATATAGGAAACCATAACAATTTGACAACCTAGACCTCTCTGTGGGATCGATCCTTTCTTGCCCTTGCTATATTTATATTTTGAGTAGTAAGAAAGTGTAAATTATTTTTGACGCTTACGACCGCGATCAATAGACTAGCATATCATATTAATTGGTATAACAAAGACGTGCGAATTGATGAAATCTACCTATCTCACCTTTAGGGGGAGTATTAGCTTTGTTATTATAATGTCAACAACAGCATTTAAGGATTGAATGAATGCAGGTTATTGTGTTGTTGAATTCGGGATTCAAGCGTATGTGTAATGAATGCTTGTAATTTGTTTATCCATATGATTGTAAGAATTTTGTCACTAAAATTGACAAAGGGGGAGATTTTTAGAGCATACCTTGGTTGAACCCACCAAGCGTTGGTATGTCAAGTTTGGTTGTCATATTTTAGTGAATCAAAACTCATTTTAAGAGTCACTTGATTATGTACTAGATTCAACTTCGTATAGGTTAGCTTGAAAGTATTAGGATATGAGACATTACAAGTATTGCGAAAACTTGAAGAAGTGAAGAAGTAAGAAGCTACAACGACAACATCATCCTTCCACTTGAGGTTAGTGATATTTGACTTGAACTGTTTCGTTCCCTAACGTATCTTTCAAGTCGTGCATATTGAAAACGAAACAGCGAAGCATGAACAATCTAGATAGACATAGTATTAAGGAATACAATATGAAGTTTATTGCTTAACCATTAAACTTTGTATATATGACATCGACCTATTCGTTTAAATGATATTGTGATTATGTATGGGTATGAGGTGAGGATTTCATCCTAGGAAACAATGTTTACATGTGTTTTAAGGAAGTAAGTTCATAAACTTGTTTATAAATCGAAAAGGAAATCGCTAGGCGTTATTGGAATTGTTATTCATTGCATATCTTGTGAACATCCAATATGTGTGATTTAGTATAACCGCTCACTACTTGTTTGTGTTCTTGGTAAATCTATTCACAAAGGCCTGACTTATGTATTGGTATGACTTTTATTAGTGAAACCGATCTTAAGTAATCACCTGAGATGGTATGATCGAGTTTGTGATTTGTTTGTCCGAATCTGGGTAAAAGGGAACCGATCCTATGAAGAGGTGCAACACATCACAAAAGGGAATCGATCCTTGTATGAGGTGCATCAAGTTTGTAGCAGAAAGGGGAACCGATCCTATGGACATGTGCAACATGTTTTTAGGCAAAGGGGAACCGATCCTATGGACATGTGCAACACATATAAGTTAGATAACATGTATATGTGGGTAACCGATCCTAGTACCTAGTCAACCGAATTTTGGAAATCTAGTGTGATTATGCACAGTACTCACATGGAGGTAGAACCGAAACTTGTTTTGGTAGAACCGTTAAACCCATGATTTGTGATTGAGTGTTTCTTGATCAATCGCATAGTTCTTGAAAGTCGGATGAACCAATTCTAAACTTGTTTGGAAGTGTGGCAAATCGGTTTCAAGGTTGTAAGTATGAAAGAGGACTTACAAAGTACGGATGTGTATGTGAAGATAAATGTCTAAGTCATAGACATTCATTTTCTTTGAACACGTGCGTAATGTTTATCTTTTATTGTTCAAAGTTATTCCTTAATAGCAGAAAATCCCAGGATCGAAACATAAATAAGTTAAGAATCTTTTACTTAAGGTTTATAATTTTATTTTAGGAAAATGAGAATTAGTAATGTGCATTTACTAGTTGAGATTTTCGAAAGAGATTTTCGGTCATTATTTTGGACAGAGCATTTCCAGGAATTATGGAAACCGAATTTGGAATATATTGAATATCTTTGAGAATATTTTCGGTTTTGGAAATTCCTTGGTGTCCAAACTTCCTTGTCTATAAATACTTGAAGTTTGCATTTCTAGCAATCTAATCCTTCGTGACAGCAAACTTCCTCGGTTGTGTTGTTACTGGTGTAGCCGCCTATTCGGAGAGAAGAGTAACCTAATTAGGCGAAATCTCTTACGGCCGCTCAGTTTAAAGTCTTCTTTGGGATTGAGAAGCTCTACGAGTACGGTTGGTGGGAAACTAGATAATTGCGGTTTATCTTGTGATTTCAATTGATTTGATTGATTAACGGTGGTTGAACTTTGATTGCACCTAGTTTGTTTATGCTTGAGAATCTTCTCTTCTGATATAAGATTCACTCAAACTAGATCGCAGTTTCGACGGGGATCTTTAGACTGTTGTTAGTTACAAAGACGATCTTGTGATAATCCCATTGTTAACAGACTCCGTTCTGTGCGTGATTGATCACAAGAGATTCAAGTTGTTGTGTGCATGTGTTTATTGAAAATCTAAGAAGATTTGAAGACAAAGAAGATATTGAAGATTTCTGATTTGGGGTTCATAATCTTTGGTGTGCACAATATTTGTTTCGGTATAAGAGGATCCAACTATAATCAGTTTATCCTTGTGGTAGATTGGATTGATTAGTTGTGTAGATCGGCATCTATAAAATTCTTTGTGATTAAAAGTATTGATTGCAAAATCTTAACAATTATTTCGGTAGTTGAGAATAAGATAGATCTAATAACCTGACGAAGGAGCTTATTGAGATAAACAGAAGAGCCTTTGTCGAACTCATATCACTTGGTTGAAGAGAGTTGATGCCAAATAGATTTGTTGTTCCTTTACTGTTTGGAATACGAACCAAAGGAATTGTTCCAAGTACTTGACTTATTCATAAGTTGGAGGCGTGGGAATACAGACGGAACTAGGTGAAATATAGGTTTAGTTGCTTGGTCTCAACTATACGAAGTTAGGTTTAATTTTGTGTAGCGGCTTAATCCTGAGAGTATTCAATTCTGGACAAGGTCCCAAGGTTTTTTCGCATTTGCGGTTTCCTCGTTAATAAAATCTTGTTGTGTCATTTACTTTTATTTTCCGCAATTATAATTGTTGTTATTATAATTTAAAGTAAATTACACAAACGTTAGTTCCTATTTACTTGATAACAATCCTGTTGTGTTTGGTTAAGTCCGAAACTTTTATCAAGTAAACATACTTTGTTGTTGTATTGTCTCGATCTCGTATCCATAGACGATCACACGAAGTGTGAACCGATTAGTTGCATCGTCTCGACTCAGTCCATAGACAATCACTTTCGGAGAAAAGACTTATAGGTAGGAAAAGTTTTAGCTTGAGGTATATTTGGGTACCCTCGCCTTTTCACTTGAAAAAGATGGAGATTAATATTTCACTGTAAAATCTCCTCTCAAAATACAGAGTGTTTCACGGTGTAAAAAAATCGCCACAGAAGTTTTGTCGAATAATTCACGTTGGAGAATTTTTAATATTGGGTTTGGAATGTGCAATGTTTTTATTACGCATGCATAGGTGGCTCTTATGTTTTATTAGGCAGGCATAATGCCCCCAATTTTCCAGAGTTATCGAATATAAAGCTTACAAATACTTAATAAAACATTTTTAGATTCATTTTTTCTGGAAAAGCTGAAAGAAAAAAAGAAAATGATCTATGGAGACGATCAAACTCAGTCTGCTAATCATGAGAGTAAGTCTGTAGCTATGGACATCATCAAAAAAGCGAATTGACCGGTAACACTGAAGGTAAGTAATACGTCAAATGCCGACTAACCACATTTGTTTTCGCAGACTATATAGAGCTAAAATGCTTAAAAATAGCTTTAGAACAAGTTTAAGAGCTTTTCTTCCGATCACCTGATGATAATACTAATGATTTGATGCAGTTTCAAGAAGTTTCTTACGGAATCAAACTCAAGAGTGGATCAGGTCAGGTATAGAAAACAATCTTGAAGGGAATAACAGGTTCAGTGCAGCCTGGTGAGATGCTAGCCTTGGTAGCGGCAAAACAACATTGTTATCGGCTTTAGGAGGTCGCCTTGGCGGACGTCTAACCGGAAACATTACGTATAACGGAAAACCTTTCACCAACTCAATGAATCGAAACACCGGTTTCGTTACTCAAGATGATAAATTTCACGTCCACCTCACAGTAACAGAAACACTTGTATTCACAACTCTTTTAAGATTACCAAATACCCTTACGACAGAAGAGAAGATTAAGCATGCTGAAGAGGTGATAACTCAACTGGGCTTAACAAAGTGTAAGAATGATAGGAACTTAAAACACATCATTTGAATATCAATTTCGTATACTTTTATTTACTATTTTCTCTTGTATTTTCGGTATTATGCTTGTTTTGCATTTTGTAGGTATTTTGGAGTCATATGGCTTGAAAGAAGAGAAACCGAAGCTTAATTCATTACTTTGCAACGTTGGAGTAGATGAGAAGGGTGTTAAGTCTCAAATACAGAAATCACTGAAGGCAGACGCTACTCTACTCGGGGCTGCCACATGTTGTAGTTGAGAATTACTAAGAAGAACACCTATACCTGGCTAAGGGCCACCAGCTCTCACTTACTATCAAGGTCGAGTAAACTAAACACCCAAGTCCAGTTTCCTTTCCACTAAACAAAGAACAAGAGCCATTGCCAAAGTCTTGCCAACGGTTAGCCTTGGTCTGATGGATGCTGTTGCGAAGGACTAGTAGGCAAGTAATTTGATGCCCAGATGGACGCAGTTCAGGTTGAATCTCTCTGGTTTTGAAGTTCAGGTTTGACCGAGAAATACTGGGAAGAAAGTTGTGTATTGCCGTTAGTCCTGTAATGATTGTAAAGAATTATCAGATGGGTTTGTTTTGGAATTCTGTCTGCAGCGAAGTAAGCCGAGAAAACAACCAAGAAAGTAGGCTGCTGCCATTGATTGTAAGGCTAAATCATGATGGGCAGAGGCGATTGAAGTGCTACGCCAGAGCTAGAATGAATTTAATGTTTAGGTTGATTGTGTGATTGAATTATTGTCGCAGGGAAGGAGATGGAATGCTTCAAGAATCAACAGCAGCTAATATTTGCATCACCAAAAACTGCACTCAGGCTGTTTTGTAAAAGGCTCTGAACCAGTTCTGTTGTAAGCTTTTGTCACTCTACCAGTGCCTATGCCAAGTTCTGCCGTGAATTTTGTGTTTGTTTAAAAAGAGCTGGGAGATGATTTCGCGGTTGAATTGAACCAGGAAGTGGTATGAATTCATGTGGAAGACTGGGTTAGGCTTGAATGAGTTTTAAACCGAGAATGAAGGGAGTGAAACTGAGTTCTTTGAGGCATTATTGTTGCTGCTCATTATAGCTTGTGTGGCGTTTAAATCCAAGACGTTCAGAACAACAGGGAGTAGAAGTTTGGACAGAATTTGAGTTGAATGAGCAAGAATTGCGTCAGAAACATTGCAGTTCTGCCTACTCATGGAGGACATTGCAATTATTAAGGAGGACATTCAAAATGTCAAGCCTACTCATGTTTTCAATGCTGCAGGTGTAACTGGTCGACCTAATGTCGACTGGTGTGAGTCGCACGAGACCGAAACATTGATTCGCCTCAAAATGTTGATGATCAACCGGTACATTGAACTTGGAACATGTGTGGTAGGCAAAATGGACTCGTTCTACTCAAAGATGATCAACTTTGCAAGTGCATGCATATATGAATATGATGCTGAACACCCAAAAGGTTCAACCAACGCAATCTCATTCAAAGGAGGAAGGTTGTTAACGTTCCCAACTATGACAGTTCGGTTCGTTCTAAGAGGAATCTCAAAGACCAAGGCCATGGTTGTAACTTATTTCACCTTGATGAGTTCTTGAAGGAGGAGTTTCTGCTCGATGAGCAACGAGATGGATGCGTCAATTCATGAATTCAGGAATCACTGATCAAATATGTGTTTAAACCCAACAAGATGTGACAATCACTTTTAAGCCATGGGCGATTCTATTTTCAGATTTTATTTCTTTGGAAGTCATGTAGAATTCTTCTTGTTTTTCCAGTTTAAGCTGATAGAGCCAGTTGTGGGAATTTGGAAGCTTGATTTCATATGCAATTTGTGTATTTACATAGTCTTATGAACTGAAAGTATGTGTCTTAACACTCCAACAAACATTCAACATCATGAACTACTTAAATTTATTTACTCATAAAAGAAACATCAGATACTTTCAAACTAGACTCAATTGGATTTCAATAGAGACTGGACAACATGAGATGGATAAAAATTGCACTCTACACAAAACAGTAAATTCTCATCTTTCACATCCAAGTGGATAAAAATTACAGGTACACGAAAAATAAAATAAAAATAACATAAAATCTGATTTCGCCTCCACAAGTTTCTAAATAAACTCCTCCTCCTTCCTCAGCAGCTCCAGTAATCAAATACATCAAAATTTTCAAAGCTTTTCAGGATCTACACATATCACTGGCAGGCACAATACATGACCCAAATCAGACATTCCCAACTAGTGATTTCTTCTCGTGTTTTTCCAAGACTTTCCCACCATGACAAGGCTGACGATCTGAAGGTCTCAACTGCTATCCCAACTCTAATGGCATCCTCTGTTACCTTCCTTTCATTGAAAATGCATTCCACTTCATCTGCCCAGCCCGACAAATTCCAACCATCGAATTCCGGGAACTCTCCACTCCAGATTGATGAGTTTCCCAGTCCCCATTCATCATACGACATTAAGCAGTCATAATCTTCATCCATGTTATCATCGTACTCATCCATGTTAAGCAATTCTCAAATACAAAAACAAAATCAATCAATCACAGACTTTCTTCTTGATCAATCAGACGAACCCTAGTTTTTGCTTCTGATGTTATCTCACCTTAAGATACAAATAAGAAAGAATATGGTTTCTGGACTTACCCCCTATGATTTATATAGTAGAAGTGGAAGATCCAAGGGGTCCTGAATATAGAAGTTTGAAGAAACGCGTTTCAAATTACAACTCTAGTACGTGTTTCCTAATCTTGTATTAACTCGAATATGGAAACTCTGGAAGAGGGTCTAAGAAGTGTTTGATAGAAATTCTTAATGAGTTTTCCGTTTGCCCAATTGGTTTCCATCACTATCAAACAACATAATGTTTCACTGATTTCACCCAGCAACACAATGCTTGTAGCCTTTTGGTGAATGAGATGGGACCTTTTGTGTGTGAATGTCAGTAACCTTTTGGTGATAAGATCGTAATTCGTTTCTGAAAAATAGACACTGAAACTGAAGTGCTGTTCAGTTTCACTCTGACATTCGTATTTTCTAGTTTGCTATTAAATGGCTTGAATTGGTTCAAGTAAAGTTAGATACTTACTAAATATCTCTATATTACTGCAGATGGTACACAATGGTTCATGCCGATGGATCCGTCGTTCAAACTTTTGATTACTTAAAGCAAAATGGGCTACAAGGATTTGTTGATATTTGGCCAAGACCTACTGCCATAGCATGGAAAATCATTGCTTGCTAGGCAGCATTTGAGGCTCTACTTCAACTTGCTCTTCCTGGCAAACGAGTTGAAGGTCCCATCTCTCCTGCAGGGACTGTACCTGTCTACAAGGTAATCAGCATAATAGTGTCCGTGTATGTCATGATTATCGGCAATCTAATTTTTAGCATGTGAGTCTTGATGAGCAATAATAACTCGTTTCAAAAACTTAGCTTGAAGTACCTTTTCAGTAAGATCTCTTCTTTGTACAGATGGTATTTGGAAAGCTGAAGACAATTAGAAACGTTTAACCTCACCTGGAATGTACCTAGTCAATCATCCAGTGAATCTTGGTACTCAGGTAAGTAACTAGTGCACATTATCCATGCACCGTCCTTGTTCCTAAACAAAGTCTTTCTGAGTAGTGCAAGTGCTATTTTGTGTTCCTAAACAAAGTCTTTCTGAGTAGCTGCTGGTGTTTTGTGTGTATACGTCAACTACGACTGCGACAGGCAAAGACAAGTATTCCGCAGAACAAATGGAAAGTGCTTGGTGAGGGGAAGAGCTCCATCAAAGGTATTCCACATTGGGGAGTCCGCGACAAACCCCAACCACTTTGTATAAGGGGAGTGACGTTGTCGAATATACTGTACTATTTTAAGGTTATCAGCAATAGTTTAATTAGCTACTCAATGAACCGTGCTTAGCTCTATATTTTCTGTGGTTTGTTGATCATCACACCTCTTCTCTGAATTAATCAACAAAAACGATCATATATTTTTTTTTTTATGGAATTCTTTGTTGAAGTAATCCAGTTTCTAGCTAATATTCCATTACTGCAGAGGCTTCCAGTTTCATCTTTTGGAAAAATTGCTCAATTAGTTCAACCCAGATATTACAGTGAGTTTTTTCATTGCCTTTTTTTTCTTTCCATCGATTTTTTTTTTTTAACTTGATGATCATGAAATGTGATGTGATGATGTAGAACCTAATGAGTATGTTGTTGGACAAGGGAAAATGGATGATGGCATTTCTTTTATTTGGAAAGGAGAGGTAATTATTACCTAATTGTAACAAAAAAAAAAAGGATTATATCCTGTTTGTTGATTTTCCCAACAGAACATTTCAACTTTCAAGTTGTATTAGAATATATATAAATGGATTCCAATTGTCGAATCATTTGCATAGAAAGCATGTGTGTGTAACGCATGTAATTTTACTAGTTTTAATTAACATAATTGTCATGGCGGCAGGCCAAGGTCCATGGATATAACAACATGGAGGGAGAAAATCGTTTGTTGGAGCTTCGGTTAAAACCGTATGATTATTTTGGTTATGGTAATAAATATCTGAATGAATTGCAAACTCTATTGTTTTTAGCTTCCAAATTTTCCTTTCACAAGTAGTTTTAGCTTGATTTTTTTTGTTTTCTAGGGGATTTAACTACTTATCATCAGGCAGACGTAATCGCTTTAGATGAGGTATCTATTTGTCACATTTCATTGTGTTTAATTAAATTCATAAAATGCACCTTAGTTAAGTATGGAAGTGGTAAATCACAAACTGATATCTAGTAGTCGTTAATTGTATATGGCAGCTCTCTTGTCTGGTGTTGCCACATGAACATACTACTTTGCTACTGCCAAAATCAATCTGGACGGCGGATGAAACTCATCAGACCTCGTTGATGGAATGTATACTGCATTTGGATCCAGTTAATGTATGTTTCCGATGACTAATGACTTCCTCTTGCAATTCTATGTATTAGTATTTCGTTTTCGCCTCATCAATTACTTATTTCTTATGTTTTGTAGGTGAACTTATTCCGCGGAATCACATTGCCAGATACTCCAAGGACCAGGAAGGTTTTTGGAGGACAATTGACTGGGCAGGCATGCTTTTTTCATTCCTCTTTCTTTTGCTGGTCATAATTTTTATGTTCAGTTTAACCACTTTCGATTGATACCGGGTAACTGTTTCAGTACAATCTCTGCCTGATCTTTAAATTCGTATATGATTAATTTGCGATAGTACTTGGATCTAAGTAGAAGCACTTCCATTTTTCGATTGTCAGGAATTATGTCCTGCTACAAATTTAAGACTGACCGAGTAATTTGTGTGTTTACTGCTCCCATATCTACTGACAAAAGAATATTTCTAGCATTCATTCACTTAATCCTTAATATGTTATTTGACACATTTTATTTGCCATGTGTATTATCCAAGGGTTTAGTGTTTTGAGATAGTGAATTCTGATATGAGTCCATTTGCAGGCATTATCTGCAGCTTCAAAGACTGTTGATCGCGGGAAACTTGTTCATAGTTTCCACAACTATTTTTTACTCGCTGGCGATCTTGGTGGTAAGTTGGTATATTTAATATGACCGAGTATGTATGTTGCTAACTGGCATAGACAATGGGTTCAACATAGAGGAGGCGGGAGAAGATAAGGAATCCAACCCTCTATAGTGTGAGTTGATCTCCTACCTCTCACCCGCAGTATGGGCAAAAGGGGATGGGTTTATTACTGTACTAGACAATGGAACCCCACGTAATTTTATTTTAAAGCCGGTTTTCAGGTGTATATCTTTGCAACTTTCTTTAGTAGGGCAGTGTGGACTTATCAGCGTATTATATAATATTCTCGCCCGGTGTGAAATACAGTAAATGCTCTTATCTAATTGAAGTACACAATTTTCAGTACCAATTATATATCACGTTCATCGCTTGCGTGATGGGAATAGCTTCGCAACCCGACGAGTAGATGCAATGCAAAAGGGAAATGTCATATTCATTTTGCTCGCTTCATTTCAAGCAAATTACCTGCAACTGCAATATCGAGAGCAAAAAAATCTTAATTGATAAGTGCTTCACTATGTGCGTTTTATAGAAGGAAGAAATTGGGTTTGAACACCAAGAAGTTACAATGCCATCGGCTCCTGCTCCAGAGACGGTAATTCTGTACTATATATGCTCTTCTCTATTTTTAAGGACCGTATTGGATTCCTCATATGTTACTGAAATCCTTTTGCATTCCAGCTTTTATCAATGGAAGAACTCCGAGAGAGAAGTTATTTGGACACTCGTCTTCCTGAGTATATATCCTCTGTTAAAACATTACAGTACTATCTGATTTTCTTCTTAAGCAAGACCTAACTTAGCCGAGTTTCAGGAACTATCGGATCAAGGTGGTTACAGATCCTTGGCCTGTAGATATGAGATTTTATCATCCAACTAGCTGTATAGTGCAAACTAAAATCCCGGGGAGGTTCGGTCTAGTTTATTATTCCCTTAACACATGGTTGTTTTCATTCCTTTGTTCAGTAATAAATCGAGGGTCTTTTGGATTTTCGGATTTTGATTTTTTTTTCATGTACCAAATGTGTCATTTCGTGGAAACCCAACATTTGCAGTTTGAGTTTCTGGCTTAAAGCACAGGGAACACTTTCTGATGCCCCTGCATTACATAGGTGAGTGAGTACTGGTATTGTGGTAACCCACAGAGCTATATTGAATTTTCATATCGTAATATTTTTAGGGAAGGTAATCTTGAATTGTTGGGTCGCAGATGTGTCGCGGCCTATATTTCAGATCTTTTACTAATTGTAGTAAGCTTAAAGTCTCATGTTAAGGGAGGATTGAAAACCATGCAAGCCAGTTTGGACCACTCGTAAGTTGCTCCATTTCTCATTAAATCGTAGTTTAGTCTTAATTAGATAAGCTAAAAAGAGAGATACATGTATTTTGCTCTCGGCGTGAAGCCATCTAGAGCGCGCAATAATTTCAGCTATTGGCATCTTTCATTCAAATTTTCTTTAATCCTTTTGTATCAATTAAGTGATAGTATTTTGCAGAGAAATTAAGAAATTCTGAGACGAAACTTTTTTCTCTCTTTATATCCATATCAACAATTTCCTAAGAATCGACAAAAACAGATTTTACAGGAAATTGAAATTTTTGGTGTAGAAAAAAAAAAAGGGTGAAATTATCAGTTAGGAGTAGAAGCCTAATTTGTTTTAACGTTATTCTTCTCATTTTCCAGGATGTGGTTCCATAGGCCTTTCAGAGCCGATGAGTGGTTACTAAACGTGGCAAGTACACAAACCTTTGTGCTTTTCTCCATAGTATTTGAACATAGTTGGTAACATCTGTTGTTCATCATCGATTTCAAGTAATTCTTTAATTTGTTTGTAGAAAGCTGCAGCTGCAATATCGAGAGTAGAAAAAATCCTAATTGCATAAGTGCTGTGCTATGTTTGTTTTATAGAAGGAAGAAATTGGGTTTGAACACCAAGAAGTTACCATGCCAACTGCTCCTGCTCCAGAGACAGTAATTATGTACTTTATATGCTCTTCTCTGTTTTAAAGGACCGTATTGGATTCCTCGTATGTTACTAAAATCCTTTTGCATTCCAGGTATCAATGGAAGAGCTCCGAGAGAGAATTTATTTGGACCCTCGTCTTCCTGAGTATATATCCTCTGTTAAAACATTATAATACTATCTGATTTTCTTCTTAAGCAAGACCTAACTAAGCCGAGCTTCAGGAACTATCAGAGCAAGGTGGTTAAGATCCTTGGCCTGTAGATATGAGATTTTATCAGCCAACTAGCTGTATAGTGCAAACTAATATCCTGGGGAGGTTCGATCTACTTCATTATTTTCTTCTATTCCCATAACACATGGTTGTTTTCATTTCTTTGTTCAGTGATAAATCGAGGGTCTTTTGGATTCTGATTTTTTTTTTCATGTACTGAATGTGTCATTTTGTGGTTATCGAACAACTGCAGTTTGAGTTTCTGGCTTAAAGACAGGGAACACTTTCTAATGACCCTGCGCTACATAGGTGAGTGAGTACTGGTATTGTGGTAACCCATGGAGCTATCTTGAATTTTCATATTTTAATAGGGAAGTTTGGGTTGCAGATGTGTAACGGCCTATATTTCAGATCTTTTACTAATTGTAGTAAGCTTAAAGCCTCATGCTAATATTACTAGCTAATGATTAGCTTGTTTGTGATCAGATTGAAAGTCCATCAGCCAGCAGTGGCCTTGGATTCTGTTCAGCTAGAATGTATAACCAGAAAGGGCAGGTAAATTTTTCTCGGCTTGAACCATACATACACTAGAAATACTAATAAAAGAACTTCACTTATGCTTTATTTGGATGGCAGCTTGTTGTGTCATTGATTCAAGAGGGTCTCACTAGGACGGCCAGAGCACAACAATTAGTTGCCAAATCAAATCTCGGATTTTGTCAATAGATTTTGGGTATAATCAATGGACACTGTAGAAGGAAAGGAGGCCATTAAACAAGTCTAAGCTCATTCAGGAATATCAGGCATACAATCGCCTAGTGACTCTATCTCCCCGAGTTTACAGAATTTTCTCTTAAAGAGTTCATGTCAGCTGGAAGTATGCTACCGTTTAACCACCTTGAATCAGCTCTTTTCTTTTCTGCAGTTCTAAGTTCTAGCTTTCTTTTTTGTTTGCTCTTTCTCTTGGGATGGGTGCTTTGTCCTTCATTTGTCAGAAATTTGTATTTATCTTTGCAGTTGGCTTATGGTTATTTCAATAAATTAGATCCTGTAAGCACAGATGTACGCTCATCAGAATCTTCCAAGCAATTAGATCGTACTACTTCCTAGAAGCTGATAGCTGGGGACATCAATCCATAATTCCATATCATTTTCTTTCTTTTTTTTCTTCGTTTTGGAAAGACAGTCTGACGTCAAGTACGAGAGGGATTATTGAACTATTCCCAATTCAGTGGTTCGGTATACCTTAATGAAACTACCTTAAAACCGTCTAGACACAAACAAGTGGGACCTATGCCCAGGTCAATGTTTGTGGGGCCGCACAAGAGAGTTTGTGAGAGGGGCGGGTTTTATTTTAGAATCCTATTATTGGGGTCGTAGGAGAGAAATTTTGGCGGCTTAAAATACTAAGTGGAACCCAAATGGTATAGGGATCAGATTTATGCAAAAGTTCAAAAATGCCCTCAGTAATTTTAATTTATTCCCGTTTTACCCTCTCATTAACTACCTAATCTAATAAAAAAAACTGAAAATCATTAAAACAAAGGAAAAAAACCATCCCCTCACTTATTTCTTCCCATTCTTCTTCTTCTTCTTTCTGTTTTGTTTCTTCTTCTTTTCTTCTTCCATTCTTCATTGTTCAACGATTAATCGTCGATTCCAAAAAAAAAATCTTCGTCGATTAAACTCATTCTATAAAACCATGAAACCTAAGGAAAATTTAGGTCAAGCTTCGTCGAATCAACCTCCTTCTGAAGCAGAGAAACCAACTTCATCAAATGAAGATGAAATTGAAGATCAAGAAGAAGTGAATGAAGGAGATGCACCAGCCGCCGCGAGTCCTGATATGACAACAATAAGTTATGAATTTCAAAACCCACTCTCTATCTAAGCATTTTGTTGATTATTATGTTGGTTTTGAAAATTTTAGGTCTGAAAAAAAACAGTTTAAAAACCGCTTCTACTGGGAGTTCTTGTATTCCCACCGTAAATAGGTCTTATGGTTGGGATTGTTTGTTTTCCTGTAGTTTATATGTTACACTCGTTGGGATATGCTAGAACTCCCAGTAGTTTGTAGGATTTACGGTTGGGATATCTTAGAACTCGCAGTCGTAATATAGTCGATGCGTACGAGATGGAGAAATCCTATCCGCAACAAGTTGTATACGGCTAGGTTATTCCTAGCCGTATATTCTCCTGTGTTCGAATTTTTTTCAGCGGTAATATTTACGTCTCGGTCTTTCTGTCCGTAACTTTGTTTCCTGACCGTGTTATTTAGTTTCCTAGCCGTTTATAAATTACGGCTTGGAATTTCCTAGCCGTATATAGTCATGTGATGAATATCAAACCAGCTGTATTTACACGTATACGTTATCCTATCCGTTATTTGAATTTCGGCTGGATCGCTTATTTAGTTTCCTATCCGTTTACGTATTACGGCTTGGAGTTTCCTATCCGTTTTTATTACGGCTAGATCGATTACTAATTTTCCCATCCGTTCTGTTTGTTGCGTCTTGGGCTATCAAATTTTCCTAGCCGTTTTGGTTGTCACGGTTTGGTTGTGTTAAAATTTCACAGCCGTTTTTGCTTACCTACTATTGGTTTTTGGCCTTGTTTGTCTTTAAACGGAGGATAAGAAAAGAAGAAGAAAAGATCACAAGAAGTAACACCTCGTAGTGACCCGACTCACAACCTCGTCACTCAAAACCATTGGGTGCAAACGCAAGGAATGCAAGTGGAGTTGTGACTGTTGGAGAAAATGAAGGTGGAAGAGATGGAGTTGGAATTACTGGAGGAACTTAAGTTGGCACTTCTAGTGGTGGAGGAAATGAAGGTGTACTTGTTGTTACTGGAGGAACTGAAGTTGGCACTTCTAGTGGTATTGTTATTGATAAAGGTAAATCCGTAGTTGAGGAGGACAAGAAGGAGGGAAAGAAGAAGTATAAACCTAAGACAACGGCAAGAGAAGTAATTGATGCTATGGAGCCTTTACCTCCCAAGAGGAATGGGGGACCTTGGGGTGAGGCAAGAGATCGTTCCGTCTTGATTGGCTACACGTCTTCATGGGTTGCTAGAGTTTGTGGCACAAAGGTAATAAATCAAATTACATATATGTTATATTCATTTTGTTATGGATTAGTAATTTTACAACCAATTTTTTTTTTTTTTTTGTTCCCAGATAAAGCGGTCCCTAAACTAAAGCACCAACAAGCAAGGTTTTGGCCGTTGGACAAGGAGCATCCAGATGTGATAGCTTTGGTAAAAGCTTCGGGGTTATGGTCTGGAATCGAGGCTTTGCAGAAGACATATGATGTTGTGACAACAGTGGTTTTAGAGAAATATTTTGGCCAGAAACTATGACTTTTCATCTCCCATTCGGCGAGATGACTATCACTCCGGATGACGCAAAGCAAATCACTGGTCTAGCTTTGGAAGGAAAGGCTGTGTTTGAGGGTTTCAACAATTCTATGCCTTTTGATGAGCTTTGTGCCTTGGCGAAGAACTGTCCTGGGTGGGGTAAAGATGAAGCGGAAGAAGAGTTTGAGATAGGGTATGGAGCACCGCCTAGAGCTAAAAGGAAATTTAGTGCACCGAGCGAAATAAGTGAAGCGGTTAATATGTCAAGGAAGATTAATTTGGTTCGTCTGAAGGAAAAGCTTGGGGATTCTGATACCAAGAATAAGAGTAGATTGGTGGTGATGGACGCAGAAAGAGCTAGACATACGGCTATAGCTTAATTGTTGCATGCTCTTGGGACCGTCTTTTTCCCTGATTTCTCAGGAAATAAGGTAAATGCTTGTTATTTGCAGTGGTTGAAGACTCTCAGTATCGATCCGCAAACAAATGAGGTACCTAGGCACTCATGGGCCACCGCCTTCCTTGCCTTTGTGTTGGACTGTCTTTGCAAAGCTTCTAGATGGAACGAAATCCAAATTACGGTATGTGTTGCTCTTAGCCATGTATCTTTTTGTTTTAATATAACGAATGTTTATTTATTTTACTTTTATATATTGACGTACTCATGTCTTATTAACAATTAAAAAAAAATTGACGTAGTCATGCACTTACGACCATTTTAAAAGCTTGAGGCCTACTCGGGATAAAAAATGGCCTCTAGAAAAACCTACATGAGGAAGATACCCCTTTGGAGGGACCCAACACAAGGCTAAAGAGACGGAAATGCAGGAGATGAGGAAAACGTTGGATGCTTTGACAATCGAAGATATGGCTTTTGATCCATATTTGAAGCTTGATGAGGATGGAGAAGATGAAGTTGGTGATAGAGTATTTTCTGATGTGGCGACCTATACGGGACCTTTGTTTCATGCAATTGGGTTCGTCATTTTAGATCCTCGTAGAACTCTCCGCCAAATCGGTATTGTCCAAAATTGCACCTAAAGAAACTCCTTTAAACCGAGCATAACCACCTCCCAATTTAAGTACAAAGATGTCAAATTGAACTATGAAAATGCACCGATCGAGCATTGGAATGCTCGTTCCCAAGAAGTAATTCAAATGAGTAGAAGACTCCTTGAAGCTTCTCATGGGACTTCCCAAGCGGATGTGAATTACATGGAATGGTATCGAGAGTTGGCTCATCCTTATGTGGAAAATTTGGATCCGGAGGCGCAGATACATTTCAAGAATGCGAGAAAGATATTTCAAAATCAAAGGCATCAATAAATAAAGAAGATGTTGGTACGTACACTACTAATTATGTTTGTATATGTTGTTTTTTTAATTATCTATGAATAATTAGAGTATGTGTGTTTGATATGAAAAAAAATAGGTCGAACGAGTTAATTGGGTGGCCAATGACATCACCCGTATGATTAATTTGGTTGAGGACTTAATCGGTATCTGAACTAAGATTAATACATAATCTAGTTAGAGGCATAATTATCCCTGAGAAAGGAGGTTTATATCCTGATGAAGCGGAACGACCAAAGAGAACTAAAAGAGCTAGGTCTCCTTCTTTGCAGTGGTTGAAGACTCTCAGTATCGATCCGCAAACAAATGAGGTACCTAGGTACTCATGGGCCACCGCCCTCCTTGCCTTTGTGTTGGACTGTCTTTGCAAAGCTTCTAGATGGAACGAAATACAAATTACGGAATGTGTTGCTCTTATCCATATATCTTTTTGTTTTAATATAACGAATGTTTATTTATTTTACTTTTATATATTGACGTACTCATGTCTTATTAACAATAAAAAAAAAATTGACGTAGTCATGGGCTTACGACCATTTTAAAAGCTTGAGGCCTACTCGGGATACAAAATGGCCTCTAGAAAAACCTACATGAGGAAGATACCCCTTTGGAGGGACCCAACACAAGGATAAAGAGACGGAAATGAAGGAGATGAGGAAAACGTGGGATGCTTTGACAATCGAAGATATGGCTTTTGATCCATATTTGAAGCTTTCTGAGGATGGAGAAGATGAAGTTGGTGATAGAGAATTTTCTGATGTGGCGACCTATACGAGACCTTTGTTTCATGCAACTGGGTTCGTCATTTTAGATCCTCATAGAACTCTCCGCCAAATCGGTATTGTCCAGAAAATTGTACCTGAAGAAACTCCTTTTAAACTGAGCATAACCACCTCCCAATTTAAGGACAAAGATGTCAAATTGAACTATGAAAATGCACCGTCGATCGAGCATTGGAATGCTCGTTCCCAAGAAGTAAACCAAATGAATAGAAGACTCCTTGAAGCTTCTCATGGGACTTCCCAAGCGGATGCGAATTACATGGAATGGTATCGAGAGTGGGATCATCCTTATGTGGAAAATTTGGATCCGGAGGCGCATATACATTTCAAGAATGCAGAGAAAGAGATTTCAAAATCAAAGGCTTCAATGAATGAAGAAGATGTGGTACGTACACTACTAATTATGTTTGTATATGTTGTTTTTTTAATTATCTATGAATAATTAGAGTATGTGTATTTGATATGAAAAAATAGGTCGAACGAGTTAATTGGGTGGCCAATGACATCACCCGTATGATTAATTTGGTAGAGGACTTAACGGCATCTCGAACTAAGATTAATGTGGAATCGAGTTAGAGGCATAATTATCCCCGAGAAATGAGGTTTATATCCCGATGAAGCGGGCGACCAAGGAGAACTAAAAGGGCTAGGTCTCCTTCTTCTAGCGATGACTCTAAACTCCCCCGTGACCAATTTCAATCTGAGCAAGGAAAAGCCGGTCGAGGTGAAAAGGGTCGAGGTGCAAAAGGTGGAACAAGTGCTCGAGGTGGTCGAGGTGAAAAAGGTCGAGGTACTGGAACAAGTGCAAAAGGTAGTCGTGCTGGAACAAGTGCTCAAGGTGGACGCGGTGGAGGTAAAAACTCCAATTCAAGGTGGCAGCGTTCGAGGTAAAAATCTAGAGTTATAAAACAAGTTGTGGAACCTGAGAAAGAGGACGATTTGGATGAGTTTTTACGCAATCGGAGGAGCGATCAAGTGTAAGTGAATGACTATTTACTCGCTTTTTATTATATTACTTCATGGATCTTTTATTATCTAATAATTTGTCTATTTACTATTTTTGTTGTTTGGTTATGGATTTGGATGGATGAATTTTTGAAACTTTGCATTTATGGATGAATGTTAGTCTTTCCATTTGTCTAATCTAAGAAAACTGAGGAAACAATCAAGATTTACTAATTTTGTGCACTTTCGGCTAGGTCGATCCTTCACATAACCTAGTCGAAAGTGCATATAATTCTTGTCAAATAAACTTGCACATAATATCGGTTGAAAGTCCCGGTAATTATAGGAAACGGTTAGGAAAAGAAATCAGTAACCATGTTACGGTCGGGGAGAAGTACCCAGTATATTACATCGAGACTCAAAAATTAAATGAGTCTTGGTTACGGCTCGTTTCCTACTGTAAATCTTTTTGTATGCGGTTGGAACTCCTAACCGTAATTCTGACATAAATTTGCAACTCTGTTTTACGGCTTGGAATTTCCTAGCCGAATGTCACTCTGATAACCCAAAAAAAAATGGCTCCTTGTTGCGACTATATATCCAGGCCGTAATTATGACAAAAATTAACAACTATTATTTACGCCCGAAATACCTGGCCAGAAATGACACACCACAAACCCCCGCGGGTTTATACACTAAATCCGGGTCTACCTGCGTTTTCCTAGCCGTAAATTCCTATAATTTTGAATACCACATCATATCGGCTAGTTTTTTGAATTTTGAAAAATAGATCCGTTTGAAGACTGATCTATAGAAGGTTCTAGCTGTTCAACCACTTATTTAAACTTGAAATAACTCTACCTCTATATAACCACCCATTCCAAATCAAAATCACACCTTCTACATCAATAATCTCCACCAAAACTCCTACAAACTCAATGCAATGTACTCAAAGGATAAACCCAACTTCACTTTGGAAGAATACTTATCTCTTTGCAAAAAAATTTGTATTATGCTATCCAAAGAAGGGAGAAGAAAGAAACAAACGGGGTTTACCAAGTCAATCGTATTGGAGTAATATTTTAGAGAATTTTTGTAGTGAAATAGGTAACACTAACAACTGCGATGGGGTTGAATTGTATCTTCAAAGATTTATAGATCTGATTTGATTTGATTTTTTATGGAGTTGATTTTGGTTTTCGAAGATTTATTCGCTTTGACGTTGTTGATTTCGGAATTACAGATCAAATTTATGAAGATTTGATATTCGAAGATTAGTTGATTTGATATTCGAAAGATTAGAGGTGATTTTTGGAGTTGATCTGAATTCTTTTTGTTTCTGGTGAGTATTCATACTAATTCTTTTACTTCTTTTTTCTGATTGTATTTTTTTTAAGTAATTTTTGTAGATCGGTTGTGCTTATCTTCTTATTAGGAGTTCATTAGTTTAGTGAAGTAACGAAACCTAATGTGTGTTTACGAATCATGTTTAGTTTATGCATTGTAGATTAGTTTTTTGTTTGATTTTAAGAGCAATATGAATGAACTCTGTTAGGCTTCATTTTTTAGAATGAACTAATTATTTGTTATTTAAGAATAATTATTATCTACTGCTTGTTTATCTTTTACTTTTTTATTTTGTTAAGAAGGTATTCATTCTAAGAATGAACCTTAAGTTAATGCATTTTTGTAGATTAGTTTGTTGTTTGATTTTAAGAGCAAAATGTGAATAAACTCTGTTAAGGCTTCATTTTTTAGAATGAACTCTTTATTTTTAAGAATAAGTATTCTTGTCGCTTTGTTTATCTTTTTTTACTTTGTTATTTTATTAAGAAGAAGGTCTTTATTTTAAGAATGAACCTTTATTTTGTTAAGTTTTTTAGTCAGTTCATATGTATGAATGAACTAAATTTTCTATTAAGAATTTTAGGTGTTCATTTATTGGAATGAAGTTCAGACTTGTTGTGTGTGTTCGATTGTTTATGTGAACCTTCATTTTTGTTTTCCAGTGTTCAAGATGGCCCTTTCTTGGTGTTATGCGCTTGTGTATTACAAAGGGGATGGTATTCCATTGGAAGTTTCTTTAGATACGATGGTGCGTGACCTTAAAATATTTGTGATTATTGGAGAAACTTGACTCCTCGGAGCATAAGATTTAGGCATGGTGAAGGTTGTGATAAATCTTCCATCAATTGTGATTATTCTCTTCAAGGTCTAATTGTTGTTTCTTGTTCAAAGCAATTGTCATATTTTGATTTGTTAGTTGAGGAGGCTTCTAATGGTGGTGCTTCTAGCTCTTCATCTAGTATTTCCACGCAGTCCCTCAGTGATGATGAATCATGCAGTGGGTTCACCGAGACTTCAAAGATTAAATATCTGACGGAAGGTCATCAGGAATTAAAACCTCTTTTATCTGACGGTTGGGAGGATATTTTCAAAGGTGTTGGTCAAGTTTTTCATGGTGGTGTTGATGAGGTTCGCTTAGCTGTCAACAAATATTGCAGCAAGTCTGGGTATACAGTTGCAAAGTGTTGATGGTGGATTTTCGTTTAAGGTTAAATTTGTAAATAACCTAAACTCATGCGCCGACATCTTGTAAAAGATAAAGCCATTTATAAAGTATTGATACTCCTCACTTAATTCACCAAGAATGGAGCATGTAGCAACAATCCCATTCTCGTGAATACATGAAATTCCTCCGAGGTTGGAGCATGTGGCAACAATCCTTCTGTGAATTTCATATCAGCCTTGTATTTCCAAAGACTCATTATCAGTGTGGCATGACGACCGAGTGTTACCCTTACGAGTAACACGAACCTCCAAGCACTATAATGAAACCATGTACGAAATACACGTAAAAATCGATTCTCTGTGTTATACTAGCCCGAGCCCTCCTATTGTGTTATACTAGCCCGATTGAGCCCTCTCGGTGTGTTATACTAGCCCGATTGAGCATCCCACTGACCATATCAAGACGGATATGATTCGATCGCAAATCATCCAACTCCACAAGCATGATTGGATGACCCCCGCATCCATTCCATCACCCCCAAGCGTGTATGGAATACACACAATCGACCCCGCATGGTCGACCATTGGCCTTCGCTTGCCCGAGAAATCGTCCATACCAAGCATTATGGACGGAAAAACCCTAAATTAGGGTTTGCGGCATATTACATGTGCCGCAAAAACGGTCTCAACCATCCATCTTCGCGGTATAGATGGAGGGTGTAGATGTAGACTCAAAGGGCCCGGAGCATGTCGACACAATCACCATGTGACCGCCTACACACTTGACCAATCGGCCAAAACCAACCATGATTGGTTACAACAAATTCGTCCGCCTAAAAGAGCATGGTCGCACGGCTTTGAAAGCCAAAATTAGGCTTCAAGCCATCACGCGCGTCCATCTTCTCCCAAGACGAATGGAGGGTCACAGATTAGATTAAGCGGGTCCTAAGTTATACCAAAGATGACCACCGTGGGCCCATCTACCTCCTCATGCGGTCGGCCAAGGCATATCATGCCCTATTAATCCAAAACGCCCGCCCCAAACATGCGTGGTTACACTTCCCAAATTGCAAATTGATCTCGACCACTCAACTTCACCGGATGATTTGAATGGCTTAGATCACGTTTTCATGGGATAATCGTGCATAGGTGTGAACACCAGTCTACCACCTACACTGGAGTGATCGACCAAGACCGACCAAGGACGGTTGTCTTGGAACGCGTGCTGAATATCACGCGGTTATCAACTCTTTGCGGTAAGAAATTTCTGCGCAAACCGATCTCAACCACTCAACTGTGCCGGGTCAATTTGAGTGGCCTAGATCGCGCCTTCTTGGGAAAGTGAGACATGGACGTTGGTAGGCCTCAAAGTGTATATATTTATGGCCTACGGTTATACCGCAGTGCACGGCTGTCCTATCTGAGACGCGGCAAGTACGGCCGATCCCACAAGGACTAGGGTGTGCTTAGAATGATCTATGGCTTGCTACAACTGAATTCAAGAGTGATAGAACAATATTCGGTTTGTCGAAGCGACGAGTTGAGTGAAGTGAACTCGAGCTAAGGTATTTTGACTCTAAACTAAGGTAACACAGCTGACAATGGGTAAGTGCCGTTGTTGTGAATCCACCTCTAGTCCTATGCTAAGGTTAACCATATTTCATTCATGTCTTATACCTCCCTTTGAAGGCCTCGTGGGAGGTATTCTTTAGCAAACCGATCTAATTCACTCTAGTATAACTTTGTCTTTTCACAAGACAAATTATCACAAGCTCATTTGGTTGTTGGCTAACTAATTCTTCCTAAAGCAATTGAACCGATGTCACTAATTCATTCCTAGTATAGCTTGTCTTTTATAGTACAAACTATCACAAATTCATTTGCTCCATACAAAGATACAATCACTCATCTCCATTAAGCACAATAAGACAGAGAATTTGATATGATTTACTCAACATGGAAACAGGGGTTTCATCAACACCCCCGTAAATGAGATTAAAACATTAAGAAGATATAAAAACACAAATTAAAACTAAAGTGACCGACCGGCTAATCCAGCGTGCCTTCTATCAACCCCCTTTGGTTCTATTTATACATGCCACTCAAAACAGTCCCAAACCCTAATTGAATTTAAAATAGAAATTAAATCAAAATAATTCGAACCCATACTCTGATTCGGTCATCTCCTCTTGTCGTGCGGCTTTGAGAGCTCCCTCACTTGATTGATTGATCAAAACCTAACCCTAGTTCTTCCTATTTCTCACTTAGCCTCTAGGAAAGAAGCTATGAGAGAAATAGAGAGACACTAGGGGAGAAGGGGTGCGGTTGGAGGCTGTGGTGTTGGTGTTGTCGGGGTAAGGTGAGGTGGAGATGGTGGAGACAGAGATGGAGGGAAGGTGGCGGAGCGAGCTCCGTCTGTGGAGAGTGACGGGAGAGGTGAAGAAAGAGAAGATGGAGAAGAGAATGGGTATGGTCGACTGAGGTGTAGGGGATAGGTAGTTTTGTCAGGGGCGGAGACATCGAGTGATGATGAGAATGGCCTAGCGAGCGTCGGATGGAGCCGATGGAGATCCGGAACGGCTCGGGGAGGTAAGCGGTTTTGGCTTGATCTCGGTGTTGCACGGGAGCAAATAACTCGATGCTCGTGGAGGCAGCGACCGTAGGATGTAGCCGGATGTGATCTCAACGGCCGGTGGACGGGCTCGGATCCGGGTCGTGGGTAGCACTAGCCCATGTCTTCCTTGTTGGTTTGTAACTAATTCGCGCGCGGCTTTGGCTATCTACTCCATAGATGTTTGACTCCAATTCTTCGCTCTTTAGGCTCCTCGATTCTCCGAGCTTTATTTATTACCTAAAAACACAAAATTAATTAATACAAATATTTATTCTTGAAAACAAGGAAAATACATAATATGGGATAATATCTGATTTATAAGCACAAAAGATGAGTAAAATGCCAATAAAAAGGTGTATAAATATGCACTATTTGGCACTCATCAAATACCCCCAAACCTGAATTTTACTTGTCCTCAAGTGAAACAAAATAAGAAATCCTAACTATACCCCGTCGCAGTCTCTCGAATGCATTTAGCGTATGCACTAAGCCTTTAAACCCTAGGTGTCCCTAGTGGACGAGTTGTAGTCTCGTGAGGGTTTACCAGAGGTGTACCCACAAAACCTTCTCCAACTTCGTAGAGTGTAAAAGAGTCTCAAGCATCCAAGGAGCTATGAGGACATAGAGTTTCGCATGCTAGTAACGGGTTAGAACTACCAAAGAACGCCTTCTCATCCTTAAGTGCTGAGCGAGAAGTAACCATACCATATGAAAGAATTCGGATTCGATTGTGATCATAAGCCTCGACTTACGCCTCACCATTAGGGTTTTATGATAATTGCACTCAAAAAGATCGCTTTTAGTCTCTCATGTGCAGCGGAATAAAGAGAGAAATCCTGCACACGTTGTAGGTAAGAAGGATAACCTTCCGAAGTAAAATCGGAGACTCCACGAAGTGTGGACAAAAGAATCTTTTCGATGATCTCTAAGAAAGGAAATCAACCATTATCAAGGATGGGAGTACTCACTACCTTCTCACCCGATCGGCAATTAATATCACTCTCTCATAAGAAACCATAGAAACGTCTTCAATCTTCGGTCTTCAATTGTTGATGACGAACTTCTAAACTTCACAAAACTTGACAATTTTTTAACTTTTCTACTCAAATTCCTTGTTGTTTGGATTTTTCTTTTTAAATTCTTCTTTACCATGGTGGTAGCAAAAATAAACTACAATATATTTTTGATTTTTAATTTTTTTTTTTTTTTTTTTTTTTTTTGATTTACAAAAAGTGAAAATAAAAATACAAATAATGAAACAACTAACTCCATGGACAAAGGACTTTATCACTGAATTTTTCCACAACTTGTATTGTCTTGATTTTATAAATTTTATTAATTCTCATCCTATTTTCTTTTCTTTTTCTTTGTTGCACATAAACCTTGGACTATATCAACTTTTCTTTCAATATTCTGATTCTGCTCCGGTTGCTGACGATGATGTGTTTCTATGGGTCTCGCTGATTGAGAGAGAGAATGATGCTAACTACAAATCGGTATTTAGAAGGAGTTTTCATCTTTAGACGTCACCCTCATGATTGACAAAAACTAGCACTCAAGAGATCAAAAGTAGTGCTGAAATTGGTGCGAAGTTGGGTAGCTCACCATTCCTACCCTAATTTACGTATGGTGACACACACTCTAACAAATTTTTCTAGAAAGTTGCAAAAAATTGAAGGTTGGTGCCTCACTTGATGTAAATTGGGTAGTCTCCACTATGGGTGATCACAATTCTACTACCGAATATCTAAACAACACCTAATTCGCCCTCCAGGTATGGTTAAATCCAACTTTAACGCTCTAATCAACTAAGAAACCCGATTGCGTTTTCCCATTTCCAAGTTCTCATTATTTCGATTTAAATCTCTATGTAAACATAGCTAAAAGCATGCTAGTGACTCTAAAATCTCTAAAAGTTGGAGGTTTTACAAAAAGAGTTTTTTTTTTTTTTTTTTTTTTTGAAAAAAAAGATTAAAAGACTAAAAACTCTATATGCAAAAATATGCAAATGCACCCCCAAACCTAAATCAAACATTGTCCTCAATGTGTCTACATATAGAAAAATTTTAAACAACCACATACCGAGAGAACTATGCTGATAAGAGAAAAGGGAAGAGATTACCGGATGTCGGCAGGAGCAAGGTTGAGCTTCGTTAGTCAAGGCAAAATCCAACATTCTCAGTGGAGATCATATCAGATTAGCACAATATATGCACAAGAAGACTCAACCGATTTACGAAAAGAAAAATTTAGCAAGTCCTACAAAAATTTACCATACACTAATAGTCTAAAGAGTTGAGGATCAACCCAAAAGATAATGTACAGAAACATCAACATGAAAATGGGCTTTGGTTTATGTGGGAATTTGGTTTGTTTGGGATTTGGTTTGTGTGGGAATTTGGTTTTGTTGGGAGCTTTGGTTTATGTGGGAAGTTCCAGCCCAGTTGATGCTAAGCAGCCCATCAGATGGGGCTTAGTCTTTTGCACAAATCGAGTGGGCCGTGGGCTTAGTTAAAGCACTCCGGTGCATAGCCCAAATAGATGGGTTCTAGCCTAGATGGTCTGGCCCAGCTTGGTTGCACAGCCCAGATTATGTAAAGCCCAGAAGTGGGTTGAGTTTTGTGCGCAGCCCAGCAGTGAGCAGAGCCCAGCAGAGAGGCTTATGGTTTAGTTATGTGGGCTGTGTGTACAGAGTGCTAAGCCTAGTAAGTGGGTTTCAGCCTATGCAGCCAAATTACTCAATTTGGTTTATTATGGGATGGCTTGGCTCACAGAGCCCAGGTTATGTGGGCTTAAGTCTGTGCAGAAACAGAGCCCAGTTTGGGTGACATGTGCACAGCTCAGTGAAAGGGTACAGCCCAGCAGTGTGGCTTGATTGTGAGCAGCCCAGATTAGGTTGAGTTGGGCTCGGTTTGGTGTAAGCCCGAAGTCGGGCTTGAGCCCGGTAAGTGGGTTTTAACTTTAGCCGGACACTGGTTGTGTAAACGGCCAAGTCCGGTCAAGTTTGTGCACTGGCTAGGCCGGTCTCGGGTTCTCAGGCACAAGATAACTGAGTCTTTGCAACTCACTTAGCCTATCTTGGGCAGTGCACAAGTACACAAAGCTAGTCTAACAAATCACACAAAGTTAACACTAGCTCACAAAAATAATGCAGCTACGGGTGCTTTATGCACCACGATTCATACATCAATGCAAAAGACTATGCTAAGGCCGGCTCAACAAGTTACACAGATTCACAATGCTATATGGATCAAGACTGAGCACCGAGGTACAGTGGCACGTAGACTTGGTGGCTCGGTGAGGTTTGCGGCTAACTTGGCTGTTTAAGTTACAACTCACCTCAACAGCCTTCAGGGTCAGGGTTAGAGCACAACTTCACGGTTCAACCACACCTCAACTCACGCCTTCAGGGGCTGGAGTTAGTCACTTGAATCGGTTCACTGGGTCGGCCAGATGAATGTGAACAACGTATAGCTCCGTTGAAAACACACGCGAGGGTCGTGGGTTGGTTGCAATCCAATGCTCAAAATTTTCGGGGTATGTGGTTAAGCTCAGCTAACTTTCAGTCATGCACAGATGCACAGATTTATGGTGCAATTGGTCTATCAGGCAAGCAATCAGAGGTGGTGACCTAGTATGGAGGCTAATCTGTCATGCGAAGCAATAGATGTTCAGCTGATGTCACAGGGTCATGCTCAGGTTGCTCAGGCTAAGGCAGCAGAGTAGCTAGCACAAGCTCATGCGCAGGGGCTGGAGTTTAAGCTCAAACTTGCAACTTCAGGGGCTGCTCAAGGATTCTCAAGCTCATACAATTTGTTTATATTCATACAACTCAGGTGTAGATGCTAGCCTAACATGGGTTACATGCATTCATGGATATGCTCGGGGCACTACATGCTCGATCACTACAAACCGAGTGAACCTCGTGTGTAATACATGACTCTCTGGAACAAAGTTCATTAATGCTCAGGTCAAGAAAATAGCACAGGTACAAGTTATCACAAGTTGGCTATCCTTGGTTTTCACAGAAAGCATGCTCAAGTATTTGATTCGAAAAGCGAAGCATCATGCATATAGATGTTAAATCTTAGCAAACACTCATTCAAATATCAGTTCAAATACCAACCGAGTTTTAGCCCAATGGTCGTGGTTGTTATGCTCCCCTGCCTTTCCTCTATTTGGTTGCTCAGCCACAAAGAAACACAAGCAAGACAACAAAGAAAATACAAAGAAATAAAGAAACATAGCATTTCGGCTTGTACTGGCAAGTAGCTCGACAGAGAGGTTTAGTTCTTTGACCTCGGGGGGATTGAGAAAAATTTAACTCAAATGTATCAAAGGCAAAATGCAAATGAACCGAGATGCGCTTTTGAAATGAACTAACTAGTTGTTACTAGGTTAAGATGGTTACTAAGTTACGGCTACAAAACGGTGATGCAAAGATAGATGATTAACCACTAAGTTACTATATAAAAACAAAGAATGCAATACTAAAACATGATGAGCTTACTAAGAATGTAATGAGAAAAAATGATGAGGATGCTAAACACAATGTACAAAAGCAAAGACAGATGCTAATAATTCAAGGCTAAAAGCAAAAAAAATCAAGGTGAATATGTACAGGAGGATATGAACTCAGTAAAGACAAGCACAAAAATCAGCAGGGCACACGCCAAGTCCCCATAGCGGCGCCAAAAACTTGGTAGGCCCGAAGATGTGTATGTATTTTATGGCCTACGGTGATAACCGCAGAGTGCACCTTGTCTATCGGAGACGCGGCAAGTACGGGTCGATCCCACAAGGACTTGTGGTGCTCTGATATTGATCTAAGGCTGCTCTACTGAGTTTCAAGTGGTAACAAATGACAACAGGGGGGTTTTACAGATATTTGGTTGCCGAAACGACTGAGATTGAGAAGTGACACTAAACTAAGGTAACTAAATAAATTATAACTAATTGGAAGCTACCAGGGTTGTTAGATTACACCTCATACCCCTGTGCTAAGGCAAAACACACTCCATTCATGTCTTGTGCCTCCCTTTGAAGGCCTCAGGTAAAGAAATTACTTAGCAAACTGACCTAATTCACTCCTAGTATAACCTGTCTTTTCACAAGACAAATTATCACAAGCTCATTTGGTTGTTGGCTAACTAATTCTTCCTAAAGCAATTGAACTGATGTCACTAATTCATTCCTAGTATAGCTTGTCTTTTTATAGTACAAACTATCACAAATTCATTTGCTCCATACAGCATACAATCACTCATCTCCATTAAGCACAATAAGACAGAGAATTTGATATGATTTACTCAACATGGAAACAGGGGTTTCATCAACACCCTGGTAAATGAGATTAAAACATTAAGAAGATATAAAAACACAAATTAAAACTAAAGTGACTGCACCGGCTAATCCAGCGTGTCTTCTATCAACCCCCTTTGGTTCTATTTATTCATGCCACACAAAACAGTCCTAAACCCTAATTGAATTTAAAATAGAAATTAAATCAAAATAATTCGAACCCATACTCGATTCGGTCATCTCCTCTCTTGTAGTGCGGCTTTGAGAGCTCCCTCACTTGATTGATTGATCAAACCTAACCCTAGTTCTTCCTATTTCACTTAGCCTCTAGGAAAGAAGCTATGAGAGAAATAGAGAGAAACTAGGGGGAGAAGGGGTGCGGTTGGAGGTCATGGTGTTGGTGTTGTCGTGGTAAGGTGAGGTGGAGATGGTGGAGACAGGAGATGGAGGGAAGGTGGCGGAGCAGCTCGCTTTCTGTGAGAGTGACGGAGAGGTGAAGAAAGAGAAGATGGAGAAGAGAATGGGTATGGTCGATCGAGGTGTAGGGGATAGGTAGTTTCTTTGTGGGGCGGAGACATCGAGTGATGATGAGAATGGCCTAGCGAGCGTCGGATGGAGCTGATGGAGATCCGAACGGCTCGGGGAGGTAAGCGGTTTTGGCTTGATCTGGTGTTGCACGAGCAGCGAACTCTGATGCTCGTGGAGGCAGCGACCGTAGGATGTAGCCAGATGTGATCTCAACGGCCTGGAGTGGACGGGCTCGGATCCGGGTCGTGGGTAGCTCTAGCCCATGTCTTCCTTGTTGGTTTGTAACTAATTCGCGCGCGGGCTTTGGCTATCTACTCCATAGATGTTTGACTCCAATTCTTCGCTCTTTAGGCTCCTCAGATTCTCTGAGCTTTATTTATTACCTAAAAACACAAAATTAATTAATACAAATATTTATTCTTGAAAACAAGGAAAATACGAGAATATGGGATAATATCTAATTTATAAGCACAAAAGATGAGTAAAATGCCAATAAAAGGTGTATAAATATGCACTATTTGGCACTCATCGAACGTGTACACCGGCATGCCATCAACATGCATGACCGGTCGGTCCTCTCCAAAGCCCTTCCCATGCTTGGTTTCGACCAAGCCGAAGAGTGATGCTTGCGCACCTCTTCAAAAACCCTAGTATTCATTAACGGTCGCAGATGAGTGTCTCAAACATCATCTCATCCGTTCAACTTCACCACTTTGGTTATACAACCTGTCGAGTTATTTGGTTAGTGAGGACGTCATTACCCATCACTTTACCACACCACAATGCAAGACTGCACATAAAATACACACGATACTTCACAAATATCGACTTTCCGAATAACGCAATTATTCAATTCAAAGATTACATGATATCTTTCGTGGATCCACGATCCGCACATTCCCGGTTATCAATCATGTCACAAACCGGGGGATACTTACCGGGTATTGGTCAAGCGGTTTACGGCGTGCGGCGTGCAACGCGCCATCACAAGAACGTGTTAGGAAGTCATGGACGGTTAGAAATGAACAGGAGAAGTGGGCAAGATCGGTCGACGCACAACTCCACTACTCCATCACTCCACTTCCTCCACTTCCCACGAGACGTGAATGAGGCTCAATGACTTGTATAAATAGGTTCTCCGCCCTATTTCAAACAACAACACAAGTTCGTACGAGACAGAAAACCAAGTGTTAATACAAATCGTATTCAAACACCCAAAGCCTGCTTGCATCAACCACAAGCCTGCTCATCTTTCTCGTTACAAGTCATAAGCAAGCCAACACCTTCACAATCTCAACACCTTCTTCGCTTCCTCCCTAAGATCAACCCCATCTCCTTCACTTTGTGACCGAAACAAGTCCGGAACGGCCATTTCTTGGTTTAGGCCTACTTGCACGTATTGATCTCTCGAATCTACAAGCACTCACCGCGTTGTGCATTTGTTTAAAGGTTTAAATTCATTCCTCATCCACACCCCAAATTACCAAATTCTGCAGGAAGTAGTTTTCACCCATAAACAATTGGCGACCACAAAAAGAGGTTGATCTCTACGGTTGTACAAAATTGAATTCTCAATTTTTCTGTTTCCATCTCGCAATGTATCCAAAACAACAGGTGGTTCAGATATCATGGGAAGTATAGTTAGAATCTTTGGAGGATGTCTTGGCAAATCAAGCTGGTATCACTGAAGGTAGAGCGAAACATTCCGCCTTTGAATGATATAACATCACAATCACAAGAAGGGTCGGTGCATCTACTCGGGCAAAGGTAAGAAACGTTGAATCCTTAGCTGTGAGTCACACCTTTACCTGGAGAGGAAAAAGAGCCCGCAGGAGACTCGGAAAGATGAACAACATGGTCCGAACTAACAATGAAGAACCGAGGCAACCTACAGAGGAGAGGACTTGTCCGAGTACTACAACGTCTACCTGATAAAGAAATGGAGCCTGCAGCTTACGGATCCCTGCTGGAAGATTTACATCTCAAGACCCTTGTCGAAGCCGTGAAGAAACGCTTGAGGAAGGAGAGATCAATCAAGTAACACGTGAGTACAGAGGATGGGAACGTTCAATTCGATCACTCAGCAGTGATATTACAACACCTCCCATCACTGAGCCAGAGAGCACTGCAAGTCCCGGCATCTCATCAAGTGTAACACCTCCGGTAGTCACCGGAGCAACAACTTCCGCTCCTTCATCGGGACGAGGAACCGGAGGGGCGAGAGGAGGACCATCTCCCATTATTGCAGACTTGATGGAAAAGCGTAAGTTCTTGTCAAGACTCAAACGGATATGGCCGCAACTCGGAAAGAGGTACTCACTTTTCTTAAGACATTAATCGATCGATTTCCACATGACCCGCAACAGCCCCCTGGAGCCAACAAGGAATGAATTCAACGCACCGGAGAAGGTACTTCAATGGCACGGACCTACATGACTCCGATCAAAGAAGCGACATCGAGATATGAGCGGTCCCGTCATGGAGGCTCCTACACTCGGGACCGATCCTCACAACGATCTTCCTCAAGTCAATAGTTTCACTATGAACCGTAGGCCGGTGGATCGGGAAGCGGTTTCTCTAGTGGAAAGTTTATGCAAACTTTCACATCTCTCGAAGAATCGGCCACACGGAGACGTTTTGCTTGCTATCAACTGTAGGAAGGTCACGACCGCGACCTACATGTCACCGCACGCATCAAGGATTCAGAGTTCAAGACGACCCCTATCTACACAGATCGTCTTCATTACTCTCAAGATTCTCAGACATCCAAGGATCTCCCGTGCAAGGTCGTACGGAAGCCTACCACAATGACGGACTTCGAGGAAACCAAACCAAGACATACTGGGAAGCTCCGTGAAAGAATCGAGACAAGTTCGTTGCATCCCACTCCCATGTGGGCGTCAATTCGGAAGAAGACCGACTTGCATCATTGAGGGCTAGTACCCACGATGCATCTTTGCTGACGAAGCATTCTTCTCCATCTTGTGAAGCCACAACCCAC
>JAJJWW010007666.1:0-41283 GCA_023531295.1 Papaver armeniacum | reverse complement strand
TGTAGTGGAGGAGAGAGAATAGGAGAAGTAAGTGATAGTTTTAGCTCAGTGATCAATGATCACAAGATCTTGCGATCATCTCTCGTAATCGTTTATCTTATAGTAAATCACCTCGTATCCGTGGACGTAGCCCAGTCTTTGACCACGTAAACCATCGTCTCTTTTTACCTTTTGCAATCGATAGTTTCATATACACACTCGTATCTCGTATCTATCGCCTTTGGGGGATGATGAGGAGATCATGACAAACTCGGAGGGGTTTTGAATCTGGGCAAGACTATCATCTACCCGGGGATATTGTACATTTCACACACTCGATGCACGTATTCGGTTCTATTTATATTGTTTGGCGATCACGCGGAAATAATAAAATTACCGTGTTCAACAATGGCTCTTTCTTTGATCGACTGCTAGCTGCAAATAGCTCATATAATACATCCCATACATACTATACTGCCAGAACCCATGAAAATCCCCAATTAAAGCAATTTTCAGTCCATACCACGAACGCATAAGTGGAGATCGTAAGGCCAGGTCCCACTGTTTCTTTTAACTAATTCCGCTGCTTGTATCGCAGTACATTACACGTCTTTTTTTACCCCACTTTTTTGTTGATGTTTTAGCTTCCACAACACGCACATCCACTAAGCCATCCAATTTAGTGGCTTCTGTGACCAGCTTACTAAAAGAATTAATTTTCCCATGCTTCCTTCTTGCTAACTTCACGATCCGAGGCTGCGGGTTTCAGTAGGAGACACTTTAATATCTTCCCTTAAGATGGATTGGGAGGTGCGACTAGTAACAATATAGCTGTCTCTCTCTTTAGTGTCGTGAGTGACACTAGTCATTTTCGTTGCAGACTCCGTTTAGCTCTATTTTTAGCCGTTTATTGCACCAAGATCAGGTTAACTTGTACTTTCTACAAAAGCACTAAAATAAATATTTGTAAGCGAAATATCGTAGTCCTGGTAATATAAATATGGAGTATAAAATATAGCATTTACGTGCTTATCAGTGGTTAATTATGTCGGCCACTTTAAGGTTTTGATCAGGAACTGTATTGGCCTTTGGTATGGCAAGTCCGTGGTTTAGAATCCAGTTGTCACACCAATGATCCATGAAATTTCCTTCTCCCACCACCCATAAAATAAATGGATTTATCTTCTCCATGGTTTTGTAAATGCATTTCCATGCCGAATAGGTCGTATTTGGACAGTTAGCATATAAAATACTCCGATTTTAGGGAAAATACTTTCGTTTTCTTAGGCGAGATGCCATAGAGAGTTAGGGTTCTCCACAAGCCTTCAAACGTTTTTTGCCATCATTGCTAAATTATTTAATTCATTGTTTTGGAAACCTAATCCCCCCTTATTTCTTTGTTTTGCAGATACTCTCCAGAACAATAAGATGTAGTTTCCTCTTTTATGGCTTTGGATCCTGTCCCCATTAATATCTATTGAGGTGAGTGTAGTTGCAGGAAATCCCACACTACACCCCTCACTATATTTCGTAGATCTAAATCTTATTAATCACCTAAATCTCAAAATATAAGTGCTAGAAATTTAAATGAGGCATTATTAAGATTTTTTACGTGGTTCGATCAATGTGATCTACATCCCACGATTCTTCCTATGATTGTTGAGGTTACATTAGTATTACATTTAGAATCTCCATTAATGAGATATTTTTTAAGAGAAGCCCACTGATCTAATTATTTGGGGAAGAAGATGATAAAGAAAATAAAGTTTTCTCTCTCTCTAGATTGTCTAACCTCTCTCAAGTGTATCCTCCTCTTTTCTCTCTCCGCTTCTCTTTATATGGTGTTTACATAGTGGATGGCCGGCTCGCATATATGCCTCATGCTCTCGAGAGCTCTTTGATAATTTCGCAGTCTTTACTACTGCCTCGCGAGACATTCTCGCGAGCCCTTTAATAATTTCAGCCTCTTGCTACCTTCTCTCGAGACATTCTCTCGAGTCTTGTACTTCTCTCGAGACACTCTCTCGGGGCCTTGCATACCTTCTCTCGAGAAATTCCTCTCGGAGTTCATATCTTCTCTCGAGGGCATTCTCACGAGCCTTGTTACCTTCGAGACACTCTCTCGAGCCTTGCTACCTTCTCTCGAGTCATCTGTAGTCCTTTTACCTTCTCTCGAGACACTCTGTGAGTTAAGAAAATAATTGAATCTCGCACTAAGAGAATATGTTGTGCGATATTTGAATCCTAAATCTTGCCTCTTTTTCCCGAATATTGCTTGAAGAGCGAGTCTTTGAAAAATCAGGTATTGTAGTAATCTTGCATCTTTGTTGACTGAAGGAACGAGGCGGAAGAACACTGGACTTGAAAAGTCGTGCCTCTATTCTTTTGCGAAGTTCCAAGCTTTGCGAAGTGAATAAGAAGAATTATTTATCTCTTGAAGTATGCAGTATGAAGTATCCTTGAAGAAGCATAAGAAGTACTAATCCTCTAAATATAAAAAGTATTGCGAATCCATCATGCTAAACTCGCTCCATGTTCTTTCCCATGCTATGCTCTATTCTTTCGCTAAGTTCGGGAAACTTTAAGAAATATTAATCCTTGGGGTATAAGAAGTATTGCCTGTTCATGCGAAGTCATTATTCCATTTTTGGTGAGGATTCTTGTTGTTCATTGGTAAACATCTTCCTTGAAAATGATTCTTGCCGAGAAAATAAAGAACATTGCTGTAGAAAATAAAGAACATAAAATGTTTTTTCGGTAATCCATTGTTGCCTCTGTTTTATCTACGAAGGTAGAATCGTTGAAAAGTGTTGAATGAGTGAGTTATTTCTTCATTCTTATCTTTCCTCTATCTCCCCGCGTTGTGCTCATGCGATAGTATAATCTCTTCATCGCTTTATGTTGAATTTTATCATTGCGACAAGATCGCAGGCGTCTTTTTACATTTTCATGCAAATGACCCATTGACCTTTGCCTTATCATTTTTGTGTGGACTTCCAGAGACCTCCCTAATTAGAGGTCCTCCCCGCTTACCTTTCATCGCGACAAAATCGTCGGACGTCTTTACATTGCATGTAAAGACCCATTGATCTTGCCTTATCATTTTTCAAGTATTTTTGCCTCACAGGATGTTTTGTTTGGCGCATAATATGATGTGGCCTAAATATCCTTGCGAACATGGAGCCCCATGACATTGCCGTCTTGCGACGAAATCGCGGACGTCCGTAGACACTTTCAAATAAAGACCCCATTGATCTCGCCTTACCCTCGCTTAGTATTATTGCCTCTTCAGGATCATTGCACAAATATGACAAGCCTAAGTCTCCTTGCGAAAACAAAGCCTCATGACATTTCACGTCTGTTTTGACACTTCCCTAATGGAAAGCCGTCGCCCTTATCATCTCCCGGTTGCCCCTTCAAGGAGGCGAAACATCGGCCATACAAGACTAGCTCCTCCCGTCCGGCCTTAACAACAAACCGGTTGTTTTCGTAGCCTCTTATCCCTTATACCTATAGGGTTTATGGTTACGAGACTGCACCCTAAGTGAGTTTTCTTTCAAGTAGTGCAACATATGCCAAGACTTGCCAAGAATGGCCAGGGTAGGTTCATCCATCCCTGGCACTGCAGCTCAACCGTGTACCTCCTGCCGCCTTGAGCATACATCGACTCCTTGGAAGAGACCTCGTCGCCCAACCAGTATAACCTTATATATATAGTTGGGAATCCAAGGTACCTCTTCCTGGATAGGCTTTCATGGGCCCCAAATTTCCATGACTCGAAGCTCAGAGCTGTAACCTTCCCCCCGAGCCATGTCGAGAGATACCCCTTTATATGACGACTTTAGGTCTTACATTTGCCTCTTACGAAATGTTATTCGCGAACTAGGTGTACGCCATAAAGGTTCGTCCCATACGGTTATTTTATTGATTCTTCTTCATATGCAATAGGTACCCCCTACTATGATGCACTTTAGGTATTTTTGCCTCTTAAAATTGATTTCGTCATAGTAGGTTTGCCTCTATCTCGATTATTTTGTTGATTCTTCGCATATAAGCTCTTTTGTAATTTCGCTAATCTTTGATAATCTCTTTGTCATTTTCTGTGCGGGGGTTCGCATGTCTTCATTCTTTCATTCATTCTTCCCTTCTTTCTTCATTTCATTCATCTCTTTCATTCATTCTTTCATTCTCATATTTAGCCTTTGTGGTTTGTTGTTGTTGTTTCTTTACAAGTATATTATTTGTTTAAGTAGGCTAGCATCCTTGAAATGTATAAACGCGCAAAAATATAATTATCTACATGACAAAAAGAAGTGTGAGAAATGAGATTTGAACCCTTGACCCGCCTCTTGCATATTCTCGCACCATACCAATTGTTCTAACCCTTTCTTGCGAAATATCTTTGCTAAATAATCATCAACTTTTGTTCTCGCGAGTATATGAAGATGGCTTCTCGTGAAGAAAATCTGTTTGAAGCAATCATTTGCGAAATATACGTTCGTGCAGCAAATGTTCGCAAGGTAAACATCTCGCAAAAAAATAGCGAAAAATTGCGTACAAAGGGAAACTCGAACCCGCGACCTTATACTTATATTCTTCGCCAGTGACCAATTGTGCTAGCTTTTGTTTGTGTTAGAACAACATGATTAATTTGATTTACCCTCATTTTAATATCCTTTATATATTCCTCTTCATTCTTTCTTCTTCTCCTGAGTTGATGACACAATAATTATAGTTCCTGTAACTTTTTCCTTTGGTATTTTTACTAGGCCTGTTTTCTTTTGATTGATCCTTGCTGTAAGTTTTTCGTTGATACGAACTAATTCCATCTTCGCGAATTCCTGTAGGTGCCGTTGATTTGTATGTTCTTTTGTCTTCGCATGAAAGCAAGTCCTTTTACCAAGCATTAAAGCAATTCTTCCTTATGTTCTTAGCGCATGAGAATAATTCCTCCTTTTAGCCGCTGTCTTGATCGTTCTCTCCTGAATAATGAGATTATATCGTTTCCTTTGCTTCTCAAGTAGAGCTTATGCTCGTGACTAGGTTGGCAACTCTCGAAGTTATGTGAAGTGAACTAAGCTCTCACTTTCTTCCCGTTTCTCCAAAGTACTAAGTGTCACATTTCACTCATTATCATACATGTTTCTTCTTTCGCTCATCCTCTATAGAGTTAAACTTCCCTACTTCCTTATTTCACACAATGAGAATGATAAAGTCCTTCACTGGTACCATCCGCTTCTTCTTCTTTTTCATTGCTCTTCTCAAGTAAAAGCGAAAATTTGCAAAGTAAACTGCGATGGAACTCAGTAACTCGCGAGGTGGGCTTGTCTTCGGCTCTCTTTCCCTTCGTGATTATTGCTTTTGAACCCACCGGGTCGCGAGGTAAGTATTTCATGGATTCGTCTCGGTGCCACCCGGCGAGATAAACTTTTGAGTTTTCTTCTTCACGCCGGTATTTGGGGAAGTAGTAAACATCCTTGCGAAGTGAAAATATGGTGCAAGAAGAGATTGGATCTCGAGTCTTCAATCTCGCATGCTGCTGGTAACTAAATCCACTCAACTATATCTTATTATTTATTTGTTGGAGTAATTTTGAATTCTTCGCAGCTGTTGAGTTGAATTTTCATGGCTGTGCAATGATATTTCATGCTCCTGTAATTCTTTCTTTGTCTGCATATGTGCCTATCTTTTCGCATAAACTAATGATCAACATAAATTCTATGAAGCGAATTTTGTAAATGCCATTAGAGTATGATATCCTCCCCATCTTTTGTCTTTATTTGAGCATTTTATCTTCTCATGCAATTTCATGAATTCATCTCCTTGTGACCGATTTCTTTTGATTATTTCTTCTCACTTGCAATCTTCTTTACGTTCTTAAATTTCCCCTTTGTGTTCGCATGGAGGAAGTCCTTTATGCCCTTGTGTCTCGCTGGACCCACCTGAATTCATCACCCCGGTAATCAATTTTTCTAAAATTTCTTGAACCAACAAGGATTAGGTCCCACTGTTTCTAGCGCATATGTAGTCACAGGAAATCCCACACTACACCCCTCACTATATTTTTGTAGATCTAAATCTTATTAATCACCTAAATTTCAAATATAAGTCTAAATTTAAATAGACACGTAAGATTTTTTTTTACGTGGTTAAATCAATGTGATCTACATCCACGATTCTTCACTATGATTGTTGAGGTTACATTAGTATTACATTTAGAATCTCCATTAATGGATATTTTTCTAGAGCTCTAAGATCTAATTATTTGGGGAAGAAGATGATAAAGAAAATAAAGTTTTTCTCTCTCTAAATTGTCTAACTCTCTCTCAAGTGTATTATCCTCTTTTCTCTCTCCCTGCTCTCTTCTTTATATAGGTGTTTACATAGTGGATGACAGCTCGCATATACAGCTCATGCTCTCGAGAGCTCTTTGATAATTTAGCGGGCTCTTACTCTACCGTCTCGCGAGACATTCTCGCGAGCCCTTTAATAATTTCTCAGCTCTCTTGTTACCTTCTCTCGAGACATTCTCTCGAGTCTTGTTACCTTCTCTCGAGACACTCTCTCGGCCTTGCACCTCTCTCGAGACATTCTCTCGAGTCTTGTTCTCTCTCTCGAGACATTCTCGCGAGTCTTGTTACCTTCTCTCGAGACACTCTCGAGCCTTGCTACCTTCTCTCGAGTCACTCGCGAGTCTTGCTACCTTCTCTCCTAGACACTCTTTGAGTTAAGAAAATAATTGAATCTCGCACGCTAAGAGAATATGTTGTGCGATATTTGAATCCTACAGTGAGAGTCAGTTTTTGACAAAGATTCTTAGAAATTAAGAAATTAGCCATCTGATAAACTAGCATAGTTTGTCCAACATGTCTGTGGTTCACGAAACGCTTTTGAATGTTTAACAATTTGCTTGTTTGTCTTACTAAACGCTCACCAATAGTTCCGGTGGAATGTTTAACAAATATTCAAAGACTTATATTATGTTTATCATTGCTACGACTCTCATAAACACCTATAGGACATCATTGATTACTAAAACACCTTGTGTATGTGGATCATGATTAACTTTCTTAAGCGCTTGAATGAACATCATATTGCTTTAGTTCATAAGGCATATTTTCCAAAGAACGGCCATTATGACGCTCTTGGAACTTGCCACTGACCATCGTTTATATTCTTCATGTAATTTCAAGGCTAAAATTCACATGCTTATTTGAAACCCCACTGAGTTTCATCTAAATAAAAAGTTTTTGCTTGAATCTCTGTTATCTTTAGTTAATATTCTGAGCAACCCCATTTTTGAGCATGTATAAACAGAGATGCTCTTTCAACCGAGAAATTTAATCTTAATTTTTTTGTCCTAATTGATTGCTTCGAGTCATTCCCTTCTATTGACCTAGGTTTCCTCTCGAGAAACATAATTAAGTTCATTTACTTAAAAACTTCACTTGGGGATTTGTAGTTTTCAGTCCGACTATCTTTACCTTGATAATTCGTGTATCTTGATTTTGCTTTTTTGTTATCGAGGTTCTCGTAATCTCTTTCAGAAAGATAGATATAAATCAGCAAAGTTCTCTTGTCTCGTACCTTAGGCCGTAAAGGACGCGCCTAAGGAAATCAATTGCGTAGAGACTTACGAGGTTCAAGAGACGTAAGGAGCGTGAATTTAACCGAATCACTTGGAGGATGGATTAGGTCTCAACTACATTACAGTATGAAGTCTGATACTAGGTGTTGATGGTGGTTTTTAGCGTCTGTGGCTAAAATTGTAAAACTTCAGTATTTTGATGTGCGCTTTCCTTAAAAGAAGTAAAGGTGCCAAGAAGATGGTGAGTGTCTCGTACTTCTCTCGCTTACACATGAACTATGAGTTTAATACCTATGAAATTATTTAGAATAATATTGGTGCATGTAAAGAACAATCCCAAGTATTCTATAAATTTTATTAATCTCCCACCTCATTATTCCCAAATGCATGGCTTGTCGAGCATTTTCCTATGCTATAACCACTCGCTGAACTCTTAATATTGACATGATATGACAACTAATGTTCGTCGAATGAAGCATGAGTTTCCCGAAGTTTCAGGAATAAGATGTGCATGAAAATACTCAATTAGAGACACGCTGCGCTGCTCTCTGAGATAAAATTGATTAATTTTGTGTCACCACGAAATTAATTTTCTAACCTAATTTTATCAATTTACAAAAATTAGGTTTTTTCATGACCGCGCAACATCTCGATCCATATTGTTCGAGACTAAACCTAGGCAAGCTAGAAATTAATCCATCATGGAGCTAGTAAGAGCAAGATCCTATTAAAATTGGAAAACAAGAAAATAAAAAGAAATCAAGCAAATAAAGGCAACAACAAAAGGGGGCGCTGGCCAAGTCACTCGTCGGTCGGGCTTGTAAAGCAGGGCCTCCATGGCCGACCGGCCACACCCCATATTACTGCCTGTCGGCCCATCTTTCCCATCGACCAATCAAATCGCTTTAAATACGTAGCCTACACTTTTAATTAAATATGGAAGTTGGCTGGTCGAAACACTTGATTCCTTAAGAAATCGAATATAGGCTGCCCATGTAAGTCTTAAAACGATCACGCCGCACGATTTGGCCTACCGGCTTATCAAGCTTAGAAGGCCTCCTCGACAATGACCTGGACAAGCTCGCGGGTACACGCCGCGGGCCCACTCATACTTCACCCAATCTGAGCCTTCTCAACTTGCAAGCAAAGCCTCGAACCGATCGCTCAAAGTAGGATGGTTGTGCGGCTTAAAAACCCTAATTTATGTTAGCGGTAGTACTGTCGCAAAACGATCTCGGACGTCCAACTTGGCTAGCCAAATCGACCGGCCCAAATACCATTTTAGGCAGCCAATGAGGTGCCATTGTAATTACCGGACGCCCCCTCCTATGGGAACCGGTTGGCCCATCCTCAACTTGTTCTAATAGTTCCTGGCAGCCACCCAAAGATGGCTAGCCGCGCTGCCTAATGGGTCTTAAATGAATTCAATGCCAACCAATAATCGCCGTGAAATTATCTCAAATGAACCAATTTGGCTAGCCAATTTAACTGCTCTAGATCTAATTTAGGGCCACTCAATAGATGTCAAAATAATGACTAAATCATCATTCTCCTACAGGGACCGTCTGCCTCATCTTTGACGTACATGGATAGCTCTTGGCAGCTTCCCAAAGATGGTCGACCATGCTCTTTTTAAGACATTTAGTTCCGCGACTAATTTAAACAAACTTTATACAACGATGCTTCATGAACATCGATTGTTTTGAGTTGCTTGCTTAAAAGCAATGCATTATATGTATCGATTACAAACGATGTTTTACAAATATCGATTTCACAAATAACTTAGTTATTTGACCTAAAAAGAGTTATGTGTTATTTTTGGCGGCAAGTTTCATAACTTGACTTGCCAGATATGACTGCCCGCCGCCTAGCTTGCGCGTGATTTGTCAAAATAATTAGGTCTTGCAAGCAAGACCCACTTAGCAAACTGCTGCATATTTTTCTACAAAATACTCGAGATATCAAATATGTCACAAACTGGGGGATGTTCACCAGAGTATTGGTCTCATGGGTTACAACAGGTGGTGGCGTGCAACACACCCATTATGAGAAAGTGTCAGAAATGCATGACAGCTAGTGGAAGCAAAGAGAAGTAGTGTGTATAAATGCACTTAGCCTTCCCCTCATAGCAGGATGGCTTACTCATTTTACACGATCCCCACTTCTCATCACTCAACTACTTCCATTTTCTATGAGATCAGTGTGTGTTCGACTATGAATTGTATAAATATATTTTCAATCTATTTCAAAAGACATGCTTTGATTAACCCAAGTATCCAGAAAACACCAAGAACGTATGGCTTACATTCCGCAAGCAAGTTCTACATTCTGATACAAGTCATAAAAAAACCACACCTTCATAGTTCACCATTCTGATCTCAACACCTTCTTTGCTTCCCTCTCTAAGATCAACCCTTCTCCTTCATTTTCATCAAGCAAGACTGAACGACCATTTGCTGGTTTAGGCTAATTGTGGCATGATTGATCTCTCGAATCTAAAGTACTCATGTCCGGTACATTTGTTTAGGGTTTAGATTTGTTTCTCGGCGGCACACCTAATTTACCATTTTCAGCAGAATTAGTTTTTACCCCAAAACACTAGGATATTATATGTACCGGCTTAATACAGTTTGGTGTTAAAATCTGGACGAGGTCCCGGGGGTTTTCTGCTATTGCGGTTTCCTCGTTAACAAAAATTCTGGTAACTTGTGTTTATCCTTTTCCGCATTATATCGTTATAATATGATCTAGACAAGTATTACGTATTCAATTCTATTAGATACGTCTATATAATTAAGATCAATTACGATACTTGTTTCTTATAGAATTGTGTCTTAAAAGATAGATAACAGGTTTCATATTTGGCAAAATTCAGATGTGAATCATTGGATACGACTAGATTAATCATGGATATTTAATTTTGGGATCGTCCAAGTACGCTTCTTAAAAAATCAGGTTCACGGACTCCATTGTCTAGACTTTTTGACTGAGAAGAGATGGAGATATAGTATATATTGTCAAGGATCATTAAGTTGGTCTACTTGCAATTATATTAGGTTTTATCCATACAGGTTTCTGAACGAAAAAATTAGTGGTGTACTTGGTACCCTCTCATTTTCAAGCTCATACGTGGTTCATATATTCCAAATACTGTTGTATATGACAATGGTGTGAAGATGAAGAGAAAGTAAATAAAAATAACGTACAAAAGCAAAGAACAAGATCTATCATAACCAACTTGATCACAATGTACATCTCGCTTCATATTTAATGCAAGGTAGTTTTACTTGCTTTTAGATTGAACCTTGCACATTTTAGCAAGGCAATAATAACATTTTGGTTTGATTTTATTTCCGTGATTTCAATGATAAATCTTCAAAACCTAATACCGAAACATCAAAAAGCAACTAACCGCTTGACCAAATGATAACGAGTACTGTTAGGATCGAAATCGAAAGAACGAATATAACGCTTTGCAAAATTGTCCAGATATAATGAAAGAAACAATAAAATTGGAAAACCTGAGTTTCTAAAGGGGTGTTTAGAAAAGTTGGAAGTTTTGTTAGATTATAAACTGCCCGATCAAAATGGAAATGGCTATTACAGATATAAGGGAACAAATAGTAAATTTTATATTCAAATAAGTTAAAAAGAATACCAACCTGGTTTTAAGAATAAATAAAGATGATAACACGATACTCACTATGTTGCATCATTAGCAACCCTTGCTCAAGGCACTAATTATCGAGACACCATCGAGATCCAAGTCCCTTAGACGGTTCAAGGTAAATGGTTCCTTTTTATTTTTTGTCCTCAAACAAACCCAACTTTTCTAATCCAATGTGTTAAAACCAAAAACCTAACTCGCATAGCTTTTATGGCATCATAAAGGTAGAAACTATAATCATGTGATAGTCCACCTCAATATGACTCTGAGAAAACCAAATCGAACAAGATCTAGAATCATGTGATAGTACACCTCAATATGTTTGGTGCGCGCATGAAAAATGGGATTAGCAAAGGAGACTTCCAAAGACCTTGATTATCACAAATCAGTAACTTGCAGGAAAGGAGAGATGAACCGATAATTCTTCAAACAAATATGACAACCATAAGATCTCTCAAGCAGCAGCATTATCTAAGCCACTATATTCTCGCTTCAAAAGAATCGAAAATAGTTTGTTGCTTCTTTGAATACCAGGATACAAGATTACCACAACAAAACACAAAGAACTCAATGTAGATTTCCTAGTATCAGGCAGCCTCCGCCCAATCACTATCAATGTTTAAAAGCTTGTAACTCGAACAATTGTATGTACTAAGAGTAAGCCCTTGACCAAGTGATCCCTTGATATACCTCAATATCCTTGGCAAGTTGGAGATGAACATCGGCCTGGACAACGCGAAATCGACTCATAATTAATCGCATAACTGAGTATCCTGGTCTAGTGAGAGTTAAGTATCAAGACTACCCACTAAACTCTCTATAAGAAGCAACATCGATAAGAGAGTTCCATCACACACCGGCTCTTGTCCTTGAGCAACCGGTGTCTTGCAAGGTTTACAGCCCATCATTATGCTTCTTTAAAAGTTCTAAGGAATACTTGTTTTGTGTCGCATTAACTTTTAGTCAGAAATCATATGTAGCTTCAATGCCTAAAAATAGTGCAAAGGACCCAAATATTTCATAGCAAACCGCTTTGAGAGAAGCAATGAATGAATTCATAACAAGATCAAGAGCCTACTAGGATAATATCATCTACATAGACTCAAAATATCATTCTTCCATCTCCTTTTGATAAATAAACATGGAAGTATCATAAATGTAATTCAAGAAACCATAAGCTAGAAGATATTTGTCTGAACCTTTCATACATGCCCTTGGTGCTTGTTTCAATCCATATAGTTATATTTAAAGTAAACATACATGGTTTGGGTGTTTAGGATCCACAAACCCAAGGGGTTGTTCCATATAGACACTTGTATAAATGGCCATGCAGGAAAGCATTGCACATCCAACCTGTCTGAGAGACCACCCCGAGATAGATCAAGACTAAGAACACATCTAATAGTAGTGGCTTTGACAACAAGGCTAAAGGTTTCTTCAAAATCAATGCCATCAACTTGATGGTATCCTTTTGTAACTAGTCTAGCTTTATGTCTTTCAATGGTGCCATGTGCATTGATTTAGTTTTGTAGACCCACTTACAACCAAGAACATTCATTGAAGGTTTATAAGGAACACGAATAAAGGTATTATTATTATGAAGGGCTTCATATTCATTATGCATTGCCTTAATCCAAACTGGTTTTTTTATGGCTTTTAAAGTTTTGGGATCGTATATTTGTTCTACTTTGCTAAGAAGAGCAAAGGGAACTGGGTGTTTAAGAGCACTTGTAGTTGCAGGAAATCCTACACTACACCCCTCACAAGAATATACACAATCAGGTCATTTTAAGATGAACAATTATAATTCTTATTGATTAAATTCTTGAATGTTTACAATATGAAATGGAAATGAGATAAAGAATTACAATCACTCTAAACTTTCTCTTAATGACTTGCCCAACACTCTAAAAAGAGCTTCTCAATAGGCTCACCGCTTTTATATAGGATATTACAAGAATAATATTCTTGATGGAACCTAATAGCTAACAATATTCTTAGGCATTGAAGCTACATATGATTTTACAGCTAAATTCTTGTATCTTCTCTTTTGCAGTTGAAAAATGCTGAAACAGAGAGCAATGTATAAGAGAGGCGAGGGAGTGAATGATTGATTTAGGGATTGTGAAAGATGTAAAAAAAAAAAAAAAAAAAAAAACTTTTTGAACTTTGAGTGATAAAGACAGTCAAGATGCAAAGACTATTATAATCGAAGAAAGAATACGTGAAACTTTCGCAAAGATGATGACAAGAAATGATCTAAAATCAATGACATATCGTAACGGGGCTAACCCTTATGGGCGCACACCCTAGTTCGCGAATCAAAATTTCTTAAGAGGCAAAATGTAAGACCTAAAGTATGTCATAAAAGGGGGTACCTGCTAAACATGGCTCGGTGAAAAGGTTACACCGCCCGAACCTCGGGCCATGGAGATTTGGGGTCACTAAAGCCCATCCGTAAGAGATACCTTGATTTCCAACTATATATATAAGGTTATACTCGGTTGGACGACCGAGGGTCTCTTTCTAAGGAGTCGCATATGATCAAGGCGCCGAGGTACACTTGGCTGAGCCAAGAGTGCCTGGGCATTTGAAGTGTCTCGCCATTCTTGAAAGTCTTGGCATATGCTGCACTCGATCCGCGAAAACTCCACTTAGGGTACAAACCAGAACCATAAGCCCTATAGGTAAAAGGGATAAGAGGTCATAAAACAACTGGTTGTTGTTAAGACCGGATGGGAGGAGCTAGTCTTATACGGCCGATGTACGCCTCCTTGAAGGGGCAACCAGGGAGCTGATAAGTGTCTTAAGACGCAAATATCATGAGGCTTATTTTCGCAAGAAAATTTAGGCTTGTCATATTTGCGCAACGATCCTGAAGAGGCAATAATGACTAAGACAAAAGATAAGACGATCAATGGGTCTTTACATGAAAGTGTAAAGACGTCCCGCGATTTCGCTGCCGCCGCAAAGACGGCAATGTCATGGGGCTTTATTCTCGCAAGAAAATTTAGGCCCGCTTATATTGTCACAATAAAATATCCCGCAGGCAAAAATACTAAGAAATGATAAGGCAAAATCAATGGGTCTTTACATGAAAGTATAAAGACGTCCCCGCGATTTTGTCGCAATGACAAGATGTGGCGTAATAAGACCTTTTTAACTAGGAAGGCAAAATAAGACCATACAAAAAGAAAACAAAAAAATGAGATCTTGGAAACAACCGAGAAACATTCTCTCGCGAGAATTCAGCAGCAACAGTTGCAAGACTAAAACATACTACCATTTAAAGGATATTTGCTTAATCATTCATTTGAAAACAAATAACAGAGGCAAGTATGGGAATGAATAGATTAAGAACATGTTATTTATTTTCATATGATAGATTTAAGCACTCATGGTACTGACTAACTATATTGAAAAAAAAAAAGAGAATTGTATTTGAAGATCCAAGAAACTTACAGTAAGAGATTACAAAATGAAAGATTAAAAGGATAAATGTACAAATATTACAAAAAGAGAAAGAAGAAAATGGAGCTATTTCTTGTTCTGATTCTTTCTACTTCTTCATCGATTCTTCTTCTTCGCATCACCCATCACTAGCTGCAGAGACATCCAAAGAAGGCATAAGCTGTGGACTTTGTCAAGGAGACAAGGGTATGAAGAATGAGGAATATTGTGGTCATCGCACTCGCTCCTAATAGTATGATTACGAAAGAGAACAACATCATTTTGGAAATTGCAACAAGACTTGTAGTTGCTTCTTCAACTTGGAGTATTTATCATTGCGAAGAGAGAAATCCTTCGTAGTTGCTCTTTCGTATTCAAGTTCTTCAATTCTTTGAAATCTCTTCTCACTCTCATGAACATAGGACAATGAATCAGCAACTTAATGACAGCTTCATATATAATAAACAATTAAGTAAAAAAGAATGATCAACAACCTTCTCTGTCAGAAATCATATCCCTAATCAAGGCCGTATGTTCAACTCAAGGATAACATTAATGCCTAAATTATTTCTCCGCGTCATCTAGAACTTTCTTCAAGCCCAAGCAAACTCATCATCATTATTTATGAGAAGTTAAGGGAGCGAATTTGATTCTCTTTTCGCTAAGTAAAGTATTTAAGGATGGATCATCCCGCTTCAACTTGAACTTCAAGAAGAGTTTTCAAATTTCGCTAATGCCCGGGCACTTGATTAGCGATGCGATCTTGTCATCTATAAGATCACTAATTTTCTTCCTTAAAGTATTAATTTTCTCTGGGAATTAAGATATGCACGCTGGGTTGGTTATTAAACCCAAACTAGATCTGGGCGATCAAGTTCTAAGAGACGAAATTTGGATTGAAGTTTGTCTAGAGGAAGAGACCTAATTTTGTTATTTGAAAAACTATTTAAAGAATTGTTGAGGCGAGCGAGAAGAGCATCATCATCCATGGGTTCAGAAATGAGTGGAGAATAATGGCTTCATCATAAAGATTATAAACGTCTCGCAAAAATGATAAGTCGGAGAAGGAAACAACTAGAGAACAAGACAAAGGACAAAGGAAAAGTCTCATACCATAAAGTTGTTGATTGGCACTTTGAAGACTAGAAATCTTGTCCTTTTCCGAGAGGAGGATTCAACTTCCACTTGCTTGGTCCTTTCGCAAGAATAGCAGCCATTTTCAAATTCTTTATCTCTCTCATAAGAGTAATAGTTTCAGCTCCAATTCTTCATTCTTCTTGCGAAAGTCAAGATTTTTCTTTCGATATTGTCGCGTCTTTCTCAAGATCCGAGGCAACAACAAAGGAAGCTCTCCCAGACTATAAAGGAAAATAAAGAAATTGTCAAAGATAGGATTTAAAATCGAAATTATGAAGAAATAAGAAAATACAGACATACCAAGGCACCAAGTGCATTTATGAAGCTAGGAGTCACTGATCTGGAAGCCCCCGAAGAGAATCATTGCCTCTAGTAAGGAAGCATCACAAATACTTGCGAGAACTTTGCATGTACTAGAGAGACGATCATCTCCACCCCGGCGCATGGAGTCGAGAAGATACTGTGATGGGGGCCTATGCGCTATAGAGATTCAAATAAGTGATTCTCCTTCGCGAAAGAGGAGTCGACATCGTCATCTTCATCGTAACTCTCGATTGGATTGAGGACTTGAGCGAAAGAAGAATGGATCTTCTGCTTTTTTTAGAAGGTGGAGCAAGAGATTTCTTGCGAATAGAATCTTTATCTTTACCCTTGGTTTTCTTAGGATTATCCTCCTCTTCAACAACTTCAACGCCAACCTTTACACACGAATGAAGATAAGAAACAGAGGCAACAATATTGTTAAAAATAGAAAAAGAGAATATTTCTTACTTCATCCGTGATCGAATGGGGAATCGCCAGGGTACTAGCCTTAGGATTTCTCTCGTAGCTTTTTCTCAATTTGAGAATCTGGAAATTTCGCAAGATTAGTAAATATAAAAGGAAATAATGATTACAGGCTAAGCGAAATTTAGGAAACATACCTATTTTGCTTTCTCATGCCAATTAAACACCTAAGGTCGGTAGTTGGCGAGATCACAGGAGTACATTCGAACCCGAAATATAAGGTCCATTCAAAAATACAAAGACGCACCATTTGTCGCCTTTGGAATGGCGAGAACATTGTTCGCTTAATGCCAATCATGTCCTCGCATAAGTATTTTTCACTAGGGATATTTTCTTCTTTAAAACGCACCCCAAATGTAGTTCTATCGCTCTTCATGTTTATTACTTCATAATTTTCAAAGAAACTCTCTACCGAATACTTTTCAACGAGTATCTCTAAGTCTACAAACTTAGATCTCCGACCGCATTGGGATAAAGAGATCCTCACAAAGACCACGTATCAAGCATTCACTCAGATTGCTGGATAAGGCTTCCACTTAATTGATAGATAGTCAGGAATTTCTCATGATCAAGGATTTCATAAAACAAAGGAAGTCTGTGGTTATGGAGAGGAAACGGGAAGACATTCTTTAGAATTTGACATAGCTAGATTATGATTTTTGATCATCACAATGTAAAGATCGAAGAATAATTTGGCTGAAAAGAATAGATGAAGATTCTTGATCTGGAATAGTGGATAATGTGAAAACCTTCTCTTGTAAATCCTTTTGAGCCTTCCCAAAAGAACTTCATATCTACGACTCATATGAGCCATTTTTCAGAGTATGGAATGATGAAGGAGAAAGATCAAGAAAATCTACAAGAGTGGCTAAATTACGAGAAGAATTGAAGAAAAAATTGGCAAGAGAGAAAGTAAAAAGAAGAAGAGGAGGATGAGAAACTATATATAGAGAAAAATTCCCGAGAAGATAAACGTATTTAATGCGAGAAGGGACGGGAATGGTTGAGAAATAACGCCGAAAGAGACGTGTCAAGAAATGGGTGGAAGAAAAGACACGACATAGATTCTCGTAAAAGTACTAATCATATCAAAAACAGAGCAAGGATGAACAGCTAGTGAGTTTGAAAATACTAATTCTCATGACATTCTCTCATTCGGAAGAAGACGCGAGAAGAGGCAAGACGAGGATCGAATATCACAACATCAATACCTCGCGAAATTCATAACGACTTACGCATCGCAAGGTGTTTAAAACAAGTAATATAAATGACGAATGGATGACGCATGGGAAATTTAACATGAGAAAGGTGTGAAGACCTAGCGAGATCTAGTGTCATGAGATTATATATTTGTACACTTGCGATATTTCGCAAATCATTCCAAAATAAAGGGACAACTTAGTCACATCATCCACTATGTAATATCCTATATAAAGAGCCGAATGGTGCCTATTGAGGGAGAGCTCTTTTTTCGAGTGTTGGGCAAGTCATTAAGAGAGAGAAAGTTTAGAGATTGTAATTCTTTAGCTCATTTCCATTTCATATTGTAAACATTCAAGAATTTAATCAATAAGAATTATAATTGTTCATCTTAAAATGGCTTGATTGTGTATATTCTTGTGAGGGGTGTAGTGGATTTCGTAACTACAAAGACTATTTGCCACAAAGTCTTTAGAAAGTTTTTTAGGTAAATGAATACCTGATTTTGATCTTGTGTGCATTCTAGAGACATTAGAAGTATCGGATGAAGTAGCCCCCGATTGATGAAGGAATATCTTGCAAACAAATAGTAGATGTATCTCACTTGTTGATGATGGTAAATGTCCAGACATTGTGCGGGATGCTCAAACCGAAATTGGAGTAGCACTAGGTTGGTCCATTGTAGAGGCAACAAAAGGAAATTTATGTTCATCAAACACTACATTAGTAGTGACATAAATCCTGTGAGTCTTCAAATCCATGCATCTATAACCCTTATGATGAATACTATAACCCAAGAAAACACACAAGCCGAGGACTTTGGACCGAGTTTGTCTTTTTCTATAAGGAACCAAGTTAGATAACAAAGACAACCATACACTCGAAGATAGTAAATGGGTATGGTGTGATATAAAGCTTCATAAGGAGATTTATAATCTAAAACTTTGGTTGGAAGTCTATTGATAAGAAACATAGCAGAATGAGTCAACTCAAACCAATTTTTTGACATGAGGCATTAAAAGACAAGGTATTACCAACCTCTCTGACATGTCTCGTGCTTTCTTTCTGCAGAGCCATTTTGTTGATGAAGATATGGACAAGAAATTCTAAGTCAATTCCACTCCAAGCTAAGAAACTCCCCGAATGGACCCTTAGTGAGTTCAAGTGCTCCATCACATTGAAAATGCTTAATTTTCACATTAAAAAGATTCTCAACAAGAGATTTAAACACTTTCAAAACACCGAGTACTATCTGCTTTATTCTTCATAGGGTAAATCCAACTAAACTTGGTGCAATCATCTACAAAGAGAATATAGTACTTAAAACCCAAATGTGATTACACTGAGCAGGTCCCCATATATCACAAAATGGACTAGTACAAGAGAGAGCATTGACACAGAATCCAAGAGACTTAAAAGGAAGACATTTATTTTTACCTAATTGACAAGATTCACAAACAAAAGTAACAGACTTTTTGATAGCAAGAGAGTTCTAGTTTGTGAAGTATTTTTGAAGCAGAATGACCTAATCTTGAATGCCAGAGAGTTGAAGGAGCCACAATGGAGGAGAAAGCCACATGTGGAGCTGGTGAACTAGTTCTGATTGGGTATAGACGATCATGTACTTTCCCACTAGCCATAGTATGATGGTTCTTCAATGACTTTATTTCATAGCCCCGTGGATAAAAGATAAATGCACAATGATTATCCAATGTAAACTTAGCAATGATAGTAGATTATGTTGAATGTGAGGAACATAAAGCACTTTATTTAGTTGAAAGTTAGCATTTGAAGTAGAAAGAGGCGACCCCGTTAAAGAAATAGGTAGAAGCTACTATCACCCACCACACTTGATCAAACTGTAATAAGAAGTAGCCGAGTCAACAATGTTGGTGTGTTGGTCATATGACTTTGGAAGCACTTAAAATCTAGATCCAAACAGTCCATAAGAAGTATGTCCCCAATAACCTCCATTCAAAGCCGTGAGAATAAGAAGATGGAGCATTATAGTCAAATTCATTCCAAACCAAGGAGTATAATCCATGTTGCTTCCAAAGATTGAGATCAAGACCAAGAAAAGCTTTGTGTGATGGTGGACCACTATTCTTTGATGGCATATATCAAATCTACATCTATTTACCCCACGACCAACTTTATAACAACCGACAAGGAAATTCTCGAGTCAATGACTTGTTTCCGATTGGATTAAATTCAGTCTTCTTGAAACTAGGTGAAGATGATGAAGGATGAAATTGAGATGGAACTGGGAAATGGAAAACGGAAAGCCAGAGGCATACTGTGTCATTTAAAGATGACTGGTCAGAAGATGAATTTTCTCTTTGACAAAAAAAGCCGAGTTTGTTTGGATCAGCAATTGACGGAGAAGAAAATGACCCGCCTTCTGCTCCTTTAAGAATTGCTCATGACTAATTAAACGAGAACGTAATTCGTAGAAAAGGAAGAGGAGGTTCTCTGTTTTGAACACTTACAACAAAGTGAATATACTCTCTCCTAGTCCTTTAAGAGCATACATGACCACATCTCAATCTAAGACTCGGGTTCTCCGATCTCAAACAGTGCACTAAATATTCTTCACGATGTAGAAACTCACTAACGGTAGATGATCCTTTCTTGATAGAGTGTAACCGAGATCTAAGCATTGATTTCCTCGCAAAGAATTTCTCAAGAAAGAGTTTCGCAAGATGTAACCACTTATCTCTAGCTGTTATTTTTCCAAGAAGTTCTGATGATAAAGATTTATCAACAGAAGCATTGATACAAGATCCAACAAATTTATCAAATTGTAACCACTCAAGGTAGTTAGGGTTTGGAACCTGAGTGTTGTTGATCATGACGAAAGGTTGTTCTGCAGTAATATAACCATCAACAAAGCCATAGAGATTCGTACAAATCAAAATAAAAGCCATTTGATCTTTCCAAACAAGATAATTGGAATTGTTTAACTTTTATGAAATAAAATTTGTAATATTAGGAAAAGGAATACTAAATTTGGTTGGAAACATAAAAGGATGATATGTTTGTTGTTGAAATTGTGGTTGTTGTTGTTGAATTTGTGGTTGTGGAGGTTGAGGTTGGGAAAATGAAGTAAACTGTGGTGTTGGTTATGATGGCGGTTGATAGAGAGACCTATATTGTTGAGAAATTTTTTGAAAAGCAGAAGTATATGATGGAAATTGAATCGGTGTATGTTGAAGAAAAGGAGGAGATCTCTGAGAATTTGTTGGTGAAACATGAGAATTAACCAGTGGAGAAGATAACGGAGATGAATAAGGTTGTAGTGGTGGCGGTGGTTGAGATGAAGAAGGTTGTAGTGGTGGCGGTGGTGGATATGATCTGTTTGGAGATGTAAGTGGTGGAAATATATCAAGATTTGATACTTGACGATGAGAATGTTGTTGTTGTGATACAGCAGAAGAAGGTTGATTAGTTTGTGTGGATCTCGTCATGAAGAAAAATTTGCAGGTTTAATGGTGAGAAACAGGTAGGATCAGAGAGAAGTCAGAATTCTCTTATGGTGTCTGATACCATGCAAGAGTAGTGATTGTATTGAAGGTAAAGTTAAGACTGAAAGTTACAAGACAAGGCCCTTTTATAGACCTGACAAAGACATACACATGACTCATGTGTTTATAAATAAACAAAATATTAAATGAGATATCCGTACAACTAAGACAGTCCGTCAAGAATAAGATAAGATGAAATGAGGACCATTAGATGGTCTAACAACCTGAAGATGATAGGCATCAAAGAAACGGACAAGGAGAAACAAAGTGTTCATTAAAAAACATAAAATCTTGGTCAACCAAGTATCAAATTGATTGTAGAGTACAATAGTTTCTTTCCTCACGTGGGCTATATCATGTCAAGCTATTATAACTATTCTGAAAGGGTATATTAGGGATATTAAAAGCTCAATAAATGGTGCCCCAGTTTTATTGAGAAAGGGTTCATTTACAATGCATCGAGTAGCTTCCCACATAGCAGAAGGCTCTTCAATGACATTGACACTTGTTTCATTTATTATATCCTATTTTGAATGTATTATGAACTACTATAGACAAAATATACCTTGATTTGATATTCAAAGAAACATAAACCAATATTAAATTATATTTTGAGAAAATCAAATATTTGTGGCAAATTTTCTTCTTCTAATATTTGGGACATATTAGTGCTTAAAGGAAACTTTTGAAATGTATTACATTATGATATTATTGAATTATTATTTTAGCACTAAGGGCCTATCGGACTAGAAAATTTTATTATTTTAACGAGAATATTATATTAAAGAAGTTATATTTGTATTTCTTTTTAGGAAATTGATCCTAAATATTTTTCTTCCAAGTTTATTCTTCTCATTTTGAGTCTTCTTGTCGCATTTTGTAAGGTCGTGATAGGCGCGTTGCCACTTCCCCGTCATTTATCCGTGCACTGAGATACCTGGGTGAAGTGGTCAAGTGATGTTTTTCTTATTCGACATCTCTGAAGAGAGAGAGATAAAAAATGGAAGTTCTTTGTTCGCTTACCTTAACATATACGACTCTTTTCTCATCTACCATTACCACATCCTTTCGGTCAGTTTCATATATCAAATGGATCGATTTTCAAATCAATTTTGTGATTTATATTCTTTGTGCATTTGATTTTTGAAGATCGACCGATTTTTCTTGGTTAATTGAAAGGGTAAAATAATATATTTTTAATCTGAAATTTTGAATTTTTGGGTGATTTTATCACTTTTTAAGTGTAATTTTTTTTTTGTTGTTCTTGTCGGTGGTGTTTATGATATGTTGGTGCGTGACTTGAGGATACCATGAATCTATTTGAAGAATATGATGACTTAAATATAATTATTTGACTAAAGTTTCTTCTGTGATGTCTCAAATATAATTAATATTTAGGACGTTTACATTATCCCTAGCTACGTTTGCAAAAGAAGTTCAGGAACTCCAAGTTGTAATTGAGTTTCGCAAACCAAATTTGTAAATTTGCGAACTAAGTAAAATTTGGACATTTTTTCCCTAGATTGTAGAGTAGTTGAATTTGCAACTTGTGTAATTTTTGGTGATTTCTTAAATTCATGTTATATTGAGTTTGCGAACCATGTGAAGATATTAAGTTCGCGAGCCATAATTATCATTTTGCGAGGCATCTCAAAATTGGAGATTTCTGAACGACTAAACTTACTTGATCTTCGCGAACCACTTTGATTAGCTCGTGAGCTGCCGTGTATGGTCCTTATGGACAAAGTCGTGCACTTTATTATATTGTATTGTATTATTATAAGGTAAACTTCTCTCCATGGTTTCATTTTTGTTGGGATTAAGTTAATTCCTTTTCTAGTTGACTCGCTAACCATATAATTAGTTTACTTTGAAAATTACTTGGTTAACTACTCATACAGCTTCTACGAAATTTAAAACAAGTTTACTTGGGACCAAGATAAAAACTCTTCTAAGCAGTATTAAGATCACTTGTGACTAAAGTAATTAGTTACATGGTGAAAACGCGGGGTACCAAAATATACCACCACTTTTTTCTTAGGCAATCTGTATGGACAATACAACCCCGAGAGTTAAATTCAATTAAGGAATAATATCTAGAGTTATCTCTCTCTTGCGATTAGAACGTTTACGGAAACAAATCTGTGAACCTAATCACAAAGATATTACTTGGACGGTACCAAAGACCAATGTCCAAGAATCAATCAAGTCGTATCCAACAAACTAGGTCGGATATATGTACTATGATTGATCAACGCACAACATGTGATATTTCAATTATAAAGATAAACAATATAATGCGGAAAAAGAAATAACACAAACACCAGAAGTTTTGTTAACGAGAAAACCGCAAATGCAGAAAAACCCTAGGACCTAGTCCAAATTGAACACCAAACTTTATTAAGCCGCTACAGACACTAACCTACTACCAATTAACTTCGGACTGGAACGTAGTTGACCCTAAAAGGTATCCCACCAATTAAGGTACAATCGCGCTCCTTACGCCTATTGATTCCCAAAGAGACTCGCAATTCATTCCTCATTGATCAGCTCACCAACTAAGAGTTGCTTCAACTCAATCAAGACTTTAAACCAAATCTTCATCCCACAGATTAAGCCTATATATGATTACCTTTTACATCAAATAGTTTGATCAAAGGTGTGGAAATCGACAACAATAGACAAAGTCTAGCAAATCTCAAAATCCAAATTTATGCAACCCGAAGTGCAGCCTAGATTATTATTCACCTCACAAGTATAAAACCTGTGGAATCAACAAATTTTGAGATGAAGAGAAATTTGATAATTTATATCTATCTTGTTCAAGTGATAAATCAACAATCGAACAACATCAGATACACGAGTTATTAAGGAAAGATAATTGGACCTGGATTCACGAATCCCTATGAAGACTTTATAGTCACTAAACCCTAAAAGGGTTAGGAAGAGGACGACTCTGGATACAACTAGGACATACCAAAAAGTGGTGTCGGGATTCAAAGATCTTAGTTGTTTGAAGTTCCCCTTTTATAGACGTTCAATGCATAAGTTGTTTTAGGTTTAAGCTAAGATAGCTTTGGAACCAAGCAAACAATATCCACCGTTAGATGAATCTTTGAATCTGATTCACATAAACAAGATATACACTGCGGTTAGGTAAAAACCAATAATCGAATAGTGTACAAAGACTATGTTCAACATGGTTAGCTGAAACTAGCCGGTTTGAACTTAAAAGCTTAATCTTCATTTTCATGAACACATAAGACATTAAACTCTGAGTCACAAACATGTGATCAAATAAGTCTAGTGTTTTTAGAAAATTAATCAAATGCTAATTATCTCGTGGAAATAATTTAAACACACTTGAAAATATAATCGACATGGTTAGTAGGTGTACAAGGTACAAATACCATTGTCATTCATGAATTGGTTCAGTCACAGTACGCGTTCCGGTTTGTAAACATTTAACCAAACCATGTTCCGGAGTTAACAAAACTTTTTAAGTTTGCGTACCGGTTTGGAAACCTTAAGACTATCATCGATTTCGAAGTTCACAGAACTAAATCGGTTTGCGTACCGATTCGGAAACATAACCGAGTTCAGGAACACATAATTGTTTTAGTTTGCGTACCGGTTTGGAAACTAATCCCGGTTCCGTAACCACAATTCAAAAATGGTTTGCATACCGATCATTTGCATACGTGTATGCATACTATTTCTATTTTATCTCCTATTGAGACAAAAGTCGTATAGCTATATAGACTTTACTTTATACACATTTGAGATTTCGAGTTGAGTTTAACTCGCTTACATATTTCTTGAAATATGTGTTGGTAAGATTTCGCTTTAACCAAGTTCATCTTTTATCCTTGACGAAAGTCAAAAGATGATCATGTGAAAATCGCCCTGTAACATCTTACATGATTTGTGTGAGACAATCATTTGATGTAGACTTTAATGTTACGTATTGATCATTTGATCACTTGAAAATTTATTTGAAGCTAATAGTTTGTGTGAGACAACTATTCTGTCTTCTAAGAATGTTTCAATGATTAAATTGAGTTTAGAACAATTAAACATTGATTAGATATAACACAGTATGTGTACTTGTATGCTAACTGTTGTAAATATATTCCAAGTCCGAGAATTTGGTATGCATACCTGTATGCATCATCGATTCAATGATTGAAGTCCGGGAACCATAGTATGCTTACCCGTATGCGTACTGATTTTAACTAATGTTGGTCGTGAACAACCGTATGCGTACCCGGTTGTATAACGCCAATGCACTGTGTCCAGAACTATTGGTATGCGTACGCATTTGCATACCTGAGTAGGTTATTTCTAAAATTGGTATATTCGTGAACAAATACATTTATATAATAAGTCTTTGCAAACCGTGGCTATAATGTCATGAATCGATTCGAGTGAATCAAAATCGATTTTGCTTCAATTGTATCTTGTATACTTATGAGAATATACACAATTGAACAAATCTATAACTAGTTTTCATTTGAGTCATTTGAACTAGTTGTGATTAAGATGAACAAGGTCGATATGAAAGTGTTCATATGGTTAACTTTTGGTTAACTATTGTTGAGCCAACTAAGTGTACACGCTTAGGTATGGTAACCCATATCTAAATGAAGGTACATTTCATTTGTGTAACAAGCTAAGACAATCTAACGTTGAAAGATATTAGCTTGAACCTAATTAGGTTTTCATCTAACGGTGAATATTGAATGCTTTTTACCAAGGTAACATTGATTGTAAACCTTGATTTGAAGACAATATAAGGGAGAACTCTAGAATCGGGAAATTTAATCCCCACACCTCATGCGTGATACTTGGCCGTGACTAGAGTCGATTCTCCTTTAACCTAGGTTTTCTAAAACCATTGTAGGTTAACGACTTAAAGACTTCATTGGGATTTTGAAGCCCGCACCCAACTATTTTCTTTTTGTAGTTGCATGTTCGATCTTACTTTGTTTAATAGATTGAGTACTATCTTCTCTAAGATTTGCTTGAGATTCAATCTCCGATAGGTAAGATCAGTAGTCACAAACATCTTCGTCTCATCGTTGTGATTCCATAATATCTTGTTCTGCTACCATACGGTTCATCTTATCGTGAGGTGATTGATATTACTGGCTATTCTTCGTGAATATAAGTCCTGTATCAATTAGTTTTCACCAATTCACCTTGATTTATCAAAAAGAAACAAAATCTCGTAGAGTATACATTGGAGACAGATTATCTATTCAATTGACTTTTATGTGAGACAAAGTTTGTTTATCAAGTCTTGACTTTGGAGTCGTAGCAACTCTTGGGCGAGTGAGATCATCTAAGGAATCAAGTGCGTAGAGTCTGTTTAGGATTCGAGAGTAAGGAATGCGACGAGCTTTAATCGTATGAATTGGTTGGGCTTCACCTACATTCCGGTTCGAAGTTAACCTTAGTAAGTTAGAGTTCTAGCATCTAATACAATGTGGTGTTCAAAATCGGACTGGGTCTGGGGTTTTACGCATTTTGCGGTTTCATCGTTCTCACAAATTTACGTGTCCGTGTTCTTTTTCTCATTATATTTGAGCCCCTTATATTTTCTATAAAATTGAAATATCACAGGTTGTGCGTAGTTTAATCAATTAGATAATCCAACCTTTGGTTTTTGATATAAATTTATTGACACCTTAACATTGGTCTTTGGTACCGTTCAAGTTGTTTCTCATATTAATCAGGCTCGCGGATTTCTATCTATTTGATTTGCTGATTACATTGAGAAACATAGATATAACTCTTGGATGTATTTTCCTTGATCGAGTCTGACTGTCTAGTTGATTCTCTTGGAAATATATTGGAGTTAGTCCATAAAGATTGCCTGAGTGAAATATTGGGTGTGGTTGTTAGACCCCCGCTTTTTCAGTTTATAGATTAAAATGGTAATGGCCTACATAACCAAATATGAAAGTGTAAAACTGTGTTATTCGGAATCAAATGATTATAAAAATATATGTACATAGTTGAGAAACCTTTTTGTTAAAAAATATGAAATAGAAAACAGAGTTAAAAATATGGTATTAAAAGTGAAAATGCGGGGGTACAACAACCACACCCAACAATTCGTTTGGCAATCTGAGAGGACTTACTCCAATATACTTTCTAGAGAATCAACTAGACAGTCAAACTCAATCTAGAGAAAAGTATATACAAGAGTTTATATCTATGCTTCACAATGTAATCAACAAATCAAAAAGATAGAAATCTGTGAGCCTGATTATTATGTGAAACAACTTGAACGGTACCAAAGACCAATGTTCAAGTGTCAATCAATTTAAATCAACAACCAAAGGTTGGATTATCTAATTGATTGATCTTAACGCAAAACCTATGATATATCAATTATATAACAAAATATAATGCGAAAAGAAATAACACGCATACCAAATTTTGTTAAAGAGAAAACCGCAAAATGCAAAAAAAACCCCCGGACCTAGTCCAGCTTTGAACACCACACTCAGATTAAGCCGCTTACAAGCACTAGCCTACTACCAATGAACTTCGGACTGATTGTAGTTGAACCCTAATCAATCTCACACCGATTCAAGGTACAACTTGTGTTCCTTACGTCTCCGATCCCAGGATACTACGACTTGATTCCCTTAGTTGATCTCACCCACAACCAAGAGTTGCTACACCCAAAGTCGAAGACTTGATACACAAATCACCTCACACAGTAAAAGTCTATTGGTAGATAAATCTGTCTCCCATATAAATACATATGAGTTTTGTTTCGTCTTTTGATAAATCAAGGTGCATAGGAACCAAATGATAAACCGGTCTTATATTCCCGAAGAACAACCTAGTATTATCAATCACCTCAAAATAATCTTAATCGACTAGCGAAACAAGATATTGTGGAATCACAAACGATAAGATGAAGATGTTTGTGATTACTTTTATCTTGCCTATCAGAGATATTAATCTCCAATCAATTATTTTAATTGTACTCAACACGATAGAAGATGCAAGATCAGATCACACAACTACAGAGAAAATAGTTGGGTCTGGCTTCACAATCCCAATGAAGTCTTCAAGTCGTTAACCTACAGGGTCTCGAGAGAAACTTAAGGTTAAAGGAGAATCGACTCTAGTTATGTAACTAGTAACACACAGAAGTGTGGGGATTATGTTTCCCAGTTGATAGAGTTCTCCTTATATAGTTTTCAAATCAGGGTTTTCAATCTAAGATACCTTGCTAAAAAAGCATTTAATATTCACCGTTATATGAAAACCTGATTCAACCAAGCTAATATCTTTCAACCGTTAGATCGAACTTAGCTTGTTACACACAAATGAAATGTACCTCATTTAGGTTTATCTAACTGTATTCCTAAACGTGTATACCATGTTGGTTCAATAATAGTTAACCGAGGTTAGCCATATGAATATTCTCATATCAACCTTGTTCATCTTAACCATAACTAGTTCAAATGAATCAAATGAAACTAGTTAAAGACTTGTTCAATTGTTATATTCTTATAGAATTATACAAGAACACAATTGAAGCAAAATCGGTTTGATTCACTCGAATCAATTCATGAACATTATAGCCAAGGTTTGCAAAGATTGCATTCCTTATTCTATAAATGTTTAAGTTCATGAACATAACCAATTTTAGAACTTTAACCTTCAAGTATGCAAACGTGTACGCATACTTGAAATGCCCGGACCAAAATTGGTTTTCGCTAGTACGCAAACGGGTACGCGAACTTCCAATTCCAGCAGAAAATTTCGGACATGAACCTTACGCCAGTACGCTAACGGGTACGCATACTTAGGTTCCCGGATTTCTCAAGCCAACAGGTACGCGTACGGGTATGCATACTATGGTTCCCGGACATGGATTATATGTGCAAGAGTACACAACATGACATATACAATAATGGTTAAGTGTTCTAAACTCTTATTTCAATCATTGAAGCTTTCTTAGAGGATGACAATAGCCGTTTTCACACACTATTAACATCAAAGAAATTTTCAAGTTATTGAAATAATCATAATGAAACATTCCAAGTTTACATCAAATGATTGTATCACACAAACCATGTAAGATGTTGTCGGAAATTTTCACATGATTATCTTTTGACTTGCGTCAAGAATATAAGATGAACTAGGTCGAAGCGAAAGCTTGCCAACACATATTCTGAGAAATATGTAAGCGAGTTAAACTTAGCTCTAAATCTCAAATGTGTATAATATAAAAATATATTGTAACACGACTTATATCTCAATATAGGAGATAGAGTAGAAATAAACTTTCCAAGTGATAGATGAGTTTCAGTATCCACATACCTTTTGTCAATGAAGTTCTACAAGGTCTCCTTAGTAGCTCTTCGTCTTCAAATGATGAACGCCGTGAAGTCTAAGGCTCAACTACACAATCTATGTCCTAGTTCGAGACATCTATAAGTAGACTAGAATTCAAGACCTATAGTTTTTATCACTAACATTGACAAACATGCTTGAGATAGCAACGCATGCGAGTTCGACCGAGCAGTGCTCTAACAAAAAGAGTAAGAAATGATTCCTATCACCCAAGCGCCTCGATTTAAAATCAAGGTTAAGTATGGATTATCAGACTAGTCATCTTTTTGTATGTCATTGAGATGATAAAAACAGAAATCTGATATCAACCACAATTACTAAGTACGCGTCACTAGACTAGCAAAGTTTATAACCTTGCCTTTAAAAAATCGTCGAGATTAATGAGAATTTAACCTCAATACGTACCAAAAATCACTTCGGAATTCATTCATAATTAGCAAAAACTTATGAGAAATAATTGAATGTATATTCAACCAGCGGTGGAACCAGGTACTTATTAGGCGGGCAAATAGAAAATTTTTAGTCAACTATTGGCTCCGCCCCTGTATTCAACCATTTACCCCAAACATATTTAGAAGTAATTCATCAAATGAATGTCGTACTTAAATAGTAACATACACACAAACATTATTGAAAAGCTGAAAAGAAAAAAATGATGAAAGTTTTTTCGGATTTAGGGTTTTAAAGATTATCTTACGAAGTTTTAATAGAAAACTACATCAACTAATCATTCGTTGATCGTGTATGATAATTTACATCATTACTTAGAAAAAATGAATGATATTTTCACGATTTTGAACCCTAATCACAAATAGATCAAAATCAATTCCCAATCCATTTAAAATAAACATAAACATATCAGAAACAATTCAACGGATAATTGGTCATTTACTCTACATATTTGGAAGTGATTCGTCAAATGAATGTCACACTTCAATAAAAAATATATATTTAAAGGACTATTGAGAAATTTAAATAAAAAAAAATGATCAAAGTTATTCGAAATCGGGGTTGTAAATATTTTTTTATGAAATTTTAGCAGTCATAATCAACTAACGTTTACCTCCACGAGATAAGAAAATAGTGAGGTACCATTTTCAGGAGTTTCATTATTTGTGCTTGTAGTTTCTCATATCAACTTGTTATCACACAACATTATGGATCGAGAGATGGCTTTGTTCCAGTGGAGGGTTCAAAAGGACCTGCAAAGTTTCGTTCATCTCCTGATCCATCAAAATAAATTGTTGGTGTTCAATTGTCTTTCAAGTTCATCTGGAAGATAGATGAGTTCTCTAAGTTTGTTGGGATCTGAAATTATTTCATCTCAAGTTCACGTTGGTGATACAAATTGGTAATTTTCCTGTTTTTTAGTTTTTTTTTCTTCTTTTAAATCTGAATTTTGATTTTTATTTTGAAATTACTTTTGTTAATTGTTGATTTGTGTTTTTGGGTGTTTTTAGGCTTTTATAGTTACATGCTACAAGAGATGAAGATAGGGTTTCGAGATCTCTCCATATATGCACTTTGTTGATCCGATCAAGATGTGAAGCCCGAAATATCATTTTCAATTATAGATCAAAAGGAATTAAAAACATCAGTGATAAAAAGGTATAATTAGTTTTTGGTTATTAGTGATTAAATTCAATTCGATTTTTTTTGTGGCTTTCTTGTTTTGATTTGTAGGAATGGAGCATGTGTTTGAAGCATGCACATACAGCTGAGAAGAAGGTCATTGAAAGATTTATGAAACTGAGTGATGTTTATGATCCTAGCAAGGGGTTTGCGGAGGGTGATGTTCTTGTTATTGAAATTGAAATTAAATTGAGCTTTATTGATGATGATGATGATGATGATGATATGCAAGAGGATGACCCTAAGGCGAAATCAAAAGGTTCTTTGTAGAGTTGTTCTGTTGCCGATCCATTTAAAGAAATTATGGGCATCAGATCAGCTTCTAAGTTCATCTGGCAAGTTGCCGAGTTTTGTAGTGTGGGATCAAATCCAATCACTTCTCTGTTTTCCATGTTGGTGACACTAAATGGTACGAGATTTATTTCACTACTTTTTCTCGTTAACAAAATTTATGGTGTCTGTGTTATTTCTTTTCCGCATTATATTTGTTTATATAATTGAAATATCACAGGTTGTGCGTAGTTCAATCACAGTTGACAAATCCAACCTTGTTTGTTGGATATAACTTGATTGACACTTGGTCATTGGTCTTTGGTACCGTCCAAGTATTTCTCATATCAATCAGGCTTACAGATTTCTATATGTTCGATTTGCTGATTGTATTGAGATAAAGCTCTTTGATATATTTCTTGATTAAATCTCACTTTTAAGTTGGTGCACTAAGAATTATATTGGAGTTCAGTCCATACAGATTGTCGAATGAATTATTGGGTGTTGTTATACCCCCGCTTTTTCAATCGTATTCCAAACTTTAGCAAACACATTTATGAAAAAATATTACCTATCATATGTTTTTAAAGTAATTTAAGGAAAAAAGGCATGGGGGGGGTGGCGGTCTGTCGCCTACTTTTTCGAGGTGGACACGATACCTCACATGACCGTAATTTGCACTTCTCTCTTAGATATGTTCAGGAGGTGATGGCACATTTTTGTGTCTAATTTGATCTCAATACTATATATTGTTGGCACTCGATTTCGTATTTATTATGGTGTTTTATGTGTGTGTAGGTATTTTTGGCCAATAAACATTTTTGGAAAAATCGGCTCGAAAAGTTGGTAAAAGCGCTCGGAGGACACCTGCTATTCGGACTCTCACTATGGATAAGGGGTACCCAAATTACTAAGGGCACCACCAGGACACCCTAAAACAAACAATTATCGCCACCCCTACTGGATAAGGGGCGCCTTCTTCACAATTTAAATGAAGCTTTTTAAGGGAAACAATGGCGAGATCGGGGCTGCATTTGGAGTTCGAGTTCTGAGCGATTTATAAGGAGATTCAATCACGGAATTTTTGTGGGCTGGACTTCCTAGAGCATAACAGAGTTGGTATGATTGATTGGACCCAACCAATTGGGCTACATAAGCCGGGAGAAGGAAACATGGGAGGAATTTTAGCATCAAAACAGGATTAGTAAGAGAGTTTGTTTTGGAAAGAAAGACTATTTCGATATATATATATCTCGTTAAAATAGGAATGGAGATTAACTCGGGTTTGGTGTTTGGATTTGTGGAAATTACGTGTGAATAAGTAAACTGTATATCCTGTGAGATTTGATATTATCTATATAGACAAAATAAAAGATGATGGTTCCTAACTCTCTATCGATAGTATGGTCCATACCATGGTGAGCCCAATTACTATCCATACGCCACCGGCCATACGAGCAAAATTCCTCTCTGCTGAGAGTCCGCACGTAGTTAGCCGAGTCGACACAAAAGTTACTTGACTCGACACGTAGTTCACAATGAGATGAATAACTTAGTTATGGACGAAAGCAATGCAACGTGTGAACCTTCTTTCCTAGATAAAATCAGGAAGTCATGTGAGTCGACTCAGAAAATGTTGTTAGAGGCCCAGGAAAGAACCGCTCGAAATAATTTCCAATATAGTGTTTCCTATAGTACATTTGAAAACGAAGATAGTTATTCACCAAAATAGTTGTTCATAGCTCAAATAGGTGAAAAACAAGAGAAAACTAATAAAGCAGAAGTTTGCCAAAGAGATAGGCGTCTGCATTGACCGTACAAAGTGCTACGAGAATTAGTGAAAATTGTTGCAAGGAGACTGGTATCTATATACAGTATAACTTCTTTAAAGTAATACTCGATAATATAATATTCTCTTTTAAAATAATAAAATTTTCTCGGTCCCGACTAGGGCCCTTAGTGCTAAAATAATAAATTCGATAAAATCATAAATAATACATTTCATAAGTTTCCCTTAAGCATTAATAGGTCCCAAATAATATATGTAATAATAATGCTACCGTAAAATAAAAATAAATTTCATACATGTAAAATTTTCCAAATATGATTCAATATTGGTTTGATTTCCAAAAATTCAAATCAAGTTGTATTTCATCCCCAATAGTTCGTGCACTCACAAGATCCGGAGCCACGTTGTTGTGTTACAAGAAGAAGTGTCAAGCTAGTGTGATTGTTACTGAGTAGTTGTATTCTTATTGCAATTAGCCGCAATATAATATCTCTAAGAAATTAGTCCATATTATATTTACAAACTACAATTATTATTTAACCTCCAAGCTAGTAATTATCCTATATAATAATAACTAGCTACCTTACCTATCAAAGATGGTGGACTTGGCATTTACACCATGAAAGTCGATACCAAGACTTTATTGTTTTCGCTTCTCGTGAGCGTACTACTGTGCAAAGGTGATCCTTGGTGATTCATTCTCAACACAAGGGTTCCGCCTATCTTTTTCTCTTAATTTATCCGTGTATGTGGATTACCTTCTACTTATTATTGTCGATGTTGCCGCCCCTCCTTCCATGCACTCCCCGGCGCTACTTACTTTGATGCGCTTAAGAAGCAAATCCCCACCGGTTTACTATGTCCTGCAAGAGATTCTATTTTGTGGCGATGCAATCGTTTCAAGCATGCACAGGATTATTTATCGGCTGTACCCATTAGTGGACTTAATCAGTTGCCTTGTCCTAGACAATTTAGAGGCGTGCTTTGCTATCGCCGGGTATTCCACTGTTTGTTGAGAATGGCTTATGCCCAAGCTGATCCATGGACATCTTTGGGGATCACGCGCTTCATTGTGCCAAAGATATTGGTCCTAAGTTTCGACACGATTTTGTTCGTGATGTTGTTGCTGACATTTGTTACAAGGCAAAGTGCCCGCGCAAGGAGGTTCCTCCGGGTTTCTCGGGAGATGACGACAAAGTTTGAAAAGCCTCGGCCGACATTCTAGTGCTCAATTGGGAGAATGGACAAGATGTTTGTATGGATGTCACGGGAGTATCACCCTTCACTCTGGTGAAGGGGTTAGATCTTTGTCCCGGGGAAAGCTATATCTAGTAATCTGTTTCACGAAAACACACTAAATATTTGGATAAGTGTGTTTCACACGGCCATGGTTTGGGTGTCCTAGCTTTTACCACTTTAGGGGAACTTGGCGAAGATACTTTGTGTTTTTTCGACGTCCGAAAAATTGTTTAGTTAGCAATGACGCTAGTAGTGGTTTTGACAATTTTATTTTTCATAGACTAGAGTTCTATTCAAAGAGGTGTTGGAGCCCAGCTTGTCGCTAGGTTACCAATCCAGTAACTTTATTATTTTTTGTCATCGTAAAAAAAAAAAAAAAATATATATAAAAAAAAAAAAGAGACAAAAAGAGTATAAGAAAATGTTTAGGTTTATTATTATTATTATTATTATTATTATAAAATAATAATTTATTATATTATCGATAATATAATATATCTTTAAAATAATAAATTTTCTTGGTCCCAAGCCTATTATTTTATAGAAGTATCAAGAGAAAAGATGATGATTCTAACGTTACTTAAACCTGTGATCTTTTTTTCTTCCTCCTTCTATGTGATGATCAAACACGCCTCTGCAACTCTGGGTTTTCTCTGCAACTGCCCCAAACTTGTCCCAAATCACTTCCAGATATAGAACAGATGTCCGAAAATAAGTCCACCTCCCTGTTTTGCTTACACCGAGAATCTCTACCTATTTTTTCGAATCCACAAGACATACCGCCTATTTTAGTCTAACAGATAATCCCTATCATTTTGCATGCCAAACTCTAATGTAATCTCACCCAAAATCCGATAAAATACCCGATAAGCTTCACCTCCCCTGTTTCCTTCTCCCGGCTTATCTAGCCCAATTGGTTGGGTCCAATCAATTATACCAACTCTGTTATGCTCTAGGAAGTCCAACCCACAAAAATTCCATGATTGAATCTCCTTATAAATCGCTCGAACTCGAACTCCAAATTTCGTCGTTTCTATTGTTTCCCGCCAAAAGCTTCATTTGAATTAAGAAGAGGCGCCCCTTATCCAGAGTAGGGGTGGCGATACCAGCTGCCTTGGGGTGTCCTGGGGGTGCCCCTTATCCATAGTGAAAGTCCGAATAGCAGGTGTCCTCCGGGCGCTTTTACCAACTTTTCGAGCCGATTTTTCCAAAAATATTTATTGGCCAAAAATACCTACACACACACATAAAACACCATAGTAAATACGAAATCAAGTGCCAACAATATATAGTATTGAGATCAAATTAGACACGAAAATGTGTCCATCAAATACCCCCAAACTTATTATTTGCTAGTCCTCAAGCAAATCAAATCTATAAAATAAAATCCTAACTCACTGTCGCAGGCATCGTTGGTTGCATTTAGCGTATGCAACAAGCCTTTAAAACCCCTAGGTAGCCCTGGTAGTGGGCTTGAGTTATAGTCTCTTAGGAGGGTTTACAAGAGATATACCCACAAAACCTTTACTCCAGAACCTAACTTTCTACGCAGAACCTTGGAAGGCACTAAATAATATCCTTGGTTGGCATACTTATTGACTACAGGAGGAAGTACCCTGATGCGAAATTCCAATTGTTGTATACGATTTTTCACTCAAGCATACTAAAATTCATATATAAGGACAGAGCTCTACTCGGGATAGTTTACGGACATCATAACCTAGTCAACCAATCACATAGATAGATTAAGAGATGGATATAGAGAAAAACATAGATGGTTTTGATGTTAACTAGGTGAACGGGTAAGTTTCCTATATATGTCTCAAGGACACCGCTAAAATGAACCTATCCTAATGGATCGAGAGACTGTCCCGACTAACATCAACACACCGGCATATACAAGGGAACCAGTGTGGTCGATAATCCTAGCTCTCGTTAACTCATTTTGGCATATAAAAGGGAACCAATGGTCGATTTTATTGAACAATTTATTTCGTTTGGTCTGATGGTCTGGTCTCAATTTTTTATATTTTTTTTTCAACTTTTTTTCAATTTTTTTCCCCAAAAACAACTACAAAGACATAAAATAATCAAATAAGTATAAAATCGAGCACTAACAAGACACATAATTGAGATCAAAATAGACACATAAATGCGTCTATCAGAGGCAACAACAAGTTATTCGACTTCTTTTTCTTCAACAACTTCAAGATGTGTCTCAAGATATTACTCAACCTCTTTTGCTTCAGCCGCATCCGGATGTGGCTCGAGATGTTAAGCAACATGCTGCTATGCTTCATAAGATTGGAAAGTTATCCGAGTAGGTGGAGAATCACTCACATCGTAGGTGGAGTTACATCTTCATTATTGCAGGGAAGATACTTCAGGTCTGATCAGGATATCAGTTCCTTGGATATAACATGGTGGTAAACTATTTATCGATTTCATATTATATATTTTTGTAGATAAAATTAAAAGATAACGTGGAGGTTCACGAACAACAAACTTGAATACCAACGCTTTGTGAGTTCAACTGAGCTATGCTCTAACAACAACACTTGTGAGTTCGACTGATCAATGCTCTAACACATGGGAATTATCTCATGAACTTACTTAGAGGTGCAAGTACTGTTGTTTGAACTTTAAGCAACCTATCCTTAATCATCACTACAATCGAAGACTCTCTGCCACAAATATCTTCAATCTCGACAAGCTGTACATCTTTGTGAATGCAAAGAGTCGTCCTACATGAACTTAGTTTTCTTCGGGAAACGTAATTAGGTTACGACTTAAAGAATTCACGTAGGATTCAAGAAGCACCGGTCTAATTATCTTTGACTTGATAGATCCGGTATTTTTTCTTGATCATCATAGATTTTGTTTATTCTAAGGTCATTCTCTTATGATATAAGATCATTTGAGGAATAACATTAAAGAAGTTATAAGGAGTTTTTCATTTCAGATCTTGTAAGTTGAACAACATTACGATCTAAGCAAGTAGAATCAATTAGGTGTCTCTGTTAGTTTTGAAGAGTATGAATTCTAATTGTTGGGAATTAATTTATTGTCTCTTTATTCCTAGAGTTCCCTCAAAGAAAAAACTCCGCTACCTTGATTAAACTCTGAAGAAAAACAAATAGGTCTCACATCTCCTGAGAAGGGATACCAATAGTCTTCATGAAAGACTCGAACAACTCCTACGCCTATAAAGGACATTAGCTAGTGGAATCAAGTTTGTAGGTTCTTGTGAGATACAAGATATGTGTGGGCACAACTGTAACTAAATATCTTCAGGGTATATTTGGTCTCAACTTCATTCCAGTCCGAAGTTTGATGGTAGGTTGGTGTCTACAACGGCTTAATATAGGATGTGTTTGAAAATGAGGTTTCATTTTTATTTTTTTTTGTTATATTGCAATATCCCTCATTAACAAATTTTATGATGTCTTGTTTTTTCCTTTCCACATTATATCGTTTATCATGTAATTGAAATATCACAAGAAGTACGTTATTCAACCTAGACAGATTTTCTCGTAGATAAAAATCTTACAAGATTTGTTCTTGTTGAATTCATATCTTGAAATAAAGATCAAACAAGATTTTATCTTGCTGAACTTGGATCTTGAAGTTTGACGAGATCATTTTCGATTGACCTTGTGGATTTGTATCTTGATCAGTTAGATAATCCAAAGGATTCTTATATTCACAATTATGAATACACATCTTGTCACGACTAGTTTGTTGCATAATTAAGATTTGAACGTATTGATTGTATAAGACTTGTCGATACAGGTTCATGAACGAAAAAGTTGGTGGTATTCTTAGTATGGTTTTTAATTTACCAATAAAGAACTCTGTTAATGTACTTAGTACGGTTTTTTATTCAAGAACACTCTAAGACAAAAACAACCCTTGTGGGAAGTTCTTTGCTCTCTTCAAGGCATTTTGTCTTGTATATACCTTGACCAGATTTACTAGACAATTGCATAATAAGTTTATTGACTCTCATGATACATTATGTACAGTCAATGATTTTGATATTGGAAAGGAATCCCTAATTAACTTTGTACTCTTGAAATTAATTTGTCTTCTTGATAAATTACTTCAATTGAAAGTACGAGGTAATGACATTCTCAGGAGAATACTAGGGTAAAGTCTTTCACAAAAAATGAAATAAAATTGAGAATTCAAATTGAAAGTTCAATAGATGATCTTATTAATGCTCTCAATAGGATTGAAGAGATAAAAGAAATGATATGAAATCTAAAACCACTATGTGACTGCACGAATATCCTTAAATTTTTCCCATCAATAATTCTAAAAAATAATTTTATCTTTCAACAATTGAAATGCAATGAAATAATTCCTCTAGCAACGAGGAAAAGAAGAGAATATTGTGCCCCTCTCTAAGGCAAGTTACTTGCTATCTAATTAATAAAATCTGATCTTTTTAGAAGTTAAAAACACTGTTATACTACTATGGAAAAAAAGGGTCACATCCAGAAATGGTGCAAAAAATTGTCTAAAGAAGATTGTCTGAGCATGGAAACTTCTCCCCCTGTTTCCATAACGAAATCTTGTTATTGGAGATGAAAGGGCATCTCAATAAAGATTGCACATTCCAATTAGAGGACAAAAGAATCGTCGATTCACAAAACTCTTTGAATCGTATTCTTAAAAGTACAACATATATTATATCTAAATTTTTGTAGTTCACATAAAAAAGAATTCCGACCTTGCACTTTTAGACATTTTGTTCTCAATCAAGAAAATGTTGTTCCTCACAACAATATTTCTTTTTCTATGTTTAAGGAAAAAAACATAAAGGTTGATCCATATGTTATTAAATCATCTTAGACGTTGTTTCCAGGATTGTCTAAACTCACTTACAGGGAAACAATTGAAGACGTGCACAATGTAATTTCTGGGGTACAAGGTCCTCATCAAGAAGTTGAGACAAGATATCAAACATGTTTAAAGGCAGGTAAACTCAAGTAAGTCTTCTAAAATTATTTCCTTTTGATGTCAATTAATTCCATGAAAATCTCTGTAGATCTGTTAAACGTAAGATTAACAAAAGGAAAACAAGCAAAAAATCTAAGGTTAGTGATTTCACGACCTATATATAGTAAGCAGAAAAAGTGCTCACCGAACACAATTTGATTGTGTTGGAATCAACATACTCGTTCTTGAGATTGACAAAATGAGGAATGGATAATTGATGGAGATGTTATCTTATTAAAATAATCTTTACATATCCTTGTATTCTCAGTCGTTATATTAAGAGATCTCTTGGTTTCTCACTTTTATTGTTATTGTATAACATTAAGTGATTTGATGGGATACTAGCATTAGATCGATGTCTCTTTGAAAAATTTGTGTATATTGTATAATTCATGCCAATACTTCTTATGAAGACAATAATATTTATCTCTAATTGTTGAGCCAAAATTGCTCCAAAGATATTTATCCATATCCATGAAATTACGTGATCTCATTTCAATGGTCTTACAACTAAAAATCCCAAAGTGGTTGTCATTGTCGTCTTCTATGCACCTATAAAGGATAAGAGCCAAAATATAGGAAAATCCGACTCAAGGTGTTACCACAATATCGCTAATAGTGAGCCAAAATGTAATGAATTGATATGGGTATCAACACTTTTTATGCTCTTTTTCGTAATTCTCCCTACATTTGGCTACTAAGGTAAGAGTCGAGAACAAGATCCATGAAGATGACTACGATGTCATATAAAGAAACATATACGCTTAGATAAGTCAATATAATCATAAAATTGATATATAAATGAGGTTTTCTAATGACAAAAAAATATTTCAAACAATTACGAATACTCCCTGGAATTATCATATGGATATTTTGGGTATACGTCGTTCATCTTAGTGCAGCATGCACATTCCTCTACGAAAGGTTTTTATGACAGATAAGATCTTTTAATTATATTTTTGAAAATTTATTATTGGGTTTGATACCTCTTTTCTATAGAATTTCCTTAGAATTTATTGAGATCTTTGCAAGTCTTGTGTCCACGCTTTGTGGACGGATCCATAACATAATGACTAAAAAGAAGTTGTGAAAGCCCCATTTCCTGTTTTGACCCATCTCAAAATCCTGAAAGAACCGTTTTTAGAAATAGACTTGTCTTTCCTAATTAACAAAGTTTGAAAACCGGGAGAAGTTCTTACTTTAGAAAATCCTCTATTGCCCGGTTGCTTTATTATTGTTAGAATATATTAGTTTTCTTCTTTGTTTCTCAAATAGTCCTTTATTGCCCGATTGCTTATTATTGTTAGAATATGTTAGTTTTCTTCTTTGTTTCTCAAATAATTCTCACCAGCAATTAGCAAAGAACTGTAATTATAATGATATCATGAGAAAAGTACTTCTTGTATTTCTGAAAAAATGTTGTTTTTACTTATTTATCTTTTGCTTGGTTTTCTTTTTTAGGATCAAAATATGTTAATCGAAAAAAGTGAAAATATCACTTTTCTTAAATCGGATATAACATTATTTTCACATTACCTCCACATAAATATCATCCAATTTGTTTCAAAAATAAAATAAAATCATCGATTAAAATGGGAGATTGGCCCCCAAAACGATGGACTCCAGCTAATTG
>JAJJWW010007665.1:0-11415 GCA_023531295.1 Papaver armeniacum | reverse complement strand
GTGGTGGTGTTTATCTCATTTGAAGGCGAGGGAACTGAAGAGGAAAGGGGATGGTCCGGATTTATTGTAGATAGAGTTTTATGGAGTTTTCAGCATGTTTTCAAGCCGGTAAACCAGCTGAAATATACGCGGATGCTGCTGCCAATTGGGTCGTCTCTCCACCGATAAAATGATGAACGGGTCGCTGCTATGGTCATGGATATGAACAAGAGTTAAGATCATGAGGAACTCTGGAAATTTGAATATTGTATGTGAGTTTTTCTTCCCTTGGTGTTCTTGTGCAATCGGTAGACTCGGTTCTGAGATGGATGTTGGCTAAGATGACAAGAATACATTGAACTGAAGGTGCTTTGGCTGTGTATGGAGCTGAAAACTAATGCAGTGGTACTTCTAGTCTAATGTTGGTGAAAGGTGTTGACGCTGCCTGAAATAAGAAGATCTGGTGGTGTTGGTACTGTGTTGCTGCCGGTTAGCAAGAAGGTGCTGCAGTTGGATTCAAGTGCAGCAGCAGAAGTTGGAGTCTCGAACTGATGGCGGGTGTCGGCTGAAGTGATGGTGAAGTTGGTGGCTGTATGGAGAAAAAGGCAGCAGAATTTGAGAGTTGTTGGCTGTATAGACGCGATGCAGAGGGTTCAGTTCATCCGTTACACTGTACTCGGCTTGGAAGTGCAGCAGAAGACAACGGAGCTGTTGACAATGGGTTTGGCTGTGGCTGCGCTGGATGGATCTGAATGGGGTTCAGTTAATGGAAGTTATGGGAAGCTTGGACAGAAGTAACAAAGGAATTGCAGGTCTGCAGACGTAAAGGAGAATGAATTAGCAGAGGATGGTGTTGTGGATGGAAGAAAGGGAACAAAATATCGTGGCGGAAGATTTGAGCCGCAGAAGTATTTGGATTTATTGTTTTGCTTCTCAGCCGGTGGATGCCAGTTTCGAGATCAGTGAATACCATGGAGTTCGATATGGGTCTGATGTGGCCTGAGCTGTGGTGGAAGAACAGAAAATAGAAGTTGGTCTGGATTTAATTATTTATAGACTATATTTGGACATCGGTGGCTTGGGGTCTGAATTGGCGACACTGTTTAGAAGTTCAGGCAAAGGCTGGTTGCCTAGACAGACGGAAGATAGAAATTGGCAGTGGCAAGATGGTTTGGATTTGGAAGTTGGTGGATGGACTGGGCTAGGCAGCTACTAGGTCTTAAGTGTTGCGACTTTAGGATTCGCAAGGGTATATATTGATTCACGAACAGAAACTCAAAGGAGGGCGGAGCTGGAGTTCTTTTGCTGGAGGCGGCGGCCAGGGGAAAAGGAGAAGAAACCATCGCCGCGAAGGTGTTTTGAGCAAACGAACAAGAGACGACGAAGAAGACAACAACCTGGTTTAATCGTTCCTCTTTTGCTATTTTTTTTTGATGGGTTTTAAGAAACCATTTGATATGTTCTAATCCTTTTGTAGCTAGGGTTTTATGGAAAAAACTACTTCTAGCATTAAGACCATTTGAATCGATTTTGAATTATTTGGTATTAGGCTATAAATTGAATTTCGAAATCAATAATTATGATTTATTGATTTTATAAAGAATATATGTTGTTGCCTCACCGGATTTGTACGATACAAAAGCCTAAAATGCATAAATGTGTTTGGTTTGCAATTGTATTTGTTAGTATTTAATAATCTATGCTTAGGTTAATTCTTTGATGAGTTATGCTTAGGCATGCAAATAGTGATTGCGAACCTATAAATTATGTTTTCGATAATTCTCTGCGTCATTATAATTTGATAGGTCATGCTTAGAAAATTTGATGGGCTATACTTAGGAGATGCGAGTTTATGATCGGAAATCATATCAATAATAGGTGTTGCAATAGAACAAAGCTATAAACACATATTTGGAATTAGAGTTATTTTCGGTGCATAATTATAAATAGTAGTGGAATCCATAGACCACAGTTTGCGACTCCTTCTCATTGCATTTAATTAATTCTTTTTAATTTCATTCTTTTATTTCTTTAATTCAAAAAATCTCAAAAACATCTTTATTTGTTAGTCATTAGAGAGATATTGATTACAGGTATTTCCAGCTCCTGTGGGTTCGGCCGTGTTGCCTCGCCTGCTAGTTGGAGCACCGTGCGATTGCGGTTTATTACATATAGGCAATCTGGGATCCTATCACCTATTCGGAGAGGAGAGTAACCTAATTAGGCGAAATCTCTTACGGACCTCGATTTAAAGTCTTCTTTGGGATTGAGAAGCTACGAGTATCGTGGTGGGAAACTAGATAATTGCGGTTCATCTTGTGTTTTAGATTGATTTGATTGACTAACGGTGGTTGAACTTTGATTGCACCTTAGTTTTTATGTGAAAATCTTCTCTTCGATATAAGATTCACTCAAACTAGATCGAAGTTTCGACGGGGATCTTTGAAACTGTTGTTAGTGTTAAAGGCGATCTTGTGATAATCCATTGTTAGAACTCGGTTAAATGCGTGATTAATCACAAGAGATTCAAGTTATTTAATGTCTGGTGTTTATTGAAGATCTAAGAAGATTTGAAGACAAAGAATATATTGAAGATTTCGATTTGGGGTTCATAATCTTTGAGTACACCACAATACTTGTTTAGGTATAAGAGGATCCAACTATAATCAATTTATCCTTGTGGTAGATTGGATTGATTAGTTGTGTAGATCGCATCAATGCAATTCTTTGTGACTAAAAGTAATGATTGCAAAATCTTAACAATTACTTGAAGAGTTGAGGGAATAAGATAGATCTAAGAACTGAAGAAGGAGTATATATTGAGATAAACAAAATGACCTTTGTAGAACTCACATCACTTGGTTGAAGAGAGTTGATACCAAACAGATATTGTTCCTTTATTTGGAATACGAACCAAAGGAATTGTTCCAAGTACGTGGCTTATTCATAAGTTGGAGGCGTGGGAATACATACGGAACTAGGTGAACTATAGGTTTAGTTGCTTGGTCTCAACTATACGAAGTTAGGTTTAATTTTGTGTAGCGTCTTAATCTTGAGAGTATTCAATTGGACAAGGTCACCAAGTTTTTCGCATTTGAGGTTTCCCTCGTTAACAAAATCTTGTTGTGTCATTTACTTTATATTTCGAATTATAATTGTTTTATTATAATTAAAGTAAATTAACAAACGTTAATTCCTATTTACTGATAAAAATCCTGTTGGGTTTAGTTAAGTCCGAACCTTTTTATCAAGTAAACATACTTCATTGTTGTATTGTCTCGATCTCGTATCCATAGACGATCACGAGTGTGAGCCCGAATTAGTTGCATTGTCTCGACTCAATTCCATGGACAATCACTTTCGGAGAAAGGACTTATGGGTAGGAAAGTTTTAGCTTGAGGTATATTTGGGTACCCTCGCCTTTTCAGTCTCGAGCTCGCATCCATAGACGATCACACGAAGTGTGAACCGATTAGTTGCATTGTCTCGACTCAGTCCATAGACAATCACTTTCGGAGAAAGGACTTAGGTAGGAAAAGTTTTAGTTTGAGGTATATTTGGGTACCCTCTCCTTTTTAATTGGTATCGGAAAGCGACGACACGAAAAGATCTAACAATGCATGTTTGGTGCGATCAACCCTATAAGATATGAGTAAAAATAAGAAAAGAAAAGCTAAACTTATGAAGAACTCGGTTAACGTATGTCAAGATAATGAGAATAATATCTCAAAAAGTTCAATGGAAATTAGTCTCGAAAGTCTTTCGAAAATCAAGAAAAAGTCTATGACTAATAGCGATTGCGAATTAGGTTCCTTTGATCGGAAAAGAATGAGTCCAAACTCAAGAAACATGTTTGGATCGGCTCCAGTTCCTAGTGAAAAAATTGTCCGAAAAGAGATTGATTCACTAGCCTCGCCAAGTTCGGAATTTCGTAAGGTGTTGGAAGATTTCTCACATCTTTGAAAAGTATTCGAGAAAAGGAAAAACCATTGTGATCTAGATGATATCCACGGAACTTATTTTACAGCAAAATGTAAGAATATGTGAAGGAAAGCGAGAACACTCCGATCTTGAAATAATCTGCGATTGTATCGGAGCAAAAATCGGCCTTGTGCAATGAAGTTCATCAATAGGACTACGAGTGTGAAAATTCTTACTCAATCACTAGAACATTCACGAGATGAGAATAAAGTCCTTATTGAGAAACTTCTTAATGTAACATGTCAAGGAGGTATATCTAAACGGATGTTTGAAAAACATTTCAACAAGGAATGGATACCTTTAGAGGACATATAGAGTGTCTTGAACAAAGAGACGTTAGCAACCTGCCGATCAAGGAATCTAGAATCGGAGTTCAAGTTCAAAAAACATACCATCCTGGGCACAAGATGTAATCGAGGATATTGCATCTCATAATTTTCTTAACAAAGAGGATGGGTTCAAAACCCACGAAGAAGAACATGATGATGTTCAAAAAGAGGGAAGATCTCCTTGATAGACGCATTTATGTGTCTAATTTGTCCTCAATGTTTCGTATTGTTAGTCTCGATTTTTGTACTAATTTTGGTGTTTTTATGTGTGTAGGTGTTTTTGGAGAAATACACTTGTGGAAAAAGTTGCTCAAAAGAGTGTTATTTGGACCACGGAGAAAAGTGATAAAGGCACCCTCATTTTGGATAAAGGGCAACCGGGCACCCAGTGATAAAGCGCCCATGTTTTGGATGAACATACTTCCCCCTCTCCGTTTCAAATTTTGGTTTTGGCGGAAATTATTGTTCTTCAACGCGAAATTTTGGTTTTGATTTTTTGGACATGTTAGAAGGAGATTCAATGGCTGAAATTTCATGGGATGAATTGTTAAAGCCCTAACGGGGGTTATTATGGGTCGATTAGATGTACTAAATTTGGCTAGAATTGCCGCGAGAAGCAAACAGAGCAAACTTACGTGCAGGGTCTGCTTGGTTTTGAAGATTTTGAACGTGTTATGTGCGATTATTGGCCGAGCAACCACCGGGAGCGTGTAAGAGATAAACAAGGATATATTTTGGTTGCATGGTAGCGCGTGCGGGGAAACAAAAATGGAAAATATTTTCTTCAACTGTAGGAGTGATGGGAGGATTATCGCAGTGCCAGGTGATGACACTTTGGCATGTGAGTATAAAAAGGATCAGGACTCGGGAGAGTTTATGGAGAGTTTGGGGAGTTAGCATAGACGAAGATCGAAAATCGAGTTGAAAATTTGCAAGCTGTAGCTTTGAAGAACCTCAAGAACACGAAGAAGCAGACTCTCAATGACGGTCGTTTTGCAGTGAGAAGGACTACCAACGTGGGTCGCGGATATCGCCTTGTGCGCTTTATCTCTATGTCTCTGTAGGTGCTGACAACTATAGCTGTTGCAAAGCCAGGTTTTCGTCTTATTTTCTCCCATTTCATCTTTGTAAGCACCCATTGGAAGCAATAAAAATGGATTTTGGCGTGTTTCAACATGATGAGCTAGAACCCATCTGCGGGACGACGGAGGAGGACAGAATTTCATACATGGGTAATTTTAATTAATTCTTTATTTGACTTTTGCACTAATTAAAATAGAATTATGATTTGATTAAATTGGTTGTTATTCAATTAGATAGGTTATGCTTTGTTTAGATAATCTATGTTAGGATACAATTAATCTTTGAGAGTCTATAGCAAAAATAAGAGTCGGTGTTATTTTATTTATTGAGCTTTAATTGTTGAGAATAAATAAATTGTTAACCCTTTGTTATGAATTTGGCCGAATCCCTAGTCCCAAACATCTCTCCGTCTTGTGACAAATATTTGTATATAATTACTTATCTTTAGTATTTTTATATTTAAGCCTAGAATCAATTTCAACAAATCCGAGTGAACGACAACCCTACTACCACTTTCTACAACATTATTAGTCCACATCAATTTTTTGGCGCACGCCCGGCGCGGACTTGTGTATAGATTTGTTTTTAGGTTTTATTATTTATTTTTTCTTATTATTATTTGTTTTCCTTTTACGCGTTTTGGTTTTTTTTTTTCATTTGCTTTCGGACTTGGCAGGCTTATATAAAAGATAAAGTGTTGAAAAGTAAGTGAAGCGAAAGAAAGAAAGAAGAGAAAATCCAAAGGAGTGAAGAGGAAATTTTTATATAGTGTAATTAATTTTTTTTTTTTTTTTTTAAAGCTGTAATTAGGTAATTATCTTTGTAATTTTTATTTTTATTTTTTTGGACTTTTAATTTTGGACTTTATTTTTGGACTGTTGGACATTTTTTAAACCCTAAGGAAGGTTATTTAAATATAAAGCTGCACGGGGAAGGACGGTGATTACGATATCGTCTCGGCCCCTCGGGTTCGTACATGACATAGGAGTCGTGGCCCCGGGTATGACTTCAGCGTTCATCCCCATCTGCACGGCAGGTAAGAATTCTAAACACCCGCGAATCCCTTCGAGCGGGTTTTCTTTGGATGATTTTGTATGCATATATGTTGAGGTATTGAAAACCATTACTTTAATTTCCTAGTAAAGGGCAAGGACTGGCCATACAAGATAAGAGTTGGTTTCATCACCGTTCTCTTCTTGCCAAGGAAAACGAAACCAAACACGAACCTAAGCCTAAAATTTTGACTAGAGCAGAGACCTATAGGGTAACAGCTTAATAGGAAAGTCGTTCGAAAAATATTGATTACTCTTTTGAGCATACTTGAAGTTCATGATGGTTTTACGTGAGTTGAATGTGTGACTGCGCCGCCTTGTAATGCGGTGAGGCCTTGGGTATCAAGCTCACACACATCTTCCCTCGCCTCTATTCAGCTTGCTTAAACTGGTTTTTCAGAGGGTTTTGCTCGGTGTAACAATTCCTTTCGGAAGGATTAGAAGCTGGTCTAGAAAACAATCTAAGTGGAGCCATCATGCTTTTTGTTTGCTAGAAATCAGTAGGTTTGCTGTGGTCGAGTCAGCCTTGTTTGTGTTTGTGTAAAATTCCCTTGCAGTTAGAATGTCAAAATGGTATTACAATAGCCATCATAATGAATATGATTATCCAACTGAACAATATGGACATCACTCTTTTTGTGACCATAGTGTGAATAGTGGTTAAACGCTTAAAACTTTTGAAGGTTATGGGTCATACCATGGTAGGCCCAATTACTATCCACACACCAACCGATGATGCGAGCAAAATTCCTCTCTAATAGAGTCAACATGTAAGTTAGGCGAGATTACACGTAAGTTTGCGAAATGAATAACTTAGTTATGGATGAAAGCAATGCAACGAGTGAAATTTCTTTCCTAGATTCAATAAGGAAGTCATGTGAGTCGAGTCACGATACATTAAGGAAGTCATGTGAGTCGAGTCACGATACCATAATGAAGTCTTATGAGTCGATTCGAAAGCTTTGTAGAGGCCCAGGCAGGCTGCTCGAGATAATATTAGTGTTTCCAATAGTACCCCTGAAAATGAGGACAGTTATTTACATAATCAAGATGATGAGGATAAAATTGGTAACACTACTTGTCTAGATGAGGTTCAACCATTTTCATATTATTATAATGATGATGATGAGGATAGTGTTGATGAAGAATTTGGAAATAAATAGGCATAGTGATCGGGGAAATTGTTACCTGATTGAGCTTTATAACGATAATATTATTTCTAGTTCAAATCCAAATAATTTTAATAATTATTCACCTATTCAAAAGGATGAGGATTTGACTAGAGATACCCCGTTTTAGGCGATGTAGTATTTCCTTTTGATTACGAAGCCAATGATGGTTTAGAGGAGCGAGTATATTTTGAGTCTAGCGATTTAGAAACAATAGACTTAGAAAAAGAAAATGAACTCGTAGAGATGAGCGAGGATGTACGACTTAGAAGAATCAATTGACCATTTTCGGGGAGATAGAGATGACCTGAAATTAGGGAAGTTGTGACTAGTCTTTCTAGAGACCTTTGAAAACTCTAAGTTTGGGGGTGATTATCATTCTCCATGTGCTTTAACTCTTAGAAAAGTCCCTAACTTGGGACTTGACATATGTGCCTCAACCATTTTAAAAGATTATCTTCATACACTTTTTCTGAACCTAGTTGTGTCCATAAAGAGTTCGGTTGTTAGAAACCCCATCCCTCTGGTTGATGTGGTTAACCCGGCTATGATACCCAGATTGACTTTGTTTTCCCACCAAATATTTTTTCAACCAATTGTGGGAACGTTTAAGTTTTCAGATGTGTCAATTATTAAGTTTTGAGACTAAGGCCTAAGTACTTTAGGAAACTAGAACCGACACATTTGCTTAAGATTGACCACGCATGTTTCATCATGGTCAATTATGTGAGTCAAAACTGATTGACTTAGAAGATCCAAAATTATTCAGGTTATTATTATGTGATTCTATGTTCTTATCTGAGTTTTCAGGACTTTACAACTTTGAGGCGGATCTTAGCTTTGAGAAATCCGGTAGGTAAACTTTTATCTAGACCCTTTTATAGACCTGAACCCGAACCACAACTAGATGCCAGTTGTCTTAAACAAAAAATTTATGAGGGTGTGTTGGGTATCTTCCTGGTCTGTGTAGTTTCCTCTTCTTGTAGTTTAGCACTTTTTGATCGGATGACACATGATTATTGGATTCTTGCTATATGATTCTTGAGGTGACTAATCCTTTCCAATGTCTGGCTGAAGACTTTAAACTTAGCACTTCTTGGGAGGTAACCCATGCTCTTGCAACACGGTAATTTCTTTCCCTTTTTCTTCAAGTGTTAACGGGTTTCTCCTTGTTCATGCTTTTAATTTCATCTTTAGAACATTGAGGACAATGTTCTAAAGATGAAATTAAAAGCATGAACAATGAGAAACTGTTTAGTTGCAATAATTAAACTCCAGAGCCTAGAAATTTATGCTTATTAAGGATGGCACTAACCAATCTAAGTGGATGTAAGCATTTTGATTGTAGGAGTTGAGGAACCAATCTATTAGATGGAAACATCTAAGAGTCTATTCATAAAAGCACATAGCTCGTGTTAGAAATAACATGATAGTTTCACCAATCTCGTTGAGTCCTTTTCACTTCTTTTTTTATTTTGTTTTTAAACTATGTTTCTCTATGTGATTAGGTGGGGCCCACGACTCAAGTTTATTCTGAGTGCTAGGGTGAATTAGAGTGATTGAGATACCCAAAAAAAAAAAAAAAAAAAAAAAAAGTGAGACCAGACCATTGGACCAAGCGGAATAAAATTAACACTTGAAAAAGTGTGTTTTCCCTGTCTCCGTCGCCTAAAAAGCGTGGAATGCGGGATCAAACTATCATATGTCTAGCGAAAGAAGCATCCTTGGATCAAAGATCTAATCATGCGGTTAAAAAAAATATATTAATGTTCGATGAATAAATCGTACCATGGTTCCCTTGTATGCCAGACGTGTCGATCTAGAATAGGATTGTCAACCACTGGTTCCCTTGTATATGGCAGTGGTGTTGATATTAGTCGGACTAGTATCTCGATCATTAGGATAGGTTCATTTTGGCGGAGGCCTTCGGACGAGATATGGGAAACACCGATCACTTAGTAAACATCAAAACCATCTATGTTTTTCTCTATATCCATCTTCTTGATCTATCCATGTGATTAGTTTTGACTCCAGGTATTGATGTCCATGGTCGACTATACGAGTAGAGCTACATAAAGCTTTATATGAATTTTTAGTATGCTTGAGTGCAAACTCGTGTACGAGCGGTGGAATTTAGCATCGAGGTACTTCCTCCTGTAGTCAATAAGTATGCCAACCAAGGAGATTCTTTAGTGCCTTCCCGGTTCATGTGTAGATAGCTAGGAGGTATGGAGTAAGGTTTGTGGGTACACCTGCGAGTAAACCCTCCCGAACCAAACCTCACTTGTTAAAGGCCATAGGGGTTCAAATGATTTTTATTTTTTGAATAAATTTGCTCGAGGACTAGACAAATAATAAGTTTGGGGTATTTGATGAAGCGCATTTATGTGTCTAATTTGTCCTCAATGTTTCGTATTGTTAGTCTCGATTTTTGTACTAATTTTGGTGTTTTTATGTGTGTGTAGGTGTTTTTGGAGAAATACACTTGTGTGGAAAAAGTTGCTCAAAAAGTGTTATTTGGACCCCGGAGAAGAAAAGTGATAAAGGCACCCTCATTTTGGATAAGGGCACCCGGGCACCCCCGACTGATAAAGCGCCCATGTTTTGGATCGAGGCACTTCATCCTCTCGTTTCAAATTTTGGTTTTTGAGCGGAAATTATTGTTCTTCAGCGGGAATTTTGGTTTGATTTTGGACATGTTAGAAGGAGATTCAATGGTAGAAATTTCATAGGATGAATTATTAAAGCCTAACGGGGTTATTATGGGTCATTGAACAGCTAAATTTGGCTAGAATTGCCGCGAGAAGCAAACAGAGCAAACTTACACGTACCGCGGGTGGCAGGTTTTGAAGATTTTTGAACGTGTTATGTGCTTGATTATTGGCTCGAGCAGCCACCGGGGCGTGTAAGAGATAAACAAGGATATATTTAGAAATTTGGACGTGCAGAAACAAAATGGAAAGAAAATATTTTTCTTCCTCTTAGAGTGATGGGAGGATTATACGCAGTATAAGGTGATATTTTGTCGATTTAGAGTATAAAAAGGATCAATTTGGGACTCGGGGAAGGTTTATGGAGAGTTTGGGAGTTAGCATAGGCAGAGAATCAAGAAAATCGAGTTGCGAAATTTACACTCTGCTCATTGAAGAACCTCGTGAACAACGGACTATCAATGACGGTCGTTTGCAACGAAAAAGGACTACCAAACGTGGGTCGCAGATATCGCAACGGCGCACTTTATCTCATCGTCTGATACGTAACGGTGCTTGCAACAACTATAACTGTTGCAAAACCGGTTTTCATCTTATTTTTCCATTTCATCTTTGTAAACACCCATTTGAGCAATAAAAATGGATTTTGAGCGTGTTTCCAACATGATGAGCTAGAACCCATCTGGGACTGACGGAGGAGGACAAATTTCATACATGGGTAATTTTAATTAATTCTTTATTTGACTTTTTACTAATTAAAATAGATTATGATTTGATTAAATTGGTTGTTATTCAATTAGATAGGTTATGCTTTGTTTAGATAATCTATGCTTAAGGATACAATTAATCTTTTGAGTCACCTTGGCAAAAATAAGAGTCGGTGTTATTTTATTTATTGAGCTTTAATTGTTGAGAATAAATAAATTGAACCCTTTGTTATGAATTTGGCGAATCACGAGTCCCGTTTACATCTCTCTCAGTCTTGTGACAATGTTGTATATAATTACTTATCTTTATTATTTTTATATTTAAGCCTTAGAATCAATCTCATCAAATCAAAGTGAGCGACAACCCTACTACCACTTTCTACAACATTATTGAGTCACATCAC
>JAJJWW010007664.1:0-66539 GCA_023531295.1 Papaver armeniacum | reverse complement strand
ACAAAATTGGTTAAAAGACCAAAATCAAAATTTCTGGGTGAAAATGATGCTTGATTTAGATATTTGTTTAAATGAATAAAAATTTAAAAATAGGCATGATGAGCAAATTTAAATCCCTGGCCCATTTTCAAATATTTTTTTTTTTTTTTTTTTTTACACGGGATGCATCAGTTTACATCCTTGCTATTTTTTAAGTTTTAGCAGGGATGAATCTAGTTTTACTCATCCTTGCTATTTTTTTTGTCCATTTCACCCATAAAATTTTTTACTCGTCCATTTGAACCGTGTTTTAAATTTTTTTTGGACAAATGACCCATTTTCCGTTTTTAGAGATGGGTTTGGTTATTCTAATTAGGAAACGTTAACATCAAATGGTGGACTGAATTGGGTGACAATTCTACACGTAACAAACACTTGTTGTATGAACTGAAAAGTCCTACTTTTGCACAATGCAAATATATTGAACGCACTCATCATCTACTATATCAACCTTATATATATGTTTAGATTCAATTATGCTCATGATGTGGATAGTGATCTGATTTGCATAGTTAACAGTTTCAAGTTGCATCAAAATGAATGTGATACGTTTCGGTTTCTTGCTGACCCTGGGTGTAAACAGTAAAGAGAACAAGCGTCTGTGTCTATACAACTTGTTACGTTGCATACATTTCATCACAAAATTTTCATGGGCCCATCTCATACTTTTCACGGGCCCATCTTCCACTTGGTCCTAATCCGGAGACCCTTTGGAAAGTGGAAATTGAACTATTGGCCCTCATCATGGGCCTTCACAAATATCACTATGGACTTTACAAATATCCCTAGTGGCATAACTAAAATTTTCAATAAAAACTTAATACCACTAATTCCTTGTTTAACCTTCCTCCCTATTCACACCCACACGGATTCTTCTTCTTCTTTATTTCTATATAATAAACCAGGAGATAAATCTCCATCGCCTCCGTCGCTCTCACCACCACCATCTTCATCGTTCCCATCACCACCACCATCTCGATCGCCTCCACCACAACTAGCACCACCACCTCCGTTATGTCCGTCATTACTATCAACAAACTTTATCTTCTTCTTTGTCGTTTGAAAATTGAGTTTGGAAATCAGATTCATAGCAGAGATTTGGTTTCTTTGGTTTCTTTGTGTGATGAACTGTGAAAATATCGAGAAGATGAAGTTGTTTTTGAATTGAGATTGAAGAGGAGGAGGTTGCAGTCAGAAAATAAGATTTGATCGCCACCACAACTAGCACTACCACCAGTATCAACGGATCCGTCACGGTTTACTTTTGATTTCAACTGATTTCATCTGATTGAGAGATCGATTTGAGTTTTCGATTTTGATTTTTGGTAATTTAATTTTGATTCAATTGCAAGTGGATTTTGAGTTAGAGATTTGAATACAGTGATTTGAGCTCCAGATTTGTTGATTCTGAAACTGGTAAGGTTCGACTTTAAATTTAGGTTTAGGTTTTGGAACTCCTCTTTCTCTTTATATGCTCAATTGCTTATCTTCTCTGCATTGTGTGGTGAATGGTACTATAAGAATGATTTATTAGATAATGTTCATTATTTAAGTAAAATGGAGTTGTTGGTGTTGTTTTTCATGACTCTAGAATTGCAGGTTGGGATTGTAATGATGGTACCGAGGCTGCAAATGAGTTGTAGATGATCTTTCTTGAGTTATTAATGAACAACAAGGATGGGTGCTTCTATTGGTGGAGGAATTGTTGATGTTTATATGTTTTTATGGGATCAACTACGGTTGTTGATCCATTTATGGGATCAACTCCTGTTGTTGACCCAATTTTTATGGGGATCAACTCCCGTTGTTGATCCATTTATTGATCAACTCGTTGTTGACCCAATTTTATGGGATCAACTACTGTTGTTGATCCTTTAACTCTATTGTTGACAATATTTCCTTTGGATAAGTATAATCATACTTGTAGTTTAAATCATGTAACTTTCTAACAATGTTGAAATTGTGGTGCAATAGTAGCATGACTGACTCCATGTCAAATGATGCGTGTTCGAATCACGCCAAGTTCACTCCATTTACATGGATCAACTTTCATTGTTGATCCAATTTAGTGGATCAACTAACATTGTTGATCCTTTTTTTTTTCCGACCAACTACCGTTGTTGATCCCCTAAATTGGATCAACTTCTCATTGGTTCTACCGTTGATACAAAAATATCTCAACCGGTCAGCGACGGTGGCGGTGGTGGTGGAGGGACTGTGGTGGTGCAATAGTGGTGGTGAAGAAGTGGTGGTGGCGGTTGGTAGGTGGTGGTTGTTGAACGGTGGTGGTAGAATGGTAGTTGAATGTTGGTGGTGGTGGTGGTGCTAGTGGTGGTGGTGAAGTGGTATAGGAAGAAATTTGTTCCATTTTGAAATAAAGAAAAATATTATATGGTGAGGGTATTAAGGTAAGCTAATTTTAAATGGATATGGTTATTAAAAAGTAGGGACATATAAATAATGCACCCCTTTGGAAATCGGGAGCATACTAAGCAAGAGTGTGAGAGTTCGATTCCCACCGGACCTATTGATTAAATTTGGAGTTTAGATCGGACTTACACCATGTTTGTTTACTGACTCATTCGAGGTCTGGATCTAACCGAAATCACCCGACTTGAGTCAATTTTGACACAATGTGTTTGTTTTGAGTCGGATAAGACTAAAGCGACTCAAAAAAAATATGAGCCGGTGGTTTGGTCCCATGAGTCGGGGGTATTTTGTTATCCGCTCAAACGGAGTCCTAGTCGAGGGTTAAGTATGAGTCGAAGGTTGAGGTCGATCGACTCAAAATAGAAAAACAAACGGTTTGATCTGTTTCGACTCGAGAGACGAGTCGTGGTTGACTCGGACCCAGTGTTCTGCAAACAACCAAGGTCATGATCGTGGGACGGGGACATATTGGTGGCGTTGGGTTGGCGGAAGAGCGGAAATATTGAAGTTTTCTACTTTGGAATCTTCTTCAACTGTGACGAGGCTTTAGAGATTGTTCAACCACAAGAAAATATTCTTGCCAGGACTAGAAATTTTCAGTTAATTTAGTTGTTTGAAAAAATTTACTTGAGAACAAATTTATGTGCTTAAAAGCTATTCTAAAATTAATTTCCAAATTATAATTTAACTTTTTTGACATAAAATAGTTCTCATGATACTTAAATCGAAAATGATTTACCACCGTGAGTTGGCACTCCGCATGATACGGTCATGGTGGGTCCCACCCGAACCTTAAAAATCGCTCTTGCTAAACTCCTTTGGGACCCACCGTGACTTTGTCACTCACGGGTAACCCACAATACCTAACTCACGGTGAATATAAAATCATCGTTTTGGATAACTATAAATAATATCCTATCATGCTACGGAGAAAGAATACTCAACAATGAAAGAAGGCGAACAATTAAAAAATTGGTTCCATAACGTAAAATGGCCTTGTAGGGTTGGGAAGTAGGTGGTTAGAACATTTGAGCATGTGGACCAACATTGGGTCCCAAAGTCAAGATATAGTTTTGACAACTAAATTTTACAACAAGCTTGAGATAGCAACACTTGTGAGTTTGACCGAGCAATGATCTAACAATTCTCATTATAAATGGTTATTTAGACCATTTTCAATTTAAAGTATTTTGGTCATCAATTCTGAGTCAATGTTTTTCTCCAGTAAAGGAAAATAACCTTTGTTGATCTAGCAAATATTAAGCTGATTTCATTTATTTTTGGAAACAAGATTAAAATTAATCAAGGAATTAGATTAGGCCAAATAGATTTGTTATGCCAAGAACCGAAACAAAGATAGATAAGAAGTGAAGAAAACTGATCAAGTGAAATCTTGATGGTGAATATATTGTTGATATGTTGTATTGTTTATGTTACATCTTCCAAATATTACGCATCTTCATTTTTTGGTACTTTGATTTTGGTTTGCTAATCAATGATAATATCTTTTATGTAGATTGTGAAACAATTGTTCATCATATCTGATTTTAGCTATTGAAGAATACATGAAATATAATATATCTAAGGAAGAACACCAACTACATTAGAAAATAGCAAGAACAAAAAGAATAGTATGAAAACGAATGATTTTTATGAAATACTCGTATAATAGGCCGGCCTAACTTTGTCAAAGGGGTAGTTAGATGGGCGAATTTGAATGCGGACGTTCGAGAGGTCGGTATTTAATTCCACCCATGAGAGGTAGTTTGGATTACGTAGTTACTATGTCATGCATTCCAGGCCCCTACCAAACATGTTTATATTGAATGTAGCCCTTGACCATACAGCTTGATTTGCACTACTTTTTCTTCCATTACACCCATGCCAAAAACCTTAAAGAAGTTGGGAAGTGGGGTTGTTGATCTTAAGGACTTCTTTTCTTATTTTTTAAAAATGCATGAGATGAATGGGTTCAAGTAAAGATTTTATAATTTTGGTAATCTTAATGTTTCCTCGAATAAGTTATTTCCGAGATAGAAAAATAGTTTGTTTCCTTATTTATAACTTAACTTGCATAAACGGTCTTTCCTAAATTTAGAAGTATGAAGAATTGAGTCCCAAGTAATTACCAAGGTAACTACTTGTACCGGGTAGCATCTAACTTGTTATAGTTACATTTAAACTTACTAAGTTAACATAAAAATTTGCCTTTCAAAATTTAATTTAATCTTAATAGGAAAATGTTGTTTTTACCGCTTTTAATTGCACCACATATGTTAACTAAAAAACATGAAAAATTTACCCCCAAAATAAAAACCGAAAATGCAAAATACACCAAAAATAAGTTTTGGTCGACTTGGTCTTTGGGATTGCCAACTTAATAAACTCAATAGTCGGGTTCCTGACGAATGAGAAAAAGGTTTCCAAGAGAATTAATTCTAGTTTAGGTTCCCAGAACTCAAAAGAGTAGGTTTGCGAACTCAAATTGCGTAATGTGTCATAGTATAAATCTTGTTTGCTTAGGTTCGAACTCAATATATAATTTCGTGAAAATTTTAAAATGTACTGCAGTAAACAATTGCTTAACTAAAGTTGGGAAATTCAACATAATAGGTTCACGAACCTAGTTAGCAAAAAAAAAATATCACAAGAAAACTACATGGCTGAGGTACTTGAACTCAAACTTTCGTATCTCACTAGATTTTAATTTTCTCTATTGATTCTTGATTTCGAACCTAAACAAGCGAGAGCTTGAACTTAGAAATCTTACTATACTTAGCCAAATGCTAGTCCCTAACAAGAACCTCCTATGAATGTCATTTAGTACTGAAGTCTTTGACTTTGCTATGATAGGGAAAGGAGTCTAAAATAGAAAATCAGTATTTACGCTATTAACCTTTAATGAGCTTCTTCAATGATGTTTCCGTGTTCTCTTCAATCTTCAGCCTTTAAGGATAACTTGGATCAATCCTAAAACTTTACTACCAAATCTAATATAGTATGAAGATGAATTTATCAAACTATGAATTAATAAATAGTTATTGCATCTTGAAATGACGAGGGTACCCAAGTACACCACAATCTTTTCATTTCAACTTATAAGTCTGATACCTTGAGTGATCGTCCATAGACAAAGCCGATACACTACGACTTCAAGCCATTCACTTGATAATAGTTGCGGTTCAAAACCGATTTACTATAGATCAATATCAAGTGATTAGGATTAGCGTACAAGTGTTATTTACTCTATTATAATAAAATAATTATAATGCGGAAGTAAAGTAAATGACATAGAAGAGAAGGCTTGCAAGAATAATCAAACTAGGAGCAATCAAAGTTTCAACAACTGTTAGACAATGAAATCAATAACCGAAAACTAAAATAACAATGTAATTATCTAGTTTCCCACCAACGTTACTCGTAGAGCTTCTTGATCCCACAGAAGTCTTTAAACGAGCGGAGGTAAGATATTTCGTCTAATTAGGGTACTTTCCTATCCGGATAGTCGGATCCACCAGCAACAACACGAATGAAGTTTTCCTGGCTCTTAGGATAGTTTGCAAGCAATGAAAACTCAATTATTTATAGACCAAGGTTGTTTGGACAACAAGAAAATTCCAAAACCGAAAGATTCTCAAGATATGCAAAAAGTACCTAATTTTGGTTCTCATATTTCCACCTAATATCGAACCTGTAATTCTGAAATCTTTCTTTAGAAAATATCTAATATTAGTTTAGCACTTATCTAATATAGCCTTTCAAGAGATATGTTTTCATTGATGGAAAATCAAAAACATATTATTCGAAAATCTTAATTAAAAGATTCTCAATATTTCGGTTTGGGATCACCTTGAGTATCAAGAAATATCTTTGAACAATTAAATATAAGAATTATGTACATGTTCAAATTATGTCAACATCTGGAACTTTCCTAATTAGCAAACCCTAATTCCAAACTCACACAAAACCATAAGTAATATGTGAATGTTGAAATTCGGCTTTGCTCTTGGTACCGGTTCTACCATGACTCCTAACATAGGTTAAGATCGGTTCTACCAAGTCTCCAAATATAGGTAGGGATCGGTTCTACAATGGCGCCTAACAAAATCTAGGATCGGTTCTACCATGTATCCCAATGTAGGTAAGGATCGTGTCTACCAAGACTCTCAGCATAAGCTTGGATTGGTTCTACCATTTATCCCAAAAAAATATAGGTAAGGATCGGTTCTACCATAACTGTCAACATAAGTGAAGATCGGTTCTACTAAAACTCCCACCTTATGTTCGAATTGGTCATCCAATAGATTTTCATAGAAAACCGGACCAAAAAACCTAGTGATTTCTTTTCGATTACGAAACAAGTTTCATATATGTACTTCCTTTAAACATATGTAATCAAACATAGTTTCCTAAGATGAAATCACACCTATATCCAATACATATTCAAGTAACAAGTTACATAGATTATGTCGATGTCGCATTTACGAAGTTCAAAAGATAAATGTTATACTTCGTAATCAAATTATATTATTCCTTGACACTTTGATCATAATAAAATGACCAAGTCTAATACTAAAGTATTAAATATAACCTCGCATGTTACGTTTTCATTCTTAAACGATTTGAAAGTAACGATAGGAACGGAAACAAGTCAAGTCGGCATCACTAACCTCAAATGGAAGGATGATGTCTTCATTGTAGTCGATACATGTTCACGTTCTTTAGGTCTTCAAGATAATACTTGTATATCTCAACATTCCTAAACTTTCTAGTCTAACCTAAATGAAGTTGACTCTAATACATTTAATCAAGCGACTCTAATTGATTTTTGATACTAAAATATGACAACCAAACTTGACATACCAAAGCTCGGTGGTTTCAACCGAGCAATGCTCTAAATCATCGATAATAGACTTGACATACCAAAGCACGTAGGTTCGGCCGAGCATTTTCTCTAACAATGGTAACCTCAGACAAGTTGGATATAAAAATATATGGCTTTGGAGTCATAATCAAAATTTGAGCCCTGATTTGTTGGAAATGCTCCTCATAAATGATCGCCAGCTAGGCCTGTCAATATTGGTCCGATATCCGGGATCCGTTTCCGATTATTCGATATCCTATAGGATTTTATCCGTTGTATCGGATATCGGATATCGGATATAATATGTTATCGGATATTTCTTCCTTAACATATCGGAATCGGAATTAGCTATATCCGTTTGTTTAGATATCCGATATGTTAAGGACGTAATTGTAATTTTCCAAACCCTTATTTCCCTACTAATTGATGGTTGATTTTATTTTAATGTTCGAGGTTGATAAGTTTGGGATTCGATATCCGATAATATCGAGTATAATATCGGATATTATCGGATATTGTGGATAAATATCCTATAAGTGTCAATTATGAAAATGTTTTACAAGGGTTTTAAGCTTTTTGGTATAACCGGATATTATCGGATATTTATCGGATATCCTGATAAACTTAACCTATCGGTATCGATATACGATTTTGATATCCTATAGGATATTATCGGATATCGGATATCCGATAATCCTTAACCTGTCGGATAACGGAATTCCTAATATCCGACGGATATTCTTCCATTGACACCCCTATCGCCAGCCCATTGAAATGATAATAACTTATGATTATGAAGAATAATATGGAGCTGTTGTGGAACTATATTGAGAGCGTCAAGCCTTATCATCTTGTATTAATTACTCACTTCGAGCGTCATGGAAACAAGGATGATCGAAGCATCACCGCATAAGGTCTCTAGTAACAGTACATCAACTATAAGGCTCGAGGATCTAAGATAGAGATCCATTTTGTAATTTTAAAACATAATCATGTTTTGGTTTTCAGTAAAAGTGATTAAGGCTTGCGTCTTCTATTGTTTTCATTTGGGTGAAATGAAAAATAATGTCAAAATGTCAAATATAATGTATAAAAAGATATATAATAAAATGTAAAAGCTAATAATGTCGAACTTAATTCATCATATCAATTTATCCTATCTTTATAGAAATTATATTTACTAAGAATGCTCATGTTTTACCATGCGGTCAATGCATTTATTAGGTATGGTATCAACAAGAAACCAACTACATGTTATGCATGTCACTAACTATTTGGGATTGGATTTTAAACTAACTCATCATCTATTATATAATTGTTAATTAATCATTTATAAAGATAAGAATGGAGTTTGGTTATTCAGTTATTTGTTTGGTGATTGTATGCACTTTCTGCCAATATCAAGATGACCTAGCTAAGGAGCGTCAAATGCCCACACAAGTGGATAAAGAAGATACGTGACCTCGTTTTGCATGGGAAACAGAATCCAACACCACCGCGTTAATATCAAGAGATTGAAGTCATATGGATATTGTGGACTCAATGTGTGACCAAATTTTACACGTAAAAACACTTATACAAATCCAAAACAAAAGGGAGTGTTCATCCATATTTTAAGCTTTAAATTTCCTAGTTAATTTTATCCACAATTTAAAACAAAAAACAAAATTGAGACCAATTTCTAATTTAGGATTTAGTTTCAAGACCCAAATTTGTTTATATATTTAAAGAATTTGTCAGTTTTGAATAAAGTTCAACATGGATGTGATAAGGATACGACACCTGTTAATATTAAATTAATGTATTTACTATGTATATTAGTATTGCACTCTCCATGTTTCCGCAAAAATGATAGTCTCTTTTTTGCAGAAACACATGTTGTTAATGTGGCAGTGCAACTTAATAAACACAACTCTCATGAATGAAATAAATGAAGAAATGAACTGAGTTAATAGATAAAATGCGTACAAACATTAGGGATGTTGAAACTCGTAATGATGGATTAAGAATTAATGAAATTCTTAACGAAATTCAGTAATACATACACATTTCATCACTGCAAACACATAGTTGAAATTATTTTCAAAACAGTTAAAACCTCTTAAATTAAAAATCCTAATAACCCCTTAATCAAATCAAATTACGTTTATCATTATTAACTTCAACAAAATTATATCTTGTTCTAATATAATCAAATCCAAACTATTGATACAATGGGTGAGGAATCACGTAGGAGACAGAGAAGAAAAGCATAAAGGACATTAAATGCAACAAATGTGGGATAAAGGGACATAATGCTCAAGAGTGTTTAACAACTTTAACCCCTAATCCTATTTATTTCTGGTCGTGTGATGTCTATACTCATGTTGTAATGGAGTGTCCAAATATGAAAGGATGCCTTCTCTGTGGTCAGCCAGACCACAAAGCCCAAAACTGACATATTTCACGCGACAAGGTAACTATAACTTTAGTAATCTGAAATGAATTTTACATTTTAAAACAAAACAACAAAGTTAAAAACATTAATATGATTATTTATTTATTTTGTCTTGCAGAAACTTAATATATTTGTCGAGTTGGATTTAAAGTACGATATATCTTTAATGATGATGGTGTTGATAATGGCTTTTAGTACTTTAAGTTTTGATGGAGGTATGATTGTGGTGGTGGAACTGTTTTTTCCAGTAGTTATTCTTGGTGTAGTTTTGGTTTCTTGATCATCCTACCAAAGTGAGGTTTAGCGGTAGAAGGAAAAGATAAACAAAAAATAAAATAATATTTTAAAATAAATATGATGAAGGTGAGTTTAAATTACTCACATCAATCGTAGGTTTTCAATATTTAGAGATGGTTTTATTTAACTTAGGTACAGACTTTATTCTTTCACTGCCAAAAAAATAAATATCAAATTGAAGATTTTGAGATTATAATTAAAATTTTAAATACAAAGTTATTCCATTGAAGTTCTTAAATTTGTACAGTAAAAAGTTTAGTAACAATATTTAAAACTATTTGATTCTTCTTTACTTTTTTTGTTGAAATGCGCCATATTTCTAAACCTATTTTTTTTTTTTGTAATGTTATCTGAAAAAGCGGGTATCTAACAACCACACCCAATATTTCGTTCAGAAATCTGTATGGACTAAACTCCAATATAATTCCAAGAGAATCAAGCTGAATGATCGACTCGATCAAGGAAAGATATCCAAGAGTTATATCTCTGTTTCTCAAATCAATCAGCAAATCAACAGAATCAAATCCGCAAACTGATTCTTATGAGAAACAAATTGGATGGTATCAAAACCAATATCTAAGTGTCAATCAATTTCTATCCAACAACCAAAGGTCGAATTTACCAATTGATTGAACTACGCACAACCTGTTTGTTTATGGGTGAAAACTATTCCTGCCGGATTTGGTAATTTGGGGTGTGTGAATGAGGAATGAATCTAAACCCTAAACAAATGCAATCGCGCGGTGAGTGCTTGTAGATTCGGAAATCAATGCAGCAAGTCCGGCCTAAACCATGAAATGGCCGTTCCAGACTTGTTTCGGTCACAAAGTGAAGGAGATGGGGTTGATCTTAGGGAGGGAAGCGAAGAAGGTGTTGAGATTGTGAAGGTGTTGGCTTGCTTATGACTTGTAACAGAAAGCTGAACCGGCTTACGGGATGCAAGATATCGATTCCGGTATTTTTTATTAACACTTGGTTTCTGTTTTTTATCTGGACTTGCTCTTATTGGTGGAAATAGGGAGGAGAACCTATTTATACAAGTCATTGAGCCTTATTCACGTCTCTCGTGGGAAGTGGAGGAAGTGGAGTGATGGAGTAGTGGAGTTGTGTGTCGGTGTTACACGATCCGGTCTTGCCCACTTCTCCCGTCACCGCTAACCGTCCATAACTTCCTAACACGTTCTTGTGATGGCGTTGCACGCCGCACGCCGCTGTAAACCGCTAGACCAATACCCCAGTATGTATCCCCCCAGTTTGTGACATGATTGATGTCTGGAATGTGTGAATCGTGGATCTACGAAAGGTAGCATGTAATGATGAATTGAATAACTGCGTAATTCAGGAAGTTGATACTTGTGAAGTATCATGTGTATTTTATGCAGGTACTGCATCATGGTGTGGTAAAGTGATGGGTGGCGATGCCTTACTGACCAATTAACTCCTGACCAGGATTGTATAACCAAGCTGGTGAAGTTGGACGAACGAGATGATATTTGAGACACTCATCTGCGACCGTTAATGAATTAGGGTTTTTGAAGAGGTGCACAAGCATCACTCTTCAGCTTGGTCGAAACCAAGCATGTGATATAACTTTGACAAGGCCGACCGTGCATGTGTGTAGAAAACATGACGGTGTAGGCGCCTATACCCATTACCTCACGAAAGTATGATCGGGGCCACTCAATTCGTCCGGTGAAGTTGAGTGGTCGTGATCAATTTGTGACAAAACCGGTCTTTTAAGAGCCATGCGTCATGCCCACTTCGGGCGCCGTTCCAAGATGACCAATCTTGGTCGGTCTTGGCCGATTGGTCTGGTGTGAAGGTGGTAGGCTAGTGTTCACGCCTATACCTGAATATCCCATGAAAACGTGATCTGAGCCATCCAAATCGTCCGGAGAAGTTGAGCGGTCGAGATCAGTTTGCGGTTTGGGAGGTGCGACCACGCTAGTTTTGGCGCGCATCTTGGAATGACCAGGCGGGATATGCCTTGGCCGATTGGGTGAGGGGATAGATGGGTCCACGGTGGTCATGCTTGGTATGACCGGACTGTAATCTAATCTTGGACCCTCCATTCGTGTAGGAGAAGATGGACGCTCGTGATGCTCAAAACCTAATTTTGGGTTTCAAGGCCGTGCATCAATGCTTCATTCGGCGTACGGAATTGGGATAACCAACCATGGTTGGTCCTGACTGATTGGTCAGGTATGTAGGCGGGCCCACGGTGATTGTGTTAACATGCTCCGGGCCCTTTGAATCTTCATCTACACCCTCCATCTAAACCTGCGAAGATGGATGGTTGAGACCATTTTGCGACACATGTAATATGCCGCAAAACCCTAATTTAGGGTTTTCCGCCCATACGCTCCGGTTTTAGACGTTTTGGAAAGCTAGGCCAATCTGGGAGGCCGACCATGCGGGGTCCGCGTCGGTTCGGCGGTGGATATTCCATACCTGCTTTGGGGTGATAGGAATGATCTGGGTCATCCAATCATGCTTGTGGAGTTGGATGATCAGGATCATATCCGGACCGATACGGTCGAGTCCGGATGCTCAATCGGAGCTAGTATAACACACCGAGAGGGCTCAATCGGGCTAGTATAACACACCGAGAGTCGGCCCGTACGGGTATTTCGTACATGGTTTCATTATAATGCTTGGAGGTTTGTGTTGCTCTCGTAAGAGTAACACTCGGTCGTCATGCCGCAAGCGATAATGAGTACGAAATACAAAGGCTGATTGCGCATTAATTAATAATGCTAGAAATTCACGGGGTATATGGGATTGTTGCTACATGCTCCAACCTGGATGAATTTCGTGTATTCACATAATGGGATTGTTGCCACATGCTCTATTCTTGGTGAATTAAGTGAGGGAGTATCCAACACTTATTAATGGCTTTATCTTTTACAAGATGTCAGCGCATAGTTTTTCTGGTTTTTATAATTTTAACCTTAAATGAAAATCCACCATCAACATTAAGTCCCCTTCCTAGCACATAATGGTTATACTATTGTGGGGTAGGCATGAGATGGTGACATACATAAACGTAAGAAGACAAGACAAAGGAAGTCTACCTGGAGGGATTCTGGCCGTGGGAAATCCTCCATACGTGTGCAATGTCAAGCCTTGATGGACCTGCTTCCTTCCTTAGGGTATTTACATTAAGTCCCCTGCCTGGAGGGATTCTGGCCGTGGGTGCTTACACCGCTGTGGTTGAATCGCTCGTGTATCCGAATGTTCTTCGATTCTTGATTAGGGATCAAAAGAAAGCGACTTGGTCGGTGTCGTATCCCCATATATCGAGTAGCCGTAATTGTTTTAGGGTTTCCTCGGCATATATGCAAGTGTAGAGATTCTAAACCACTTTTACGATTTTACAACAAGGCTTTCTCGTAGAAACTCCGTTTCCTTATCATGTCGAACACCAGTGGATCGTCTTCTTCATACCGTCAAGGATTCTCCATTAAACGTGCATGACCTGCGTCTGAGCTTCATGATGGATCCCCTGCTCGTGTTCTCCAAGTCAAGAAGATAATACCGGTTTGTATCTCCTTTTTTTTTCTGAACAATTGCTTGTTCTTCATAATGATCGGTGAATAATCTTCTCATTCTTGCAGAGATATCCTCCGGAACATGTGTGACGGTTATCGATGATGATGACTTAAACATTCCTCTTCCTTCAAAATCAAACACGCCTACCTGTCGACCTCGAAGATGCTGATTTGGGTGTCTCATCTTATGAATACCCCAATGCGGGTCTTTTATTCGATGTTCGCATGAAATGTTTATCCTCCGACTCACAGAGACGTCGGTAGATTCTTAGAGCGGAAGGAGTTCGTGCCTCTTTACACGAAGTTATAGAGAAAGTATGGTCATATCGCAACCAGGAATGTGGTCCGAAACCTTTGTTCATCCGCTTCCGGTCACCACGGTAAACCTCTTCTTCCCATGATTGTTGAGATGGAGAACATTTCTATCCGCAGCGTTGCCGAATCAAGCCTTGAAAAGTGGGAGGATATGGTATCTACTGCGAATCCATGAAGTTCAACATGGGCTTGGTTGCGGCGGCGTCTTGATATTATCAAGGTCGATCGAGCGGTATCCTCGTGAATGTTGTTCTATTGCGAAAGCTATCTTAGAAGAGGAGAAGGCTCTGGCCGCAGAATCAAAGGAGGTAGAGCGGGCTGTACAAGACTTGAAGAAAAGAACAGAAAGATATCAAGCTAGACTGGAAATGATGCTCTCAAGGAACTATAATCTTCTAGATGGCCTTTTCTAAGTCGTATTCAGCTGTATTCCTTTTATGTCAAAGTTTATTGAACATCTTTGCAGAATAAATTGCATGGGTTTTGATTGGTGAAACGGGTTTTTTTATTGATGCATCTCTGAATATAATTGATGATTAAAACATGTAATGAAAATAAATGCATGTATTGTTGACGAGAAAGGAGATAGTGGTCGGGCATAATATGACTTGAGCCACTTTCCATTGATGACCAACTTCCAATTTGCCTCCGTCCACCTTAATAATTTTGTAGTAGCCAGTGTTGTAAGCCTTGGTGACTTTGTAAGGACCTTCCCATTTCGGTGATAACTTTGGTGCGGACATGTCTTGTTGGATGTTTTTGGCCGTTTTCAAAACCAAATCTCCCACTTTGAAAACACGTGATTTCACAGTTTTGTTGTATGCCCTGGAAATTCTGTTCCTGTACACCTGAGTACGTTCTTCTGCTTTGTCTCTTCTGAAATCCAGAGTGTCTAACTCCGCTACTCTAGAGTTAGAGGCTTCAGCCTCGTTCCAGTGGATTCCGGTTGCCGCTGCGATCCTGGCTGATGGGATTTTGATCTCTGCTGGGAGAATTGCATCCGCTCCGTAAACAAGTGAGTATGGGAAAACCCCAATGGAGCTTCTGGGCGATGTCCGGTATGCCCATAGTGCCATTGGTAACTGGTCGTGCCATTCCTAGGATTGTCGTGTCTTGTTGGATGATGATCCGGATCAATGTCTTGTTGGTACTTTCGGCTTGTCCGTTCCCTTGAGGATAGTAGATGGTGGAGAAGACTGTTTAATGCCATACTCCTCAAGTAACTCTCGTACACCTTATTGGCGAAGGGAGTGCCATTATCGGTGATGATATGCTTAGGCATGCCGAAACGACAAATAATATGTTCTTTTATGAATGCCGCAATTGTTGCTCTGTAGTTCCTCGCAGGGGAATGGCCTCTACCCATTTGGTGAAGTATTCTCGTCGCAGTTATGATGTACTCGTGTTTATGCGATGATGGAGGATTGATTTTTCCGATAATGTCCAGTCCCAGTTTGTAAAATGACCATGGACCTTATCGAGTGTAAAGGGGTGGAAGGCGCGTGAACAAGGTTCCCATGAATTTTGCATTTGTGACAGCTTTGCACAAAAGCGGCTGCATCATCCTCCATGGTCGGCCAATAATATTTCTCGTGTATCTGGAAAAACAGTTTCCTCTTCCCTTGATGTTCCCCTTCATGTGTTTCCTTCAGCATGACTGGGATTTCTTCCCCAGCCAGGCATCGTAGTATATTACCTCCAAAGCTCTTGCGATACAAGATCCCTTCATGTAATACGAACCGCTTAGCCTTTTGCTTCATCTTGATAGCATCCTTTTGTTTGGAAGGAGTTGTTCCGTCACGGAGATAACTAATGTACGGCTCTCTCCAGTCCCCGGTGTGGTTCACGTTAAAAACTTCCAATTGATGTGGCGGCGCTTGGCAATTTGAGCGAGGACTTCGAAGTAGTATGGATTGAGCCTCCATCCCCGCCGCAATAGCCGGATGTTGGAGTCTTGGTAAAGCGTTACCACCGGTGATTGTACACAAATTTCGTTGTGAACATGATTCGGATGTAGTTGTGCTTCGTCATCCCCAAGACATCTTGACGGGGAACCATCCGTGTTCCGATGTCTGACATACCATGAAGCATGAAGAAGTTCTGCGGGGTTTTAAGACCGACCTTTCCTTGGGAGAGTAAGGCTGTTGAGCTCTTGAATGATCGGAGTTCGCCAATCATCGGTCTTGGTGTCTTTGTATTGTGATAACCATGTCGATTCTATGGTTCTCCTCTTTCTTTATCGGTTTCTTCCAAACCTTCGAACTTCAATTTGGAAGCCAGTGTTGCTAGATAGTCGGCGTGCTGTTGTTCTTTGCGGCCCGACATGGGTTATGGTTGCATCGGAAAAATAATTCAGTAACCTTTGTGCTTCTGATCGGTATGGAGCTAGCGTTACTTCCTTTAGTGCGTATACCCCATTCATCTGATTCACCAGTAACTTGGAGTCACCTCTTATCTCCAGGCGCGTGACTCCCACTTGCTTGGCTATTGACGGCCTCTATGAGGAAGGCTTCATACTCTGCTGAGTTGTTGGTGCATTCGAAGTCCAGCTTGAAGGAGTGTGAGAATACTTCCCCGGTTGGAGATACTAATACCACGCCCGCTCCTCCAGTATTACTGCTAGGGGTAGCAGAGCCATCAAAATACAAGAGCCACACTTCTTCTTCCAAAACAGAGACGTCTGGAAATTCTCTCGGGGAGATCTTCGTGTAGCCACTGTAGTGCCTTCTCCAGAAATACCGCCGATAAGTCTGCAACCGCTTGACCCTTGATAGCTCTAGGTGACGCACACATTATGTCCAGCTCGACATTTGGAGAAGCCACTTGCACATCCTTACGGTCGGGACCCTTTGAAAGTAAAAACTTTGCGGGATCGTATTTAGACACGAGTATCACCCTATTAGACAGTAGGTAATGCATGAACTTTTGAATGGAATGGATCAAGGCTAAACATGCTTTTTCCGCTCACAGGGTATCTCGAGTTCGGCATCTCTCAATATTCGGCTGAAGTAGTATATGGGATGTTCTATTCCCTCGTCGTCTTCTGAGCGAGTAGAGCTCCTATGCGGTGTCGGCGAAAGCGGTGTAGAGATGTAGCGGCTTTCCTTGTGCTGGAGATTTCGTAACGGCTGGAGATGACAGTATTCGTTGAATTTTTCGAAAAGCCTCCTGCTGGATTATGGTTCAAATGAAGCTAGCTCCTTTCTTTTTAAGGGAGTGAATGAGGCGGCAAGTTGGGCTAGACCCGGTATAAAACGTCGGATGTAGTTTACCTTGCCCATGAAACTCTGGAGTTTCTTCACCGGTTCGTGGAGCGGCATTGTGAGGATAGCTTGAGTCTTGGACGGGTCTACCTTAATTCCTTCCGCGGTTACTTGGAATCCTAGAAATTTTCCTGAAGAGACACCGAAAGCGCATTTCAGAGGATTCTTCTTCAACTTGTACTCTCGACACCTCTCGAACACTTGCCGTAAGACGTTGGTGTGATCTGCTCGAGCCCTTGACTTGACCACGATATCATCTACGTAGTCTTCTACTTGTTTATGCATCATGTCATGGAAGATTTCCATCATAGCACGTTGATACGTTGCGCCGGCGTTCTTTAAACCGAATGGCATAACGGTATAGTAAAAATTGCCAAGAGGGGTTCGGAAGGTCTGTCTTACTTGCATCGTGCTCATACATCCTTATCTGATTGTAGCCACTGTAACCATCCATGAAGGAAAACATGCCGTGTCCGCTAGTGGCGTCTACTAACATGTCGATATTAGGCAGGGGAAAGTCGTCCTTGGGGCAGCACTTGTTCAGGTCTCTGAAATCCACACAAAGACCGAATCATGTCCGTTTTTTCTTCTTTACTAGGACCACATTGGCTAACCAAGTCGGATGGTGAATAGGTCTGATGAAGCCAAAGACTAGTAACCCCCGAATTTCGTTCTTGATTTGTTCTTCCACTTCATGTCCGAATTGCCTCGGAGATTGCTTAATTGGCTTGGATCCGGGTATGACATGCAGGTGATAAGTGACCAATTTTTCATCTAGACCAGGCATTTCCTCGTATGTCCAGGCGAACACATCTTGGTACTCCTTGAGTAGTGGAACAAGAACCGTACGTTCGTCTGTGGACAGAGTCGAACTGATAGAGATCGGCCTGGGAGATTCTTCATCCCCGATGTTAATAGTCTCGAGTTCGTCGGTTGTGGAATTGGTTCCATCTTGTAGTTGTTGCGGGGCATCTAATACCTCCTCTTGTACTTCGTCGTTCCTGCAACATTCAATTGGGCGGAGAGCGGGTGCCCGATCTCTCTGTTAATGCTACCCGATGGGTGCCGGTATATTGTCTTCCCTTTCTGGTCACGTTTCGCCTCGAAAGTGCGTTCCCTTTTGGTGTGAACGTGGGTTGAAGCCTCACGGGATAAAGATGGACGCCCCGTCAGAGAAGGCGTGTCGTGGTGCTTGGCCCTCAGTGATGCAAATCGGTTTTCTTCCTGGATTGAAGCCCACGTGGGTAGTGGGGTGCACATGACTTTGTCTAATCTCCTATGCGAGGTACCTTTTGGATCGAACAGCTTCACTCCGCATATTGGTGCGTACGGAGACAATGATGCAGGAATGCGGATGACTTTCTCATTTAGCATAGTCTTCAGGCACTAGTGATACGTTGAGGGAATGACCTTGTTGTCGTGAAGCCATGGTCTCTTAAGTATCATATGGTAGTCCTGATCCTTTTCTATGACTTCAAACTTTGCTCTTGACTGAACGGGTCCCTGCTTGATAAATTGATTGACATACCCGTATGTCTTTGGTCTCGATTTCCTTCGAAGTCCGTCATCGTGGTGGGCTGTCGTACAATCTTGCATAGGCTAACCTTGGCTGTCTTGAGAGTATTGAGAGTAATCACATTCGAAGATGCTCCTGTGTCGACGAGGGACCTCCTAAACTCTGAACCCTTGATGTGAGCGGTAACATGTAGGGCCCGATTGTGAGCTTCCTCTGCCATCATGTCGTCTTCTGTGAATGTAACATTATTTACAGATATTTCTGATGTAGTTAAGATTTCTGGACGAGAAGGAGTCAGGTGTACGTCTAGAGCTATTTTATTAACTGCAGCAAACGTCTCTGCTCGTTGATTCTTCGAGAGGTGCAAGAGTTCACACAAGCTTTCCACTAGAGATGCCGCTTCCTGATCCACTGGCCTCTGGTTCGTAGTAAAACTGTTGATCTGAGGGGGACTAGTCCCCGATGTAAAGGTTTCCGGAACGCTCATCTCTGATGTCATCTTGATGAGGAGATCAAGTATGCCGTTTACCGCTTCTTTGATTAGCTCCATATTCTTGGTGTGAATTTCTGTGCCGTGCTAGTTTGCTTAATATTGGAAATCTCCCGATCATGCCGTCGAATACGCCGTTAGGAGGAGAGGTATCTCAGTTGGAGGAACCGTCGGGATTTGAGGCTGTCGAGGCGGTCCTAAGACCAACCATCTCAAATTGATTGAATGGTATTGAAGAAATTGACTTTACAACCGAGAGATCAACCTCCATTGTGGTCGCCAATTGTTTATGGGTGAAAACTATTCCTGCCGGATTTGGTAATTTGGGGTGTGTGAATGAGGAATGAATCTAAACCCCTAAACAAATGCAATGCGCGCTGAGTGCTTGTAGATTCGGAAATCAATCTGTGCAAGTCCGGCTGTAGTTGCAGGAAATCCCACACTACACCCCTTACTAGATTTTACTCAATTAACTCATTTTGAATATGAATTGCTATAGATTTTATTGATTATTTTCTTCAAATATTCACAAAGGAAAATAGAACAGAGTTAAGAAAATTACAATCACTCCAAAGTTTCTCTCGCTTAATATTTTGCTCAACCATTCAAAAAGACCTCCTCTACAACGGATTTACTCAACCCTTTATATAGGGTATTACATAGTGGATGACAGCTAAGCTGTCCTTTATTTTCGGGAGTAGCTCTCGAAGCGTAGCAAGTATATAAATGTTTGCCTTCGCGACACTCCTAAATCTCGCCAAGTCTTCACACTTTTCTCATGTTCTGGCTGTCGTCATCTGATGCGTCATTAATTTTTCTACCTTGCGACTCCTTCAGCCCGATCTTGTCATTATATTTCTCGCGAAATATTGGTGTCGCGATATTCGATCCTACATCTTGCCTCTTCTCATGTCTTCTGCGAAGAAGAGAATGCCATGAGAACTAATATTATAAAATGCCGCCACATGATCGTTCATCTTCTATGTCGCGATCATTCATCTTTGTTTGCTTCAATTTTGTACTTTTACACGGAATTCATTGGCGTATATTTCTTCTTCCATTCTATTTTTGACACGTCTCTTTCAACCTTTTATTTTTGAACATTCACGTCCCATCTCTCATTAAATGTATTTATTTTCCCGAAGATTCTTTCTCTCTATAAATAGTTTCCCCACTCCTCTCTTCTTCTCTTTTACTTTCCTTCTGCAAATTTTCTTTAACTCTCTCTCTCCTTACGCAATTTGCGCTCCTGCTACCACAGTCCTTCTACACTTTTCTCATTCTTTTGATCTTCAATTCTCTATCCATTCCCATACTGTAGGACCAGAATATCGCAACACTAATAATTCGCGAGATTAATAAACAACTGCATCGCGAAGGAGTCGCATGGAGGTAAATAAATGACATAATAGATGACGACAGTTAGAACATGAGGAAAGTGTGAAGATTTGGCGAGATTTAAGAGTGTCGCGAAGGCAAACAGTTATACATTCGCGAGCATTCGCGAGACGTTTCCGAAAATAAGGGACAAAGATAAATTGTCATCCACTATGTAATACCCTATATAAAGGGTCGAGTAAGTCTGTTGTAAGGGGGAGGTCTTTTGAATGGTGAAACAAGTCATTAGGAGAGAGAAAGGAAAGAGAGATTGTAATTTCTTTAGCTTTGTTCTATATTTCTTTGTAAATCTTTCAAGAAAACAATTAATAAAACACATCATTGTTCATCTTCAAATGGATTGATTAAAAGATTTGAGTGAGGGGTGTAGTGTGGGAAATCCTGCAACTACATATGCGCTAGAAACAGGGACGAACAAGATTGAAGATTGAAGAGTACAATTAAAATCGCTTAAATCAAGAAAATGAGAAAGGAAAAGGTTAAATCAGATAAGATAAAAGAATTAAGAAACAAGGAACATAGTGAAGAAATGGAATACGATTCGATTACAAAAGCAATGGTTAATGAATTCCATGAAAATATTAGAGGAAGGATACAGAAACGAGATTTCGAAGGAAAGAAGATTATAGATGAGGAGAAGACATCGTCTTTGAAGGAATGGGAAAAGCGAAAATAACATTTACAAATGCGGAAGTTCCTAGAGAAAATTTGAATCATACATCTCCACTAGTGATCACGATAAATGCAACCAAAAAAAGAGAAGAATCGGAAAAGGTAGTGGAAGAATGGGAAATAAATAGAACTTTGGTGGATACGGGAAGTTTGGTGAGTATCATGTTTTACCATACTTACAAAAATTAGGATATAAAGATGAAGAAATGAGTTCTCCAAGATATAATATTCATGGTTTTGGAAAATCTATAACAGTACCAAAAGGGGAGATGAAATTGCGAATTTTACTTGGAGAAATTGAAACACAAGTGACATTAAGTGTAGTGGATATGGAATCGCCATACCACATATTGTTAGGAGACCTTGGGTACATGCGATTAAGGCAGAAGCATCAACACTTCATCGGTGCATCAAATTTCCCGTGTCGAGTGGAATTGGTGAGATCGAGGAGATATTGATAAAGGAAGAACATATTATCAAATCGAGGTAAAGCATTATGAAGGGCAAATGAAGAAGCGAAAAGATCGCAGGGAAGATGATAAAAGCAAACTAAGAAAGAAGAGGAATTTAGAATTTACATGATAAGAGCAAAAGAAGGAAAAGAATACCTGGCGAAATCATGGGAGAAGGGAGTGAGTTCGCGAAGGAAATAAGAGGACCAACTCCTATGGGAGAACCGAAGTCTAGCTATGTCGCAGCAGAACAAACAAAAGAAGTGAATGTTGGAACCGAGGAGGAGCCTAAAATCTTAAAAATTGGGACTAAAATGGAAGCGGATGAAGAGAAAAGAACTGTTGAGTTGTTGCGAAATTATAAAGACATTTTCGCATGGTATATGGATGAAATGCCTGGTATAGATAAATCTGTGGCTTGCAATAAATTGGAAATTGACAAGAATGTAAAACCCTTTAAACAAAGAATTAGAAAGATCGCGACAAAGATATCATCCTCAAATAGAAGAAGAATTGCGAAAATGTTGGACGCATGAATTATTAGACAAGCGAAATATCCCGAATGGATAGCAAATATGGTTATAGTTACAAAGAAGAAAAAAGGAATAAGAATTTGTATAGACTTTACTGATCTAAATAAAGCTTGTCCTAAAGATAGTTTCCCGTTACCAGATATTCCACAAATGGTTGAAGCAGCGTCAGGAAATGAAAGGATATCTTCTCTTGATGGATACAAGGGTTACAATCAAATTCCTCTCGCCGAAGAAGACCAAGAACATACTGCTTTCTTTGCTCCAAGAGGATTGTACTGTTATACAAAAAATGCCATTTGGTCTGCGAAATGCCGGTGCGACATATCAAAGGATGGTGGAGAAGGTGTTCGCGAAATGGATACATAAAACACATTGGAGGTATATGTTGATGATATGTTAATAAAAAGTAGAAAAGCAAAAGACCACGTACAGGATTTGAAAGAAATTTTTGAACAAATGAGGCAATTTAATATCAAAGTAAACCCGAAAAAATGCACCTTTGGGGTCGCCTCGGAAAATTTTTAGGGTACGTTGTATCCAAAGAAGGAATTCAAGTCGACCCAGAAAAGTACAAGCGGTTCGCGATATGCCAACACCGGCGACAATAAAAGATGTTCAAAAGTTGAATGGGTTGTTAGCTTCGTTAGGGAGGTTCATCTCGCGATCGTCTGACAAATGCAAGCACTTTTTCAACATCCTTAGAAAGGGATCGAAGTTTAAATGGACAGATGAGTGTGAGAAAGCCTTGCAAGGAATAAAAGAACATTTAATGGACATATCAATTTTGCAAAAAGCGGAAGAAGGAGAAGAATTGTTGATCTATCTTGCGACAACTTCGCATGCATTAAGTGCAGTATTACTGCGAGTGGACGCAGGAGTAGAAAAACCAATTTATTACATCAGCAAAACTTTCAACGCTGCGGAAAGGAATTACTCAAAAATTGAAAAACTAATTTTAGCATTAGTTTATGCAATATTTAAGCTTCGTATATATTTTCAAGCGCATGTTGTCAAGGTGGTGACAAAAGTACCAATAGAATCAGTGATGAAGAATTCAAAGAGGTCGGGAAGAGTTGAGAGATGGAATGCTCAAATAAGTCATTGCAAACTCAAATATGAAATATTATCTTCGCCAAAATCACAAGTTGTTGCAGACTTTTTAGCAGAATTCCCTTTGGAAGAAGATGAATCGGTAGAAGAGATGATGGATGTTGAGGAAGAACATGGAGATCCGAAAGATTTGTTAACGGAGCCGAATAGATGGGAAATATTGGTAGATGGGTCATCAAATGGAGAAGGAAATGGAATATGAATTGTTGTGATATCGCCAGAGGGTAATAAAATAGCTTTTCCTTTCAGATTGGAGTTTGCATCAACAAATAATGAAACAGAATATGAAGCTATAATACATGCCTTGCGATTTGCAATAGAAATGAAGTTGGAGAATGTAAGGATTACTAGTGATTCACAATTGGCAATTCCTCAAATAAAAGAAGAATACGCTATAAACGAATTGTCTTTGCAAAAATATAAGAAATTTGTTGACGAGTTGTCGACGCAGATACCAAGAATAAAGTGGAGACATATATCAAGGAGAAATAATCGACTATGCAGACGCTTTTGCCTTCATATCAAGTATGATGACGGATCCGGTTTGAAATATTAAAATACAAACACTTTCGATGCCGTCAATTGACAAAGAAAAAGAACAAGAAACCGATGTAATGGTAGTAGAAGATGGAACACAAACACTCTGCGAAGAAGATTGGAGAGCGGAGCTTCATGCATATTTGATGACAGGAGAAACACCAAGAAACAGATTGGAGACACATAAATTAAAAAGCCGAGCAACAAATTATGAATTAAGAGATGGAGTGCTATACCGACGATCTTTTAACGGGCCTTCACTTAGATGTTTAACAAGAAAGGAAGGAGAAATCATATTGAAAATGTTGCATAGTGGGGATGCTGGTAATCACAGCGGAGGAAGATCTTTAGCGTATAAAGCAAAATGCAGGGTTATTATTGGCCATATATGCATGAGGACGCGAAACAAGTATCAAGGCGCGTTGCGAGGATTGCCAAAGGCATGGGAAGAAAATACATGCACCAGGAGCTCCGTTAAATTCTTCAACAAGTGTTTGGCCATTTGGAAAGTGGGGATTAGACATTGTAGGACCATTTTTACCAGAACGGGACAAGAGAAGATATTTGATCGTCGCTCGATTATTTCACAAAATGGGCAGAGGTGAAAGCGGTACAACATATTCGCGATAAGGATGTTTTTACTTTTATATTTGAGAACATTATATGCAGATTTGGAGTTCCGGCACGGTTGGTATCGACAATGGGAAGCAGTTTAAAGGACAAAATATAGAATTGTTACTTAATGCATTTCAGATACGATGTGGGAAATCAACTCATTTATACCCGCAGGCTAATGGTAAAGCAGAGGCGACGAATAAAACAATAGCAGATATATTAAAGAAAAAATTGGAAGGATACAATAAAGGATGGTGCGAACAAGTACCCAATGCGGTATGGGCTTATAATACAACTAGAAGAGAAGCTACAGGCATGTCCCCTTTTTGTTTAACATATGGAGTTGAAGCTGTACTCCCAACAGAAGTGAAAATTCCAACTACAAAGAAAGAAGCTTGGGAGAAAAATCTTAGTGCGGGTAACATCTTAATCAAGTTAGATGAATTAGAAGAAAAAAGAGAGAGAGCACTACACAGATATGGAGAATTACCAAATAAGATTGGCCGAGAATATAACAAACGTGTCAAGATACGTGAATTTCAGCGAGTGACTTGGTCTTGCGAGAAACACCTATATATCAGAGAAAATGGTGGAAAGTCGGCAAGAAAATGGGATGGACCTTATATTATCAAGGAGATAGTTGGCACAGGGGCATATAAATTAATGGATCCTCAAGGCAAAGATGTAGGGCAAAAATTAGATAGGCCGTGGAATAGATTATATCTTAAGAAATATTATCCATAGAAGATGGGAGAAATGGAATGAGTTGGTGATGTAATATTTTCGCGACAGATAGATTGCGAGATCAATGGAAATAAAGCAAGATTGTGCGATAACTTCGCAGACAAATGATTGAATAAATTGATAAAATGAATGAGTGAGTGAATGGGACAAACCTTTATGGCGTACACCCTAGTTCGCGAATGATACTTCAAGAGGCAAATGTAAGACCTAAAGTACGTCATATAAGGGGGTATCTCTTAACATGACTCGGTGGAAGGTTACACCGCTCCTGAAACCTGGGTCATGGAGATTTGGGGCCCATGAAAGCCTATCCTGGGAGATACCTTGGATTTCCAACTATATATATAAGGTTATACCCTGGTTGGACGCCCGAGGGTCTCTTCCAAGGAGTCAGGCAGGACCAAGGCGCCGAGGCACACGGTTGAGTCAAGAGTGCGGGGAGCATGGAACTTCCTTACCACTCTTGACAAGTCTTGGCACATGCTGCACTCGGCCCGAAGAAAACTCCACTTAGGGTGTAGTCTCGTAACCATAAACCCTATAGGTATAAGGGATAAGAGATCTGCGAAAACAACTGGTTGTTGTTAAGACCGGATGGGAGGAGCTAGTCTTGTATGGCCGATGTACGCCTCCTTGAAGGGGCAACCAGGGAGAAGATAAGGGCGGCACCCTCCATTAGGGAGATGATAAGTGTCAAAAGACGCAAATGTCATGAGGCTTTATTCTCGCAAGAGAATTTAGGCTTGTCATATTTGTGCAATGATCCTGCAGAGGCAATAATACTAACGCGAAGGTAAGATGAGATCAATGGGTTTTTACATGAAAGTGTAAGAACGTCCCCGCGATTTCATCGCAAAGACGACAATGTTGCGGGATTTTATGGTCGCAAGAACATTTAAACCTGTCATATTGTCGCAAATACAATGTCCTGCAGAGGCAAAAATACTTAAGAAACGATAAGACAAGATCAATGGGTCATTACATGAAAATGTAAAGACGTCCCGCGACCTTGTCGCAATGAGGGGTGGCAAAATAAGACCTTTACTTAGGAAGGCAAAATAAGACCACACAAATAATGATAAGGCAAGATCAATGGGTCATTACATGCAAATGTAAAGGCGTCCTGCGATCTTGTCGCGATAACAGCATTCAAGAAAGGTCTTTAAACATCTTGAATATGGACAATTGAAATCTTTCATCGCAAGAAAGATTACAACACAAGACTTAATGGAAAATAAAGGAATTGCATAGTAAGGTGGCGAGATGAGTTCTTATAATAAGAAAGAAATAGAAACTAATTCATCCAAAACCAGACTTAGTATTTTGCAATCAAAAAGAAAAATTCAACGAAGTTACAAAGAAACTTAATTCTCTATATCAACTTGCTCAGCTGAAGGAGATGGTAAAGATTCTTCAACAATCTTATCAGCCTTCACCCTCGCCGATTGAAGGGTTTTCATCAGAAATTCTTTCGCAAGGTTCCTTATTGATAACTTCATTATTAGCGAGTTCTTCGCAGCTTTCATAATCATAATCACTGTCGGGAGAGTTGGGTACTTCATCATCTTCAACTTCCAATGGTTCAACATAGACAGGATCAAGGGATTTAGAAAGTAAAATATTATTCACAAGAACTTCTGCTTTGGGAGGAAATTGGCGAAGAAGCGCTTTCTGTTGATTTCTACTCTGGATATCTTTAAGATGATTAAGGTAGTTAAACCTCCTTCTGGCTCGGTCGCGAGATTGGGCAAGAGAAGCAACTAGCGTTGCATTTTCCTTACAAATTTTAGCATGCGCCGCTTCCAAAGTAGATAGAGAAGAGTGAAGATTTTTCTCAGATTCTGCAAGAGTAAAGGAAGACATTAAAATTATAAGATGAAAAATGGTATATAATGGAAAAGAAAAATTAGAAAAGAAAAATAATGGAAAAGGTAGTCAAATCTTATGACTACCTTCCTTCATGAGACAAGATATTGAGTAAGGGCCAAGCAATTATTCCCCAAGTTTTCCATGGCATTATCAAAACCATCACCAACAAGACCTTTAACCGCGACCGCAAACTCTTTTCGTTAGAAATCAATAACTTATTTTGATTCTCAAGGGAAGAATGGGATTCTTTTAACTTGATATAATCATCCTTGAGTTGGTTGGCTTTCACACTTAGATTTATTCTATTCTAATAAGTTTATCTCTTTCAAAGTGGTAGTATCTTCAAGTTTATTTTTCAGTAGGCAGATAGACTGTTCTTGCTCATTCAATGATTTTTTACAAGCATCAAGTTGTTGTGAGGATATTGCCACCTTATCCAATAAAGCTCGCCTCTCAAGAGATAAAGTTCCGTTTTCATCTGATAAGGTTTCCAACTCCAAATTAGATTTATTCAAAGAATATGAGAGACGCGACACTTCATTACTTAATAATTCTTGGTTTTGAACTAAGCAGATGTTTTCTTGGGAAAGATTATTTATTTGATCCATAGAAAACGTATGAAGATTATCTAAACGATTATACTGTTCCATCCAGGCGTCTCTTTCCGTTCGAGTCTCTTCCACAATAGATTCCAGTTGATATATCTCCATCTTACGTTTCTGGTGCAAAACTTGAGAGGCGAACCAAGTTTAAAAAAAAAAAAAAAAAAAAAAAAAAAAAAAAAAAAAAAAAGGGGGGGGGGGGGGGAAGGAGAGATACCTTTTAATTCTTCATTTTTCTTGCGAAGGTTATCGCGATCCAACAAAGTATTATGAAGATTATTCTTCAAAGTCTTAATTTCTTGTTCCAAGGATGCTCGCGATATCGTATCGGGACCAAAGAATTTACCCAAAGACTCGAAAACGCTAGATTTGGTGGGATCAGTGGAGGCTTTTTTTAACATCATTCATAGTATCTGATAAAATTTTAAAAGCTATATCCATCCCTTCTAAATTTTCTTTGCTAAGAGAGATAGATTTTGAGGGAGAAGAAATAGTAGATGAAGAAGGAAAAGTTGAGTCACCCATAGTTATAAGACCGCCAATTGGAGAGACCTGATCAATAGGTGGAGGCGAGGTAAAAGTAAAAGTAGGAATAGGTGTGTCCTGAAGAATTTTATTCGCAGAAAATTTAGGGATTGATTTATCCTGCGATGACATTGTAGGGAATGGTACATTATCTTGAGAAGAAGAAATGGGATTATCTTGCGAAGAAGTCGCTGCAGTAGGAGATTTGCCTTGCGAAGACATCGTAGGGAAAGAAGAATGCTTGAATCCCGAAAAAGGAACTGTTGGAGCAGCAGCAGAGGCATCAAATTTATTATGGCGAGACCTTTTGGGAGATCTATCATCATTCTTATCATCCTGCGAATAATAAATCAACTGAGAAACAGAGGCAATAAAATTGCTATTAAAGGAGTAAATATTTCTAAAAATACCTTACTACTCGCAGGTTGTTTTTTGGAAGCCCAGAGACTTCAGTTGCGGAGAAGATTTTGGTTGCGAACCGGTGGGGATGTTAGGGTTCACCACGGTATATTTAGAGCTGGGTTTGTTCTTGCTGAAACAAAAATGGCGAAAGAAATATCAAAAGAAGAACAACATCAAGATGAAGTAATTTCAATAAGGAAGATCAATCAAGAGAATAATCAAAATCAATGAAAATAACGAACCTGGATGCCATGAAAACGATAACAGAAAGATAATAAAAAGAAGAGGATGAAGATGAATAGCAGGAAATAGTTGCAGACAATGAAGAAGATATAGAAGAAGAGAAGGAATGTTTTTCACATGCAGTTTTCCTTTAAATAGAAGAAAAAGGGTGACCTGATAACATTAAATATACCTAGGTAGAAAGAGTAATTTTAGACACGTGTAAACGGTCATCCCAAGATTCAAGGAATCAAATTTCTGTGGGAAATTGAAGATATATTATTTCTTGTTCACTTCGCAAAACTTCGAACTTCGCAAAAGAATAGAGGCAAGTACGTACTTTTCAAGTCCAAAAGATTCTTTCGCTCGTTCCTTCATCAACAAATGTCAAAGATCACCACAATAACAAATTTTTCCTTAAAAATCGCTCTCCAAACGATATTCAAGGAAAAAGAGGCAAGATGTAGGACCAGAATATCGCAACAACAATATTTCGCGAGATTAATAAACAATCGCATCGCGAAGGAGTCGCATGGAGGTAAATAAATGACATAATAGATGACGACAGTTAGAACATGAGGAAAGTGTGAAGATTTGGCGAGATTTAAGAGTGTCGCGAAGGCAAACAGTTATACATTCGCGAGCATTCGCGAGACGTTTCCGAAAATAAGGGACAGTATAGCTGTCATCCACTATGTAATACCCTATATAAAGGGTCGAGTAAGTCTGTTGTAAGGGGGAGGTCTTTTGAATGGTGAAACAAGTCATTAGGAGAGAGAAAGGAAAGAGAGATTGTAATTTCTTTAGCTTTGTTCTATATTTCTTTGTAAATCTTTCAAGAAAACAATTAATAAAACACATCATTGTTCATCTTCAAATGGATTGATTAAACAGATTTGAGTGAGGGGTGTAGTGTGGGAAATCCTGCAACTACACATACTTCTAACAATGGCTTCACTTGGTCGTACATACACTCCTCTTTTTACTGATGTTCAAAAGAAATTACTGGAAAAGGGTTTCACTTTATCAACCATTCCCAATCAAGGATCTTCATCTATTCTTTCTGCAAAATTGTTTTCTGATCATCAATGTGATGATCATAAAATCATAGTCTCGCTGGGTCAACTCCTCGCAGGACTCCCCATTCCTCTGTACAATCCCGGGTTTCCATTATTCTATGAAATTCTTGCTCATGAGAAATTCTCGCGAGCTGTCTATCAATTAAGTGGCGACTGCATCCGTTTAATGCTTGAATTCGCCAATCGTGGTGCTGGTAAAGGATCTTTATATCCTGATAATGTTAGGGATCCTGAGTTTGTAAATTTACAAATAGTTACTGAGAAGTATACCGTGGACAATTTCTTTGCGAATTACTCAGTTATAAATATGAGAAATGATAAATCTCGTTGGGGTGCTCGGCCAAAAAAGAATGATAATGTTGATGCTGACAAATTGCTTATGCAAGATATTGATTGGCATTCGGGCAACAATAGTACTCCCCGTCATTCCAAAGATGAGAAATGGTGGGTTGTTCCTTTATTTTTGAGTGGACCTTACATCGCAGGTTCACATGTTCTCCCTGCACACCTCGCGAATTATCATCCTTGGGAGTTTAAGTGGCCCGAGGAGACAAAAGAGGTATATTTCCTTTCTTCAATTTCGCTTTGCGACATCTTCTTCCTCTTTTATTTATTAACTTTCAAAAAAAATTTAGATCGCCAGAATGAGAAAGAAATATAAAGAAAATCCAAAGCCGAGTACCCTGGCGATACTTCGATCGCTTACGGATGAAGTAAGAAACATTTTCTTTTGTTATTTTAAACAATATTGTTGCCTCTCTCGTTTTTATCTTCATGCGTATGCGAAGGTTGAAATTGAAGAGGTCAAGTCATGAAGGCTAAAGGCAAGGATAAAACTACTTTTCGCAAGGACAAGTCTTCGCTCCGCTTTCTAAGAAACGGAAAACCCATCTCTCTTCTTATTGTAGTTCTCAAACAAAGAACTCGACGAAGATGAAAATGAGATTGGTACTTCTTCTGCGAAGGAGAATCATTCAATCACCTCCGCTATGGCGCAATTGTCTAGTATCTTCTCCGATTCTATGCAAGGATTGGGAGATGAGCATTTAACTGCTACTTGCGAAGCTCTCGCTAAAATTTGCGATGCCCCACTGCTGGAGGATAATGAGTCTTTTCGCGGGGTTTCCCGAATAGGACTTCTAGTTTCTTAAACGCTCTGAATGCTTTGGTATGTTCGTATCCCTTTATTTCTTTGTGACTTCAATTATAAGCTTTATCTTAATCGTTCCCATATTTTTCCTTTATAGTCTGGGAGAGCTTCTTTTGTTGTTGCCTCAGACCTTGAGAAAAGACACCACAGTCTTGAAAAGAAAAATTTGCAACTTAAAGAGAAGATCCGAGAACTAGAGGTTGAAGCTGCGACATCTCGCAAGAAAGATGAAAGAATTAAACAGCTGGAGGCTGAGCTTACTTCTCAACACAATAGAGTATCTACTCTTCAAAGTGCAAATCAGCAGCTTTATGGTATAACAATCTTTACTCCTCAAATCCTTTTTACTTTATCATTTGCTTTTCTTTGCCTGACTTACTATTTTCGCAGACATATATAATCTCTCTGAAGAAGCCATTCTTATCCACTCATTTCCCGAGCCCATGGATGATGATGTTCTTCTTACTCATCTCAATGAATCTCTAAGTAGTTCCTCAAATAAGACTAACCTCCTTCCATTAAAGGATCTTCAATCCAAATGTCATCTCTTAGAGATCGAGCATAGAGCTAGTTTAAGTTTAGCTAATCAATTTAAACGAATGTACCTTAATTCCCATAAGAAAACCAAACCTTAAGGAAGAAAATTAGTAATCTCATAGATGAGAAAGATCGCATTACTAACAGAGGTGCATAGGCATTAGCAAAATTTCAAAAATCTCTTCTCGAAGTACAAATTGAACGAGATGAATCTCTTCGTCGAATGCCATACTTAGTGAGCGAGAAGATCAAATTCGTTCGCTTCTTGTCATAAATAATGATGATGAATTTGCCTGGGCTGCGAAGGTTCTAGATAATGCCGAAATAATTTAGGTATTGAAGTTAACCTTCATGCCGAGCACACTTTGCCTTGGTTAAGGATATGATATCCCAGAGAAGGTTGTTTATTATACTTTACTGTTTCTTATTTCCGTAGCATTGCTATTAAATTGTTAATGTATTGTCATATGTTCTGCAGAATCTGAGAAAAGACTTCAAACAAGGATTGAAGAACTTGAGTCTGAAAAAGGACAACTCGCACAAGACTTTTCTCTTCGCAACAACAAATATTCTAAGCTGAAGAAACAACTGCAAGCTACAGTGGCGAACTTTAATAATTATGCAGTTCGTTTTCGCAATCAAACTATTGAGACAGTTTGCAATGATCACAAGATTCCTCTTAGTTCATATCCTTGTCTTCGCGAGGATATTCCTGAAGATACACTTTTTTCGGATGTCTCCGATAGTGAAGCTAGTGAAGAAGAAGAATCTGGCGAGAAGAATGATGAAATCGAAGAATCTGATAAAGAAGAAGAATCTTCCAAGAAATAACTTCTTTTTCTTCTTTCCTTTCTTGTAATATCTGTATACATATCCTTTTAATCTTCCATTTCTATAAACCTTCAATGTGAATCTCTTGGATTACTAAATATGAATTCAACTCTTATTTTCAACTTTTGTAAATTTATCCTTTATTTTCTCATTTCCTTTATGCATAAATCTATCATATGAAGATGAATAACAAAATTTCTTCACATGCATTCCCATACTTGCCTCTGTTATTTATTTGCATATGAGAGATTTATTTTGAAACTTATCATTGCGACAAGATCGCAGAATATCCTCATAAATGAAGAAATCTATTGATCTTGCCTTAACATTTCTTGTGTGGTCTTATTTTGCCTTCCTAATTAAAGGTCTTATTTTGCCACCCCTCATTGCGACAAAGTCGCAGGACGTCTTTACATTTTCATGCAATGACCCATTGACCTTGTCTTATCATTTCGTAAGTATTTTTGCCTCTGCAGGATATTTTACTTCCGACAATATGACAGTTTTAAATATTCTTGCGAATATAAAATCCCATGATATTGTCGTCTTTGCGACGTGATCGCAGGACGTTTTTACACTTTCATGTAAAAACCCATTGATCTCGCCTTACCTTTCATGTTAGTATTTTTGCCTCTTCAGGATCATTGCACAAATATGACAAGTCTAAATTTCCTTGCGAAAGTAAATCCTCATGACATTTGCGTCTTTTGACACTTATCGGCTCCTAATGGAGGGTGCCGCCCTTATCTTCCCCCCGGTTGCCCCTTCAAGGAGGCGTACATCGGCCATACAAGACTAGCTCCTCCCATCCGGTCTTAACAACAACCAGTTGTTTTCGCAGCCTCTTATCCCTTACACCTATATGGTTTATGGTTACGAGACTGCACCCTAAGTGGAGTTTTCTTCGGGCGAGTGCAGCGTAGATACCAAGACTTGCCAAGAATGGCCGAGACACTTCAAATGCCCCGTGCACTCTTGGCTCAACCGTGTACCTCGGCGCCTTGAGCATACACCTCGACTCCTTGGAAGAGACCCTCGGGCGTCCAACCAGGGTATAACCTTATATATATAGTTGGAAATCCAAGGTATCTCCCCCGGATAGGCTTTTATGGGCCCCAAATTCCCATGACTCAGGCTTCAGGAGCGGTGTAACCTTCCCCCTGAGCCATGTCAAGAGATACCCCCTTATATGACGTACTTTAGGTCTTACATTTGCCTCTTGCGAAGTATCATTCGCGAACTAGGGTGTACGCCATAAAGGTTCGTCCCATTCACTCACTCATTCATTTTTGTTAATTCAATTAATCATTCATTCTTGATAATCTCATGTTATTTTGCTTGCGATGACATCGCATAATTTTGCTTTGTTTGTAACATTTTCTTTTCAACTCTTCAATCGGATTTTCATACATTCTTGATCGCGAGATTCTCGTACATTTCTTCTTCAATTATTATTTCTTCCTCCTACTTTTGATATGCCTCTGCCACTTAATTTTGATAACAACTATTCACTTCTTACACCTTTTGATCCTACTATTTTCTGCCTCTGCACCATTCAAATCTCTTAACGTTTCCTTTCCATCACAATTTTTCAACTGCCTTCATGCATTCACTTCGCAAAGTGTATTCAACTACCTTTTACTCTTCTTTTCCTAGACGTGCCTTCGCCACTTAATCTTTGTCACTTCTCGCAATTATTCACTTCTTGAACCTTTTACTCCCGTTCCCTCCGCCTCTCGTATCATTAAAACCTCTCAATAATTCTTTTCCAAAGATGACTTTCAACTGCCTTCATATCTTCACCTCGCAATGTGTCTTCTCTTCTTATATTTATGCTATCTACCATCAATCTTTCTTTTCTTTGTTCCTCTTTTATATTCTTCTTCCATCCCTTGTTTTTTGCGGTTCTCTCTTCACAGCTCTCCACATCGATCTCATAACATTTTTCCCCTTATATCCAATCTCCCTTTATAATTCCAACACCATTAGGATGGGGAAACTTTATACACTGATGATACGTTGACGCCACCCCCAAAATTTCATGCAACCACGGCCTTTTGATCAATGCATTATAAGGGGACTCCACATCGACCACACAAAACAAAATATCAGTTGACAATCCTTGCAAAGGTATTCTCATGTGTACTTCTCCTTTGGGCTTGTTCGCGGTACCATTGAAACCATATATTTTGTATGTTGAAGGGATCAAATCTTCATCCTTTCCTCCCATAGTCTTGTAAGTATGGTAAAAAGAATGTTGATCGAGCTTCCAGTATCGATTAATATTCTATTTATCGCCCAACAAGTTTCTGCTTCATCATCTTCCCCATCAACAGGTTTTGGATTAATATCCAGTTTTACCACCAACGGGTTATCATGTATTTCTCTACCTTTGGGTATTTCTTCTGCCGAGAAAGAGATAATCTGCAACTGCCACTCTTTTAACTGCGATTTCCTCGCGATGTTCATTACCTCCTGATTATTAACATCCCTCGCAAAAACCCTACTAAGTACGTTATCATGAAAATCTTCAATGGTGCGATATGAATGAACAATGGAGTTGCAAAACAAATTTTTAGCTTTCGCCCCAACTTCTATCATGAACGTTTCTTTTCCCTTTGATGGTGGCGGTGGTAAATGTTGAACTTTCTCTCGCTTTTTTAAAAAGTGATTCAATTCCCCGATCAATCATTCTAAGGATAATTCTTTTGATGTTTCGGCAGTCATTTGTCGATGTCCATGAAAACGATGGTAAGAACAGAAATTCGTGACTTCTATCACCTGGTGGCGGTTCACTCCCCATGTTCCATGGTGCAGGTATATTCTCCATCAAGAGTATAGCTTCCCATATCTTCTCCACACTAGTATTTAGTGGTGGCATCTTGATTTCTTCCCATACTACTCTATGACGTCGTTGCCCTCCATGATAATTCTGTTTTTGACTTCCATAGGTTTCTTGCGGGTGATCAAGTCTCTGAATTTTGTTCGGGCCGCTACGATTGTAGTAGTTTCTTCTCTTCAAATTCTTCCCGATCTCGGCTTCCCATCGCTACTAATTTTGGTTGTCCATCATCTACCACTTTTTCTTGTTGCCCTTGCGAGGTAATCGCCACTGTTTGTATTAATCTGGGCAACAAACTTGCATTCGCGGCACTTGAACTTGCATTCGCGACTGGGTACGATTCTACTTCATTTTGTCTTTCCTCCAAAGCAATATATTCCTCTTGCAATTCTCTCAATTCGGTCATCGTGATTGTATTCTTGACTCTGAAAACTTGAACATATAATAAGTTGGTTGCGAACATAGCATTTATGAATGATAGTATGAGGTATCTTTCATCCACCCGTCCAGCCATTTCGCTACACATTGTCTTCCATCTTACGGTCAGATGTCTCAAGCTCTCGCCAACTCTTTGTTTTAGCCCAAATACATCTTCAATGCCAGGTCGCGAAGAGTTGTTACTTATATACGCCCCTAAAAATATAGCTTGTAAATGATTGAATGACGTGATTGTATTCCTTGGTAGACCCTCAAACCATTTCAACGCTTCTCCCGTTAAACTCGACGCAAAGTATTTGCACAATATAGCATCATGGTTTTCCCATTGTAGCATACATCTCACGTAAGCCTTGATGTGTTGTACTGCACAAGTTGACCCATCAAAAATGCTAGTTAATGCTGGTAAGTTGCACTTTGGGGGTATTCCTCCTAGCTGCACTTCTAATGTAAAAGGATTTTTCGCAGCCTCTGCGATAGCTTCATCTAACCGTCTTCTCCTCCTTCTCTTCTTCGTTGTTCAATATTCCTCTCATCTCTCGCCAATTCTCGCAGATTTGTTCATTTGCCTCAAATTTGAATTTATCGGTCTCTTTAATTATGCTTCCCTCCTTCTTCGTTCGTGTCTACTTATATTTTTAAGTTCATTGCTCTCTTCTCTTCTTTTCTCATGAGTTTCTCCCTCATCTCCTTCACAAATTCTCACACCATTATATCTGTCATTTTCTCTTCTTGGCTGTCTATCAATTCTTTTTTGTATTCTTTCATATTCTTCGTTGATATTTCCATTGTTGCGATTTCGCTCGCGCCTTCTTTCTCGATTGTCATGATTATTCTGCCGAATCGCCTCTTCCAATTCCCGTTTTTCCATTTCTGCTCTCAATCTTTCTCTCTCGAGGGCTAGACGCGCTTGTTCAGTATAATGCTTTTCAATGTCATCTTCAATTTCCTTTTGTTTCCTTTGTGTTTCTCTCCCATGTAGTATTCTTCTTCCTTCTTCTTGATTTTCTTCATTAACTGGGTTATTCTGTCCTTGAGGCTGCCTATTTTCTTGATTTCCGTCATTTTGATCATTCACCAAAATATAACGGTTCTCTACTAGTTCTCTCTCTTCGCGACCTCCTTCACCAAAATTTGACTCTCTTTCCAAATTTTCTTCATTAACGTTTTCTGCAGGTAATGTTCTTCTCATGTTTTCTCTAATCGATCCTGATCTCGATCTGTTATTACTTCTTGATCTTCTATTTTGCAGCCTCCTATTTTCCATCCTTAATTCGTGGTTTTGCCTTGTTAAATTTGCGCGTTCTTCTCTTTCTAACCGCCTTTCTTCATGTATTGTCTGTCTCAACGCTTCCAATGTCAGTAATTTCTTCATTTCCACGAATTGTTTCTCCCCTATCTCTTCTCGATTTCTCTCCTCCTGTCTATTATTTATCACTTGTTGCACTTCTTCTCTTTCTTCTATAGAATCTGATCTCCATGTATGCACACTCACCCTATCATAATCTATTACTCTATTCGGCGCTGGTTGAATCGGTGGTTGAATTTGGCCTTCTTCTTCATTTCTTGTGTTTACTCTTGAGGGTTCACCTACCTCATTTCTCCTTTCCCCAGCCAATCTTCTGCTTCTTCTTACGGTTGTTGGTTGTTCTGATGTTCCTCTTCTTCTAGCCATTTCTTAATTTCAATAATTTGCTAGAAATTGTATGAAATTCTTCTCTTTGTACTCAAATTCTTCCCTGTTTCTAGCGCATATGTAGTTGCAGGAAATCCCACACTACACCCGTTACTAGATTTTACTCAATTAACTCATTTTGAATATGAATTCCTATAGATTTTATTGATTATTTTCTTGAAATATTCACAAAGGAAAATAGAACAGAGTTAAGAAAATTACAATCACTCCAAAGTTTCTCTCTCTTAATATTTTGCTCAACCATTCAAAAAGACCTCCTCTACAACGGATTTACTCAACCCTTTATATAGGGTATTACATAGTGGATGACAGCTAAGCTGTCCTTTATTTTCGGGAGTAGCTCGCGAAGCGTCGCAAGTATATAAATGTTTGCCTTCGCGACACTCCTAAATCTCGCCAAGTCTTCACACTTTTCTCATGTCCTGGCTGTCGTCATCTGATGCATCATTGATTTTTCTACCTTGCGACTCCTTCGCAGTACTGTCATTTATATTTCTCGCGAAATATTGGTGTCGCGATATTCTGATCCTACACCGGCCTAAACCAAGAAATGGACGTTCCAGACTTATTTCGGTCACAAAGTGAAGGAGATGGGGTTGATCTTAGGGAGGGAAGCGAAGAAGGTGTTGAGATTGTGAAGGTGTTGGCTTGCTTATGACTTGTAACAGAAAGATGAACCGACTAGGATGCAAGCTATCGGTTCGGTGTTTTGTATTAACACTTGATTTTTTTTTGTCCGACTTGCTCTTGTTGGTGGAAATAGGGAGGAGAACCTATTTATACAAGTCATTGAGCCTTATTCACGTCTCTCGTGGGAAGTGGAGGAAGTAGAGTGATGGAGTAGTGGGTTAGTTGTGTGTCGTGTTACACGATCGGTCTTTCCCACTTCTCCTGTCACCGCTAACCGTCCATAACTTCCTAACACGTTCTGTGATGGCGCGTTGCACGCCGCACGCCGTAAACCGCATACCAATACCCCGTATGTATCCCCCGCTTTGTGACATGATTGATGTCTCGGAATGTGTGAATCATGGATCCACGAAAGGTAGCATGTAATGTTGAATTGAATAACTGCGTAATTCAGGAAGTTGATACTTGTGAAGTATCATGTGTATTTTATGCAGGTACTGCATCATGGTGTGGTAAAGTGATGGGTGGCGACGCCTCACGAACCAATTAACTCCTGACCAGGATTGTATAACCAAGCTGGTGAAGTTGGACGGACGAGATGATCTTTGAGACACTCATCTGCGACCGTTAATGAATTAGGGTTTTTGAAGAGGTGCACAAGCATCACTCTTGAAGCCTTGGTCGAAACCAAGCATGGGATATAATTTTGACAAGGCCGACCGTGCATGTGTGTAGACAACATGACGGTGTAGGCGCCTATACCCATTACTCACGAAAGTATGATCTCGGTCCACTCAATTCGTCCAAGTGAAGTTGAGTGGTCGTGGATCAATTTGTGACAGAAAACCCGTGCCGCAAGAGCCGCGCGTCATGCCCACTTCGGGGCGACGTTCCAAGATGACCAATCTTGGTCGGTCTTGGCCCTATTGGTTCTGGTGTGAAGGTGGTAGGGCTGGTGTTCACGCCTATACCTGAATATCCCATGAAAACGTGATCGAGCCATCCAAATCGTCTGGCGAAGTTGAGCGGTCGGGACCGCTTGCGGTTTGGGAGGTGCGACCACGCTAGTTTGGGCGCACGTCTTGGAATGACCAAAGCGTGATATGCCTTAGACGATCGGGTGAGGGGATGATGGGTCCACTCGTGGTCATGCTTTGGTATGACCGGACCATGCTTAATCTAATCTTGGACCCTTCATTCGCACCGAGAAGATGGACGCCGTGATGCTCAAACCTAATTTTGGGTTTCAAGGCCGTGCGTGTGCTTCATTCGGCGTACGACGAGATAACCAACCATGGTTGGTCCCGACCGATTGGCTCGGTATGTAGGCGGGCCCATAGTGATTGTGTTGACATGCTCCGGGCCCTTTGAATCTTCATCTGCACCCTCCATCTATACATGCGAAGATGGATGGTTGAGACCATTTTGCGACACATGTAATATGCCGCAAACCCTAATTTAGGGTTTTCCGCCCATACGCTCTGGTTTTGGACGTTTTGGCAAGCTAGGCCAATCTCTGAGGAGGACAACCATGCGAGGTCCGCGTCGGTTCGGCAGTGGATATTCCATACCTGCTTGGGGGTGATGGAATTGATCTGGGTCATCCAATCATGCTTGTGGAGTTGGATGACTGTGATCATATCCGGACCGATACGGCTCGATCCGATGCTGCAATCGGGGCTAGTATAACATACCGAGAGGGGCTCAATCGGGCTAGTATAACACACCGAGAGTCGGCATGTACGGGTATTTCGTACATGGTTTCATTATAATGCTTGGAGGTTCGTGTTGCTCAGAAAGAGTAACACTCGGTCGTCATGCCGCACCGATAATGAGTACATGAAATACAAGGCCGATTGCGCATTAATTAATAATGCTAGAAATTCACCGGGGTATATGGGATTGTTGCTACATGCTCCAACCTCGATGAATTTCGTGTATTCACTGAGAATGGGATTGTTGCCACATGCTTCATTCTTGGTGAATTAAGTGAGGGAGTATCAACACTTATTAATGGCTTTATCTTTTACAAGATGTCACGATAGTTTTTCCGGTTTTTACAATTTTAACCTTAAATGAAAATCCACCATCAACATTAAGTCCCTGCCTAGCACATAATGGTTACACTATTGTGGGGTAGGCATGAGATGGTGACATACATAAACGTAAGAAGACAAGATAAAGGAAGTCTACCCGGAGGATTCGGCCGTGGCAATCCTCCATACGTGTGCAATCTCAAGCCTTGATGGACCGGCTTCCTTCCTTAGGGTATTTACATTAAGTCCCCTGCCTGGAGGGATTCTGGACGTGGGTGCTTACACACTGCTGGTTAAATCGCTCGTGTATCCGTATGTTCTTCCGATTCTTGATTAGGGCTCAAAGAAAGCCCGACTTGGTCGGTGTCGTATCCCCATATATCGGGCGCCGTAATTGTTTTAGGGTTTCTCAAAGATATATGCAAGTGTAGAGATTCGAACCAATTTTACGATTTTACAACAAGGGCTTTCTCGTAGAAACTCCGTTTCCTTATCATGTCGAACACCCGGTGGATCGTCTTCTTCATACCGTCAAGGATTCTCCATTAAACGTGCACGACCTGCGTATGAGCTTCATGATGGATCCCCTGCTCGTGTTCTCCGAGTCAAGAAGATAATACCGGTTTGTATCTCCTTTTTTTTCTCTGAACAATTGCTTGTTCTTCATAATGATCAGGTGAATAATCTTGTCATTCTTGCAGATATCCTACCGGAACATGTGTAACGGTTATCGATGATGATGACTTAAACAGTCCTCTTCCTTCAAAATCAAACACGCCTACCCCTGTCGACCTCGAAGATGCTGATTTGGGTGTCTCATCTTATGAATACCCCAATGCAGGTCTTTTATTCGATGTTCGCATGAAATGTTTATCCTCCAGCTACCGAGACGTCGGTGGATTCTTAGTGCGGAAGGAGTTCTTGCCTCTTTACACAAAGTTATGGAGAAAGTATGGTCATATCGCAACCAGGAATGTGGTCCGGCACTGTTCATCTGCTCTGGTCACCACGGTAAACTGTCTTCTTCCCATGATTGCTGAGATGGAGAACATTTCTATCCGCAACGTTGCCGAATCAAGCCTTGAAAAGTGGGAGGATATGGTATCTACCTGCGAATCCATGGAGTTCAACGTGGGCTGGTTGCGGCAGCGTCTTGATATTATCAAGGTCGATCGAGCGAGCATCCTCGTGAATGTTGTTCCTGCTGCGAAAGGTTTCAGTCTGGTCTGTAATAGTTAAAACCGTTTGCATACTGGTATGCGAACAAGGTTTCGACCAAACATACCAAACAGTTTGCATACCGGGTATGCATACTGTGTTTTATCCAGACAAAGGTTAATTGTTCTCAACTCCCATTTCAATCATTGAAACATCCCTAGAAGACGACAATAGCTGTCTCACACAAAATATTAGCTTATAAGTAATTTTCAAGTTATTGGATGATCAATATGAAACTTTCCGAGTAGATATCAAATGATTGTCTCACACAAATCAAGTAATATGTTTCAAGGAAATTTTCACATGATCATCTTTTGACTTATTATTTAGTTTCCAACAAATAATTTTTTCCAACTAAACTCGTCAAGAATAATGATGAACGTAGCTAAACCAAAAAACTTCCAACGCATATTTCGAGAAATATATAAGCGAGTTACACTTTCAAATAAATATCAAATGTGTATAATATAAAAGTCTATATAGCTATACGACTTAGTATCATTAGGAAATAGAATATAATAAACTTCGAGTGATAGATAAGTTTTAGTCTCCACATACATTTTGTTGATGAAGTTACTCAAATCTCCCCTCAGTAGATCTTCGTCTTCACTCGATGAACGACATGAAGTCTAAAGCTCAACTACACATTCTATCCTAATCCGAGACATAGCTATAAGTAAACTAGAACTCAGGACTCATAGTTTTGATCACCTAAACTTGACAAACAAGCTTGATATAGCAACGCTTGCGAGTTCGACCGAGCTGTGCTCTAACAATCTCCCCCTTTGTCAATTTTAGTGACAAAAATATCAATACATATGGATTAAAAAATAAATAAACTTTGTATCTTCTCATCCAACATGCTTGATTTCCTTGGTTCTTTAACATTCCTTGAATTCTTCATCACTTCAAGTACTTCCAGCGATTCTGAACGTGTTCAACTCAGCATCATTGTTGTTGAAGATTCGTAGCCATAACAATAATCAACAAGATGTTTTCTTATTATTATACAGTGTCATAGTATTATTACAGAGCATCAAAGTCCAATTGTATCACAACTTTGACAATAATACTATGGTGATATGTATCACTCTCCCTTAGTCAATACTTCATCACACAATGAAAACCACTCCCCTTACATAATGATCCAGAAAACCATATGTATGTAGTGTGAACTACAAAATAATTCTACCCCTTTTGTCAATATAAATTGGCAAAGGTACGAAAACTAACGGGATCATAATGAAATTCTCAAATAGATTATTCATGACTAAAAGAGAACATATCAACTTGGTTTCAATGATTTCACATATTCGAAACTTAGTGTATTCATCAAGGAGTTTATAAAGATACAAGATAACTCCTAAAATATTTAACAATCGCACTCTCCACAAAGATTTGAAAATTAAGCATAAGTTCACTTAAGAACTCTCCCCCATAATATACCATTCCCAAAGGAACAACAAGAGAGACCTTACTTTTACAAGAAAAGAAGGATTTCTTTGGACATTAATGATGCGTGTCGTAACCACAACAAATTAATCAAGATATTTCCACCTAATTAACAAGTAATATAGTGTAGTCAAGTTCGTTCCCACGAGGAGCAAGAGATTCTAGTTGTAAAATTGTCACGAAAAGGGGGAATGTATAAAGCAAAAGAAAGTAAATAAAGCAATTAAAAGTTAAAGTTGAAATCAATAAGAGAGACAAGATCAAGGAATCCTTCTCCGTTGCAAAACAATGATTAAAGTTATGTTCTTTTCTACTTGTTATTAGTCACAAATTATCACCAACCGTAGGTAAAGAAGCTAGATCAGTGCTAAACCCCTAAATCCCTTGTATCACCTAGGACACGAAGTTCTCGACTACCGGATTCTATTTACCAAACCACCTAGAAGTAGATCACTCAAGATGTAATTTAAATAAACGCATTAAGATTTATGAACTTATTAGGTTGATATTAGTAGTTAAACTCTTAGATCAAGGTCTACTTGCTAACGTTGTTTTCACACACAATTGCTCCACGGAATCTCTCCGCAAGGTCTCGTGTTTGCTACTTATGTAAAGAGTCAAGAAACGATTACTTATCTCCTAACTTTCACTAGCTTTAGATCAAATTAACAAATCAATTTAGCGTACACTCCAAACAATCTATCAATCAATCATGAATGACTAAACATTCCTATTAGTAAAAACAAGCGATAATTATGTGAAAAACCTCAAGATAGAATTGAAACAAAACTCAAATCATGCTAAGAACTAGGAATTCATCCTCAATCAATAAGAAAATTAGCTACTCATGCTTTTGAAATTCACACAAATAATAAATATTAAAAGGAGAATTTTCAAGTTCACACAAATAATTAAGAAGAAGAATCTTAGAAAAGCAAGCAAAAACACAAGTGTTGTGTGTGTAGAGAGGTGTGTCAAAAGATGTAGAAAACTTCTCTATTTATAGGCTTCAATATTCTCCAAATATTCCAAGGATTAGAATCCTTTTCCTTTAGCAATTCAATTTCCAAATCCAAGCTTTTCTCAACTCTTCATCTTCTTTCCAAATTTGAGCCAAATTCTCCATCCAATTCCTAGTCCAAGTCTTCACACCCATGAGAGAAGTCCACGTAGAAAATTTTGGAATTTTGGTCGACGGAAAATCGGTATTATGGCCTAATCCCATTTAAAAGTCGCCGCCACCTGAAATTTACTCGTTGGTCACTCGGAATCTTCGGCGGAATATTCCGTCGGAACCGTTAGGACTAACGGTCAAAAAGTCAGCCGTCAGTCAACCGGGTCAATCATCGATCTAACTCGGTCAAACCGGTCAACCATCGAGTCGTTCGAGTCATGGCGAGGCCAAAGTCTTGCACGTTACGCCACGGCTTTGCCACGCCCAAAATGGCCCTGCACTATTCTTCATCCACCATAATGGTCGAGCATTGCCACCCCAACACTTGCAACTCGAAAGTTAAGTAAATGATCCATCACCATCTCTCGTAGCTCCAAAGATTCCCCGCAATTCCATCCTTCCTTCTTACCAAGCTCATTGCAAGCAACAACACTGATGCTTCCATCTCAGTACAACCATCACAATACTACCATAAACTTGGCTACAACTCGCCTGCACTTCAACCACCAGCATAACCACCTACCTCATACAGCCGCACATGCCTCGGCTTAAGCATATCTCAAAGACCCCTAACACACATCTGCAACTCAAAGGTCTCATACAAACAACAAATCATTTAACCTTCACCGCAATACAAGCACATCCTCCGCCTTGCACAAGCATATTCATCTACTTGCAAATTACCAGCATCCATCACCAAATTTGGCTCATTCATTCATCACCACTACCACACATTAATCGGTTCATATCACCAAAGATTGTCATTACATCTGTAGATCTACACAAATCCTTCCCTTCATCATATGTAGCTTCATACAGCTCCAATAGCTACCAAGAGGTTGCTCACCTATGCAATCATCGACTCCTATCTCCACCTGCAATCAACATCACCTACTCATTCCACATTCCTAATCAACTCAATTTCCATAGATTCATGCCAATAAACCCATCTGTGTTCGATTTTGAACAACAAAGAACGTCTTCCCGTTCCTCCACTAAAAGTCACCGCAATATCATCTATGTTCATCGCTTCCGCCAATTTCAACAGACTCACTTTCTTCTCTCTGCTCCATTCGGCCATCATTCACAGGACAAAACCCATGAAAATCATCACTTCACCAATCTCCCATTCTTTATCAATCGATGGCAAGTAATCATCTCTCGTCTATTTCATTATCTCATCATCACAACAAAGAATTGCATATCTCTCAATTCCATACTCAGATCGAGAAAACCCATTGAGTTCAATTCATCAATTTACCAAACCCTTTAAATTCAACATAAATCCGAACCCAGACTCCATTTCTGAGATCAACAGCAACTTCACCTCTTCACAGATCGAACTCATCTTCAATTTCTCAACTCAATAATTCGAATCGAACCCTAGCTCAGTTAATAATTTCGATCCCCTGAGACCCATCAATTCCTTCATCTCTCGTATCACCGTAAATGAGATTACAAACCCACGTCATCCATTAACCCATCTCTCGTGTTCTTCTCGATCGAAACGATCTTCTCTCAAGGTCGGCGAATCTCCAAAAAAATTACCACAAACCCTTTAAATCTGCCTCATGAACTTCGAAACCTCTGGTTCTTATTTGCGTAAACAACTTCGAACCCTAATCAACTCGTCATCTCGATTCGACAAAGACGTTGTCCCGCCTTCTTCTCAATTTTCAGGTGAGAATGTATAAATGAAAATGATTGAAGAGAAAGAAAACCCTTTCTCGATTTAGGGTTAAATTGATTTGGGGCGGGATATTGGTACCCTGTTCTTCGATAAGGGGTAACCAAGTTATAGCCCTTAACCTTGGATGGACTGCTACTAGTACTTCTCCCAAAAGAGTTGCCCCTTAACCTTGGATGGACTCCAGATAGTGTTCGCCCACGAAATGACAATTTTGCCCTTTTTGGCTCAAATAGAGTAATTTCTTCTTCTTTTTCTCCGTGTGACTCCAAAGTAGCTACAAAACTCAAAACATGCGTAAAATACATAATTTACAAGAAAAATAGCAAAGAAAGCATAAACAATAGATAGTAAATAGGATGTATTCTACACCCTATCAAATTCCCCCACACTTAGACTTTGCTAGTCCTCGAGCAAATCAAACTAAAAACTCACAACTTCAAAGCGTTCAAGCGTCCCAAGCATCCAAAGAGCTATGAGGACATAGAGTTTCGCATTCTAGTAATAAGAAGTTAGAAATACTAAAGAACATATTCTCATTCTTAAATGTTGAGTGAGAAATAACCACACCATAATGAGAGAATGCGTGTTTGAGAAACGATCAATAAGCATTTCGCCTCGACTTCGCCTCACCAAAAAGGATTTTATGATAATTGCACTCAAAAAGACGGCTTTTTTATGGTTCTCACATGTGTGCAGGTAGGAATGAAGAGAGAATTCCCGCAACACGTTGAATGGTGGGAAGGACAACTTCCGAAATATTTTAAAAAACCCACATCTTTTAATATTTTGAAAAACCATTTTTCTGACGATCTCTAAGAAAGGAAATCAACCATTTATTATTGAGGATGAGATTACTTACTCACCTTCACATCCGATCGCCAATTATGATAACACCACTCTTACGGCATCCAATAGAAACGTCTTCCGCTCCTCGTCTTGATCTTCATGGTCTTCGTCTTCGGTTTCAACTATTAATGACAAACTCTCAAACTTCGTAATTTCTTGACAATTTGTAACCTTTTTTCCTTAAATCCTTGTTGCTTGAAACTTCCTTATAAATTTTCCTTCCCCACGGCTTATTAAATAAAAAAACAAAAAATATTTCTTTTTTTTTTTTTTTTTTTTTTTTTTTTTATTTTTTTTAAATTAATTTTTTTTTTTTTTTTTTGAAACAAGAGAAATAAAATACAAAAAATAAACCATGGCCGTGGGAGAAGTATTTTACCGCTTGATTCTTCACAACTTGTATCGTCTTGAAATCATAAACTTCAAAAATTCTCACCTTTTAATTTTCTTCGCTTTCATGAATAAGTCTTCATACTTGGATATAAAATTACCTCATTGTATTGTAAGTCCTCAACATATATGTGAAATCCGCTCTTTGTATGTTGCTTTACTTGTATTTGAAATTTGCTCTTTTTCTCGTTCCGTTGCTTGTAAACCTTGAACTTTTCCAACTTTCCTTGTAGATTTTGATGTCGCTCCTTGTTGATGATGAATGTGTTTCTATGGATCCGTTGTTGTCATGAGAGAGAATGGTGCTAACTGCAAATCGAACTACAAGAAGGAGGCTTTCATCTATAGACGTCACCCTTATGATTGACAAAATTAGCACTCAAGAGATCAAAGAGTAGTGCTTCTATTGGTGGGAGGTTGGGTAGCTCACCATTCTACCCGGAATTAACGTATGGTGACACACACTCAAAAGAAGCTCTTTAGTAGATGGAAGAATTCTGGTCGGTGCCTCTCATGATATGAATACGGGTAGTCTCCACTAATGATTGATCAAAGCAACTCTAATAATGCCCTTCTCCCCGCACCAAATTCGCATCACCGGCATGATTAAATCCATTATTTAACACTCAAACAAGCAAGAAATCCGAATGTAGTTCTCTAACATTTCCAAGTTCAATTATGTCGGTCAAAATCTCTATGTAAACATACCTAGAAGTATGCTAGTGACTCTAAAATCTTTAAAAGTTGGAGTTTTAAGTAAAACTTTTTTTTTTTTTAAATTTTTTAAATTTTTAAATTTTTTTTTTTTTTTTAAAATACATGCTTAACCACTCCCCCACACTTAAACCTTACATTGTCCTCAATGTAATTGAATCCTCCTAGTAAAGTCAAGGTGGGAAATTTTAACATGATAAGGAACAAGAAAAAGAAATAACAAAAAGCAAAAGGATAAGAAATACAAAACCGATGGGTTGCCTCCCATTAAGCGCTTGTTTTAAAGTCGACGGCCCGACTTAGCTCTTGCTGCACATTACTCCTCCAGAGGGAGTGAATCTCCAAATGAAAGTTCATCCAAATTCACATAAGCGATGTTCTCATAGTATGGCTTCAACCTATGGCCGTTGACTTTGGAAACCGAATTGTCTCTAAGACTAGTAATTTCAACTGCACCATGAGGAAAAACATTAGTAACAACATATGGTCCAATCCATCGGGACCTTAACTTTCCAGGAAATAGTTTAAGGCGAGAATGATATAAAAGGACTTTTTGTCCCACGATAAAGCTTTTACGAAAATCATCTTGTCATGAAAAAGCTTGGTCTTTTCCTTGTAAATACGAGCACTCTCGTAAGCATCATTACGTATCTCCTCTAACTCATGTAGTTGTAACTTCCTTTGTTTCCCCGCTTCATCATACTCCATGTTGAATTTCTTTATCGCCCAATAAGCCTTGTGTTCAAGTTCAACCGAAGATGACAAGCCTTACCATAAACCAACCTATATGGAGACATACCAATCTGTCTTATACGCCGTCTATACCCCAAAGTGCATCATTGAGCTTAAAGCTCCAATCTTTCCTTGTGGTATTCACCGTTTTCTCAAGAATGGACTTGATCTCACGATTTGAAATTTCCGCTTGTCCACTAGTTTGTGGATGATAAGGCGTACCAATTTTGTGTGTTATGTTGTACTTCTTGAGGAGAGCGTGGAAAGCCTTCTTGAAATGTGAGCCTCCATCGCTTATCACCACTCTTGGTGTACCATGCCTATTGAATATGTTTTCCTTACAAAATCACAAACAACTTGAGAGTCATTAGTTTTGGTGGCTCTAGCCTCCACCCATTTCAAAACATAATCATACGGCAAGAAGTATATAAAAATTTCCATTCGAATTGACAAAGGGCCCATAAAATCAATACCCCACACATCAAAAATCTCAACGGCGAGAATTGGTGTGAGTGGCATTTGATTTCGAGCACCTAGATTGCCCGTTCGTTGACATCTATCACACGATTTACAAAAAATATATGAATCTTCAAACAAGGTGGGCCAATAAAATCCACTCTCGAGAACTTTGAGAGCGGTTCATTTAGAACCAAAGTGACCACCACATGCAAAAGTGTGGAAAAAGGAGAGAATGGATTGAAATTCGGAGTTAGGTACGCACCTTCGCATTATTTGATCAACGCCATATTTCCATAAGTATGGTTCATCCCACACATATTGCTTAGCTACCTTCTTAAGTTTCATCTTTTGGAAATTAGACATTGTACTAGGTACTTTCCTTGTCACCAAGTAATTCACTATATCCGCATACCAAGGTGTTGATTCTTCCATGGAGAAAAGTTGTTCGTCCGGAAAGCGGTCATGTAATGGAAGTTCTTCTTGAGACATAACAAGTCTACTAAGATGATCCGCAACGGTATTCTCCACACCCCTCTTATCACGAATTTCTATGTCGAACTCTTGTAACAATAGGATCCACCGGATTAATCTTGGCTTAGCTTCTTTCTTCTTTATTAAGTGTCTTAGTGCGGCATGATCGGAATAAACAATAACCTTTGTACCCACCAAGTATGATCGAAATTTTTCCAATGCGAAAACTATAGCCAATAACTCCTTTTCCGTGGTAGAATAATTGATTTGTGCATCATTAAGGGTCCTAGATGCATAATAGATAACATGGGACAACTTGTCCACTCTTTGACCCAAAACGGCTCCAACCGCATAATCACTAGCATCACACATTAATTCAAATGGAAGATTCCAATCCGGTGATTTGATAATTGGCGCACTTGTCAACATTTCCTTTAATTTGTCAAAAGCATCCTTGCATTCCTTGTTGAAGTCGAAAGGTACCTCCTTTTGTAATAACTTGCACATCGGCATGGAGATTTTGGAGAAATCCTTGATAAACCGCCTATAAAAACCTGCATGACCAAGAAAAGAACGGATCTCCCTCACCGAAGTGGGATATTGTAAGTTTCTTATTAAATCTATCTTTGACTTGTCCACTTCGAGCCCTCGAGAGGACACAATGTGACCAAGTACTATGCCGTGGTTTACCATAAAGTGACATTTCTCCCAATTAAGGACAAGGTTTGTGTCTATGCATCGTTTAAGAACTAGTTCAAGGTTGTTTAAACAACCATCAAAAGAATTGCCATAAACACTAAAGTCATCCATAAATACCTCGATGATGCGCTCCACATAATCCGAGAATATACTCACCATGCATCTTTGAAAAGTAGCCGGCGCATTGCAAAGGCCGAACGGCATCCGTCTATATGCAAACGTTCCAAATGGACAAGTGAAAGTGGTCTTCTCTTGGTCCTCCGGTGCAATAACAATTTGGTTGTATCCCGAATAACCATCCAAGAAGCAATAATAAGAATGCCCCGCTAACCGCTCCAACATTTGATCAATGAAAGGTAAAGGAAAGTGATCCTTTCGGGTTGCGGAATTAAGCTTTCTATAATCAATACACACTCTCCAACCGGTTTGAACTCTTGTAGGAACAAGTTCATCGTCTTGATTTCGAACAACCGTGACTCCGGATTTCTTTGGTACCACTTGAACTGACTAACCCACTTGCTATCGGAAATTGGGTAGATTACCCCCACACTTAGCAATTTGAGTATCTCTTTCTTCACAACCTCCATCATGGGAGGATTAAGCCTACGTTGAGCATCACGTACCGGCTTCACGTTTTCTTCCATTAGAATCCGATGCATGCACATGGATGGACTAATGCCCTTGATATCCGCAATTGTCCACCCAATAGCCGTTTTGTGCTCTCTCAAGACTCTAAGCAAAACGGTCTTCTTGTACCGGTGTGAGGTTCTTTGAAATAATCACCGGAAGCTCATCTCCATCTCTCAAGAAAGCATACTTCAAATGGTCCTAAGCGGCTTCAATTCTAGTTTGGGCGCCTTCACAATAGATGGTACAAGTACTTCATCATTCACGGGTAAAGAAATATATGAAACATTACCCTTTTTAGCTTCTTGTAATGTCGCCAAGGCACCACACATCTCCACCAATTCATTGGAGATTTCAACATCCAAGTTAGACAAGCCATGGACGTCCAATTCAATGCTCTTTTGCAACACCACATCAAGTTCATCCTCTCGATTCAATTCCACCATTTGTTGCGCTAATGAATCAACCACATCAATGGAGTAAACGGAATGCACATCACTTGGGTAGCGCATGGCTTCAAATATATTAAAGTGTATTATCTCCTTGTCGAACTCCATAGTGAGTGTACCCATATCAACATCAATCTTCGTCTTTGCGGTCTTCATGAATGGCCTCCCAAGAAGTAAAGAAGTAGATGCTCGGTTCTCATTGTTATCCATATCCACCACAAAGAAGTCCACCGGAAAAATAAGCTCATTTACTTGCACTAGCACGTCTTCTACAAGTCCCTTTGGATATATGTTCGACTTGTTTGCTAATTGGATAATAACTCTTGTCTCTTTCAAAGGTCCAAGATTCAAGGAGTCATATATATCGGCCGACATCACACTAATGGAAGCACCCAAGTCAAGTAAAGCATGTTCAAACCTTTGCTTACCAATAGTAATTGGCACCGTGAAACCACCGGGATCCGTGCACTTTGTAGGCATCTTCTTCAATAGCATAGCCGACGCACTCTCACCAACTTTAGTAATTTCATTATCAAGCAACCTATCCTTCTTTGTGCATAATTCCTTCATGAACTTCGCATACCGTGGCATTGTCTTGATGGCCTCGATGAAGGGGATGTTGATTTCAACCTTCTTGAAAATATCCATGAGTGCCTTGTCTTGAGCTTCTTTCTTGGATTTAGCAAAACGACTAGGAAAAGGAGGTGGAGTAGTAAAAGTAGGAACCGGTTCCTTGGATGGGTCGGTTGGTGTTGAATTCTCCTTTGGTGCGGCTCCCTCCTTATCTTTGACTACCTCTTCACTAGCTTTTTCATGATGACTTGGACCCTCCACTTGTCTTCCACTTCTTAAAGTAACCGCATTAACATTCTCTCTTGGATTAACAAATGGTTGCGAAGGAAGCGTTGTGGATGCTTGAGATTTCAATAGGTTCACATCGGTTGCCAATTGTCCCATTTGAGTTTGTAAATCCTTGATGGCCGAATCGGTCTTTTGTTGATTTTGTTGAAACAATGATGTAATACCTTGCATCATGACATTAAGCTTATCATCTATCGAAGATCCTTGTTCCTTCACTTGAGGTTGGAATTGTTGTTGAGGTTGAAAGCGTGATTGTTGGAAACCACCTTGTTGTGCATATGGATTAGGAGCCGCCGCTTGCTTGTTTGCATAACTAAAGTTAGGATGATCCTTCCAACCGGGATTGTAAGTATTGGAATATGGATCGTACCTTGGCCTTTGATTTGGATATAAAGCAATAACTTGTTCGGTCTCACCATCCGGAATAATTACCGCGGCCATTGTTTGAATCATTTTCTCCATGTTACTCATCCTTTGATCAAGATGTGATGACGAATCACTAACTTCATGCACTCGCCTAACCATTGGTTCATCTCTTGTGTAGAATTGTTGCGAGTTTGCATCCATACTTTCAATCAACTCTCTAGCTTGGGTCAAAGTCTTGTTCATTAGTGCACCACCACCCGCGGCATCAAGAAGAGATCGATCACTTGGGTTGAGAGCTTCGTAGAAGTATTGGAGTATCATAACATCACTAAATTGATGGTGTGGACAGCTTGCCACCAACCTCTTGTATCGCTCCCAACATTCATAAAATGACTCTCCAACATGTTGCTTCATCCCACAAATATCCTTGCGAATTTGAGCAGCTTTGGATGCGGGAAAATATCTCTCGAGGAAAAGTTTCTTCATACCATTCCATGTTGTGATACTTCCGGAAGGTAAATAATACAACCATTCCTTAGCATTGCCCGCCAAAGAAAACGGGAAAGCTTTCAACATTGCTCCATCCGTATTAGTCTCTGGTGGAAGCATGGCCATAACTATGGTATAGAAGTCCATAAGATGTTTGTTTGGGTCCTCATTCACCATGCCATGGAACTTTGGTAACTCTCTAATCAAACCCGGCTTGATCTCAAAAGTTGAGTTAGTTTGGATACACCATTGTTGTGTGTCAAGCTTGTGAGAAGCTAGGTCCTTGAGTGTACGATCAGCCATTGTTTCTTCCTCTTTGTCCGAATCTGTGAATTCACTTGATGAAGAAGGAGGAAGTGGAGTGTTAACCGCTCGAATGAAATCCTTTAGTTGAGTGCCCGGATCGAAGACGTATTGGACTCGATCTGCCTCTTTAAGCATTCACCAAAGGTATAGCACCTGAAATAAGATTCTCGAAAACTAAGTTAGATACGGTATAGAATCTAACAAAGCAAGAATAAAGCAAAAAGAAAAACAAAAACAACTAAAAATCGCCCGTTGCTCCCCGGCAACGGCGCCAAAATTTGATGCGTGTCGTAACCACAACAAATTAATCAAGATATTTCCACCTAATTAACAAGTAATATAGTGTAGTCAAGTTCGTTCCCACGAGGAGCAAGAGATTCTAGTTGTAAAATTGTCACGAAAAGGGGGATGTATAAAGCAAAAGAAAGTAAATAAAGCAATTAAAAGTTAAAGTTGAAATCAATAAGAGAGACAAGATCAAGGAATCCTTCTTCGTTGCAAAACAATGATTAAAGTTATGTTCTTTTCTACTTGTTATTAGTCACAAATTATCACCAACCGTAGGTAAAGCAGCTAGATCAGTGCTAAACCCCTAAATCCCTTGTATCACCGGACACGGAAGTTCTCGACTACCGGATTCTATTTACCAAACCACCTAGAAGTAGATCACTCAAGATGTAATTTAAATAAACGCATTAAGATTTATGAACTTATTAGGTTGATATTAGTAGTTAAACTCTTAGATCAAGGTCTACTTGCTAACGTTGTTTTCACACACAATTGCTCCACGGAATCCCTCCGCAAGGTCTCGTGTTTGCTACTTATGTAAAGAGTCAAGAAACGATTACTTATCTCCTAACTTTCACTAGCTTTAGATCAAATTAACAAATCAATTTAGCGTGCACTCCAAACAATCTATCAATCAATCATGAATGACTAAACATTCCTATTAGTAAAAACAAGCGATAATTATGTGAAAAACCTCAAGATAGAATTGAAACAAAACTCAAATCATGCTAAGAACTAGGAATTCATCCTCAATCAATAAGAAAATTAGCTACTCATGCTTTTGAAATTCACACAAATAATAAATATTAAAAGGAGAATTTTCAAGTTCACACAAATAATTAAGAAGAAGAATCTTAGAAAAGCAAGCAAAAACACAAGTGTTGTGTGTGTAGAGAGGTGTGTAAAAGATGTAGAAAACTTCTCTATTTATAGGCTTCAATATTCTCCAAATCTTCCAAGGATTAGAATCCTTTTCCTTTAGCAATTCAATTTCCAAATCCAAGCTTTTCTCAACTCTTCATCTTCTCTTTCCAAATTTGAGCCAAATTCTCCATCCAATTCCTAGTCCAAGTCTTCACACCCATGAGAGAAGTCCATAGAAAATTCTGAATTTTTGGCTCGCCGGAAAACTGGTATTATGGGAATCCTGCCGGAAAAGTCATGCGGCCACCGAAAATTTCTCCGGTCACTGGAATCTTCGGCGGAATATTCCGTCGAGTCCACCGTTAGGACTAACGGTCAAAAAAAGTCAACCGTCAGTCAACCGGGTCAATCATCGATCTAACTCGGTCAAACCGGTCAACCACCGAGTCAGTCCGAGTCATGGCAGGCCAAAGTCTTGCACGGCCACGCCTTTGCCACGGCCAAAAATAGCCTGCACTATTCTTCATCCGGCCATAATGGCCAGCATTGCCACTCCCAACACTTGCAACTCGAGTTAAGTAAATGCTCCATCACCATCTCGTAGCTCCGGCATTCCCGCAATTCCATCCTTCCTTCTTACCAAGCTCATTGCAAGCAACAACACGATGCTTCCATCTCGGTCCAACCATCACAATACTACCATAAACTTGGCTACAACTTGCTTTGCACTTCAACCACCAAAGATAACCACCTACCTCATACATGCAGTAGCACATGCCTCGGCTTAAGCATATCTCAAGACCCCCCTAACACACATCTGCTGCAACTCAAAGGTCTCATACAAACAACATGCTCATTTAACCTTCACCGCAATACAAGCACATCCTCTGCCTTGCACAAGCATATTCATCTACTTGCAAATTACCGTGCAAAGATCCATCACCAGTCCTTGGCTCATTCATTCATCACCACTACCACACATTAATCGAGTTCATATCACCAAAGATTGTCATTACTCCTCATGGATCTACACAGCTCCTTCCTTCATCATATGTAGCTTCATACAACTCCAATAGATACCGGTAGTTGCTCACCTATGCAATCATCGACTCCTATCTCCACCCGCAATCAACATCACCTACTCATTCCACATTCCTAATCAACTCAATTTCCACGATTCATGCCAATAAACCCATCGTGTTCGATTTTGAACAACAAAGAACGTCTCCCCTGTTTCCTCCACTAAAAGTCACCGCAATATCATCTATGTTCATCGCTTCCTGCCAATTTCAACAGACTCACTTTCTTCTCTGCTCCATTCAGTTTCATCATTCACAGGACAAAACCCATGAAAATCATCACTTCACCTTCAATCTCCCATTCTTTATCAATCGATGGCAGAATCATCTCTGTCTATTTCATTATCTCATCATCACAACAGCAATTGCATATCTCTCAATTCCATACTCAGATCGAGAAAACCCATTGAGTTCAATTCATCAATTTACCAAACCCTTTAAATTCAACATAAATCCGAACCCAGACTCCATTTCGAGATCATGACAACTTCACCTCTTCACGGATCGAACTCATCTTCAATTTCTCAACTCAATAATTCGAATCGAACCCTAGCTCAGTTAATAATTTCGATCCCCTGAGACCCATCAATTCCTTCATCTCTGTGTATCACCAGAAATGAGATTACAAACCCACGTCATCCATTAACCCATCTCTGTGTTCTTCTCGATCGAAACGATCTTCTCTGCGTCAGCGAATCTCCAAAACAATTACCACAAACCCTTTAAATGCTGTCTATGAACTTCGAAACCTCTGGTTCTTATTTGCAGAAACAACTTCGAACCCTAATCTGAACTCGTCATCTCGATTCGACAGCAGCCGTTGTCTGCCTTCTTATCAATTTTCAGGTGAGAATGAATAAATGAAAATGATTGAAGAGAAAGAAAACCCTTTCTCGATTTAGGGTTAAATTGATTTGGGGCAGGATATTGGTACCCGGGTTCTTCTGATAAGGGGTAACCAAGTTATAGCCCCTTAACCTTGGATGGACCGCTACTAGTACTTCTCCCAAAAGAGTTTCCCCCTTAACCTTGGATGGACTCGAGATAGTGTTCCGCCCCTGAAATGACAATTTTGCCCTTTTTGGCTCAAATAGAGTAATTTCTTCTTCTTTTCCTCCGTGTGACTCCAAAGTAGCTACAAAACTCAAAACATGCGTAAAATACATAATTTACAAGAAAAATAGCAAAGAAAGCATAAACAATAGATAGTAAATAGGATGTATTCTACACCCTATCAATTAACAAATTACATGAAACGTGAATTTGTATCCAGAAAACTCGAATAAATTAACAACTAGAGATCGTAATGATTAATTTAGTCGGAAATGCTCAACATAAGATAACTTACGGATCCATACAGTACTTTCACATAGAAGTGGATAAGGGAAAGATCAATACTGCGGAATATTCAAAAGTTTATTTTATCTTTTATCAATATTTGCATAAAGACAATATAGACTTAACTTTTGACCATATATGAGATAATCATAGTTCACGGATGTAAACACACATATCCCATAACATATTTTTGCAATTTATAAAACCAATAAAGATTAAATACTGTAAAATCATCTTCCAAATAACTTAGAATTTAAATAAATAAATCTAATTAAAACTATTGCAAGATGAAATCGTTGGAAATAGCTATGTGTAATCACAATAATTGTTATTCCAAACCCTAGTTATCCTTCTTAAAACGCAAGAATAAATTCTCATATGAAGTTTCCTAGACAAAATAAAATCAGCTCCAAAAACAAATTGAAAAACTTTATACATAATCATCAACTAGAGATCGAACACAAGCAAGTTCATCAGTTGCTTTCTTCAGTTCAGTTTTCAGAAAAACAAGATTCTTTGTTGCAATTTCAAGTTGTTCACTAACAATAGTGAAATCTTGAACAGATTTCCAACCAATTGAGATGACATCTGGAATAGTTGAGTGTCTTCATGATCTACAACATGGTAGCAGTTAATGAAGACATGGTTCTTATGAAAATCAATAACCTTTCTCTCTTCAACTTTGTCTTCCTTTTTGTATCCATCCATCGTGCAGTTCAAGATATCACAAGAAGGTTTCTTGGGGTTCCGGAACGAACATATATCACAAGAAGGATAATCCTTTATATATATATATATATGTGTGTGTGTGTGTGTGTGTGTGTGTGTGTGTGTGTGTGTGTGTGTGTGTGTGTGTGTGTGTGTGTGTGTGTGTGTGTGTGTGTGTGTGTGTGTGTGTGTGTGTGTGTGTGTGTGTGTGGAAACCCTAGAAACACCCGTTTATCTTTCCAAACACATCAATGTTGGAGCCATACGTTCGGTCATGAACTAGGTACACAGACCGTTCTTGGATATGAATCAAAGTACAGAACCAAAGAACCGATGGAGCCTATTCTAGAAGCATGTTTTGACAGAATATCAAAAACAATAGCTTAGCTCACAGGATATTTGTTGATGAACAACAAATCAACTGTCTTAAAGGAAGTACAAAAACAAATTTTTCAGATGAAGCAACAAAGGGAATTATTTCGAGAGTTGTTGATCAATTTTTTTTTGTAAAAAAAAAAAACAAAAAAAAAAACGTAACAATGCTCAACGGTACAACGAGAGAAAAAAATGATACAACAATGACCACCTTGTCAAGAAGGTATCAGTTAGATCACTGCTCGGTCGAACTCGCAAGCGTTGATATCTCAAGCTTGTTTGTCAAGTTTAGTTGCCAAAACTATAAGTTTTGATTTCTAGTCTAATTATAGCTAAGTCTCGGATTAGGATAGACAGTGTATTTGAGCTTAGACTTCACGATGTTCATCTATTGAAGACGAAGAACTACTAAGGGGAGCTTGTGGAACTTCATCGACAAAAGGTATGTGAAGACTTGAACTCATCTATCACTCAAAATTCTATCCAATCTATCTCCTATTTGAGACAAAGTCGTATAGCTATATAGACTTTAATTATGCACATTTGATATTTCGAGCTGAGTTTAACTCGCTTACATATTTCTCGAAATATGTGTTGGTAAGATTTCGCTTTAACCAAGTTCATCTTATATTCTTGACGAAAGTCAAAAGATGATCATGTGAAAATCGCCTGGTAACATCTTACATGATTTGTGTGACACAATTATTTGATGTAGACTCGCGCGGAATGTTTCGTATTGATCATTCGATCACTTGAAAATTGCTTTGAAGCTAATAGTTTGTGTGAGACAAATATTCCGCCTTCCAAGAATGTTTCAATGGTTGAAATGAGAGTTTAGAACAATTGGATTTAAGCATAGTGTGCGTACTTGCATATATGTAATCCATGTCTGGGAACCATATTATGCATACACGTATGCGTACTTGTATGTTTGTGAAAGTCCGGGAACCTAGTACACGTACTTGTACGTAAGCTGGCGTATGGTTTAGGTCCGGGAATTTATGCTGAGTTTGGAGGTATGTGTACGCGTTCGCATACTGGCGAACCCAAACTTGGTCCGGCCACTAAGGTATGCGTACACTTTTGCATACCTGAGTGGATGATGTTCTAAAATCAGTTTGTTCATGAAATATTACATTTATATTATAAGGAATGCAATCTTTTGCAAACCGTGGATATAATGTTCATGACTTGATCCGAGTGAATCAAAATCAATTTTGCTTCAATTGTGTCTTGTATACTTCTATGAGAATATAAACAATTGAACAACTCTAGAACTAGTTTCATTTGAGTCATTTGAACTAGTTATGGTTAAGATGAATAAGGTTTATATGAAAGTGTTCATATGGCTAACTTCGGTTAACTATTGTTGAGCCAACAAGGTGTACACGTTTAGGTACGGTTACTCATATCTAAACAAAGGTACATATCATTTGTGTATAACAAGCTAAGTTCGATCAAACAGTTGAAAGATATTAGCTTGAGTCTAATCAGGTTTTCATCTAACGGTGAATAATGAATGCTTTGTTACCAAGGTAACATTGATTGCAAACCCTGATTCAAGATTATATAAAGGAGAACTTTAACAAATTTGAAACCTAATCCCCACACCTTCTATGTGATACTAATTGCGACTACAATCCGATTCTCCTTAACCTTAGGATTTTCTAAAACCAAGTAGGTTAACGACTTAAAGACTTCATTGGGATTGTGAAGCCAGAACCAACTATTTTCTCTGTAGTTGTGCGATCTGATCTTGCTGTTTTCTATCGTGATTGAGTATTATCTTCTTTAAGATTGGCTCGAGAGTTAATCTCCGATAGGCAAGATAAAAAGTAGTCACAAACATCTTCATCTCATCGTTTGTGATTCCACAATATCTTGTTTCGCTACCTTACGATTAAGATTATTGTGAGGTGATTTATATTTCTAGGCTGTTCTTTGGGAATACAGTTCGGTATATCAATTGGTTCCTGTTCACCTTGATTTATCAAAAGACAGAACAAAACACATAAATTTATCTCTGGGAGACAGATTTATCTATTCAATAGACTTTTCTGTGTGATACAGCTTTGTTTATCAAGTCTTCGACTTTGGGTCGTAGCAGCAACTCTTAGTTGTGGGTGAGATCAGCTAAGGGAATCAAGTGCGTAGAATCCTGTTCAAAGACGTAAAGAGCGCAATTGTACCTTGATCAGTGTGAGATTGGTTAGGGCCCAACTACATTCCAGCCCGAAGTTAACTTGGAGTAGGATAGTGTTTGTAGCGGCTTAATACAGTGTGGTGTTCAAATCTGGACTATGTCCCGAGGTTTTTTTGCATTTTCGGTTTCCTCGTTAACAAAATTTCTAGTGTCTGTGTTATTTCTTTTGCGTATTATATTTGTTTATATAATTGATATATCACAGGTTGTGCGTAAGTTCAATCAATTAGATAATCCAACCTTTGGTTGTTGATATGAATTTATTGTCACTTGAATATTGGTCTTTGGTACCATTCAAGTTGTTTCTCATATTAATCAGGCTCACGGATTTATATACGTTTGATTTGCTGATTACATTGTGAAACAGAGATACAACTCTTGCATATATTTCCATTGATTGAGTCTGACTGTCTAGTTGATTCTCTTGGAATTATATTGGAGTTATCCATATAGATTGCTAAGAGAAATATTGGGTGTGGGTGTTAGACCCCCGCTTTTTCAATTGGTATCACAGCAGGCAAACACGTTTAAGACATCATAAGTCTGTGTTTATAGTGATATGACTCTATGGATAGTAAAGTCTCGATAAACGCCTTACCAGGATTTAACTCTGATCTTAGAAAAAGTTCTTAAGAGCTTGTTATTCTCCAGAAAAAGTTGGATGAACAAATCTGGATCAATTCTTATCTTGTTGCAGAAATTTCAAAGTATAAGGATTTGAAGTCTGTCAAAGTTTCTTCAATGGATTTGAATAACTCCTTTAATTCTTCTTTGAAGAATTATCGCAAGTCAAGGGATAAACGAGGTTTAGGCTTTGTGAAACCTGATGGGACTCAGAACCACTCAAATAAGACTAAAGATGTTGTTCCATGTATGTTCTGTGACTCTCACAATCACTTTCAACATACATGTGCGTACATCTTTCAGAAAAAGTTTAAAGGTTGCGAGTAATCTTCATAAGAAAGCTGAACAACTGTTTACTTCTCTAAAAAGGTGTAAAAATCTAGCAAGAAATCCTAAGCGGGATAGTAATGTTAGTATGGGAGCTTTTGGTCTAAAATAAACATCGCCCTTTCAATGGTTTCTTGACAGTGGATGTAGCCGACATATGACTGGTGATCTCTCGTGGTTTGTAAATTCAAGCAACTTTGAAGGAGGCCCCGTAACTTTTGGAGATGGGAGTTGTTGCTACATAAGCAAGAAGGGGACGATCAAATTACCTGGCGTTCCTGAAATCCATGATGTTGTATACGTTAAAGGTATGACTGCAAACCTTCTTTCTATTAGTCAAATTTGTGACAAAGGCCACAAAGTAGTCTTCAATGCGAATGGATGTGACATTGTAGACAAAACTGAAAAAGTAATTTTTCAGGGAACTCGTGGTAAAAATAATTGTTATCTTCTTGATACTCAGTTTAGTAATTGTTCCAATTTGACTAAGGTGGAATCTACACATCTTTAGCATGAGTGTTTTGGTCACATCAATAATCGTCTTCTAACTAAGATCATTAACAAAGAACTTGTTAGAGGCGTTCCCAAAATCAATGCAAATATTGATGGTGTCTGTGGTGCCTATCAAAAAGGTAAACAAACGAAAGTTCACCATAAATCATCTCGAGATATTCTCACTAAAGCTCCACTTGATTTAATTCATTTGGATCTCTTCGGACCAATTCAACAACCTACTGTTGCTGGTAAGAAGTATGCTTTAGTTATGGTAGATGATTACACCAGATTTACTTGAGTGGTATTTTTAGCTCATAAGAATGAAACCCTTGATGAATTCCATATTATTGTTAATAGAATCCAGAATGAACAAGGTCGCAAGCTAAAGAAAATTAGAAGCAACCGTGGAACTGAATTCAAGGACACTAAGGTGTTTCAATTTTGTGACAAACTGGGGATTATTCAACAATACTCACCACCCATTACTCCTTAAGCTAATAGAGTTGCAGAAAGGAAAAATAGGAACATTCAATAAATGGACAGGGTAATGCTCCATAACAAAAAACTTACCTTTAAGGTTTTGGGGAGAAGTTGTTTTCACAGCATGTTATTTGATCAACCGTGTCTACCTACGGTCGAAAACCCTAAACACCCCTTATGAGTTGTGGTATGGTAGGAAACCTAACTTACATTATCTTATAGTGTTCGGAAGTAAGTGCTACATTCTGAAAGATCGAGAACAGAGAGGGAAATTTGATAGTAAAAGCGATGAAGGTATCTTTCTTGGCTATGCTTCTGATAGTCGTGGTTTTTGAGTTTTTAATCTCAGAACCCAAGTTATGATGGAATCTTCTAATGTTATCATTGATGATCTAAGAAGTTTTCACCATGATAATCCTCCTACTGAATTGCCTCCAACTGAGACAATTGAGAAAGTCAAAGAAATCCCAGAATCAGTTGAAGTCATCCCAATGGTTACTGATCCTGATATTTCTAGTGATGAGGAGAAGAGCACTGATTGGGCTACTCCTGTTGAACAAGAACGTGTCCCTCTAAGATAACACTGGTTTTAAAGGAATCATGATCCCAACAGTATTATTGGAGGAAGCGATTCTACTTCTAAGACAAGAGTACAACTTCAAAATATTTGCATTTTGGTTGTTATCTTTTACAAGTAGAACCAAGAAATATTGATGAAGCTCTTAGCGATCCGTTTTGGGTGAATGCAATGCATGAAGAGTTAAATCAATTTCAAAGACAAGATGTATGGGAGCTAGTACCTTGTCCCTCCAATATCAATATTGTTGGTACCAAATGGATATTCAAGAACAAGTCTGATGGATTTGGCACAATTGTCAGAAATAAAGCTAGACTTGTCTCTCAGGGATATTCACAGATTGAAGGTATCGACTTTGATGAAACCTTTGCTCCTGTGGCACGCTTGAGTCCATTCAGTTGTTATTAGCTCATGCTTGTTTTATCAAGGTTAAGCTGTTTCAAATGGACATAAAATCCGCGTTTCTAAAAGAAACTTTAAAGGAAGAAATCTATGTCGCTCAACCTAAGGGTTTTGAAAATCCTGATTTCCCAGATCATGTCCTTAAGCTCAAAAAGAATTATATGGGTTAAAAGAAGCACCTCGTGCCTGGTTCGAAAAACTAACTACTTCCCTTCTTAGAAAAGGTTTTTCGAGAGGTGGAGCTGATAAAACCTTGTTTACCAAATGGAGTGGGAAAGATGCTGTCATTGCTCAAGTCTGTGTAGATGATGTCATCTATGGTTCAACTTCTGAGAAACTTGCAAAATATTTTCAAGTCTCTCTTGGCAAAGAATTTGAAATGAGCAATGTTGGTTAATTAAAGTTCTTTTTAGGATTACAAATTCAACAACATAAGGATGGGATTTACTTATCTCAAGAAAAATATGCTAAGGATATTGTTTCAAGGTTTAGTCTTGATAAGTCAACTCCAAAACTGACACCTACGCCCACTACTGGTAAACTACGTCGAGATGAGAAAGGAGTAATTGTGGATCAAAATCTTTATAGATCTATCATTGGAAGCCTCTTATATCTTACAGCTACTAGACCTGATATTGCTTTTAGTGTTGGTTGTTGTGCTAGATTTCAAGCTAATCCAAAGAAATCTCATCTTACAGCTGCAAAGAGGATCATACGATATGTCCAACACACTATCGGGTATGGTCTGTCTTATACTTTTGATACTAACACTGATCTTACTGCCTATTCAGATGCAGATTGGGAAGGATGTGTGGAAGACAAAAAGAGTACTTTAGGGGGATTTTACTATGTTCGGTTAAATCTTGTGGCTTGGCATAACAAGAAACAAAACTCACAATCCATGTCTACATGCGAAGCAGAATACATTGCTGCAGGTTATACTCAACTTCTATGGATGAAACAAATGCTTGCTGATTATGGAATTGACACTAGAATAATGAAGATATTTTGTGATAACTCAAGTGTGATTCGCATCACTTAGAATCCTGTTGAGCACTCAAGAACTAAGCACATTTATATAAGGTATCATTTTATTAGAGATCTCTATGAAAATGGTATCATCAATATGGAATTTGTGCCTTCCGAACAACAATTGGCTGATATCCTCACCAAACCTTTAGATACTGCTACATTTCAACACTTACGGAAGTCTATTGGTGTTGTTTTGGTTCATTAGTTTTCTAGCCTTTTTCCCCTGGACTCATCTACATCTTTTGGGAAATCTAGGCTTAGAATGCCAGTGTAGTGTTGTTTCAATTTCGTATTTGTTTCTACGTAGATAACGATTCTGTTCGGTATCAAAGTGTTCATCTAAATCCTTATTTTCTTCTGAAAGTAAGGTCGCTCTTGTTGTTCTTTCGTGAATGACATTTTATGGGGGAAAGTTCTTAATTGAACTTGTGCTTAATTGCCAAATCTTTGTGGGGAGTGCAGCTGTGGAATATTATAGGGGTTATCTTTTCTCTTTATAAACTCCTTGATGATTGCATTTAGTTCGGCTATATAATTGCATCTAAACAAGTTGATATGTTGTTCTCTTTTGGTCATGAAGTATCTCTATGGAAATTTCGTTAGGATCCCACTAGTTTTCGTACCTTTGCCAATTTTTATTGACAAAAAGGGGGAGAATTAATGTGTAGTCACGCTACAAATACATATGGTTTATGGATCATTATGTAAGGGGGAGTGGTTTTCATGTGAGATGAAGTATTGACTAAGGGGGAGTGATACATATCACCATAGTATTGTTGTCAAATTTGTGATACAATTGAAATTTGATGATGTGTAATAATACTATGACACTGTATAAAGGGGGAACTCGCAACCGTTGCTATCTAAAGCTTGTTTATCAAGTTTAGTTGCCAAAACTATAAGTCTTGATTTCTAGTTTACTTATAGCTAAGTCTCTAATTAGGATAGAAAGTGTAGTTGAGATTAGACTTCACGGCGTTCATCTATTGAAGACGAAGAACTACTAAGGGGAGCTTGTGGAACTTCATCGACAAAAGGTATGTGAAGACTTAATCTATCACTCAAAAGTCTATCAACTCTATCTCCTATTTAAGACAAAGTCGTATAGCTATATAGACTTTAATTATGCACATTTGATATTTCAAGTTGAGTTTAATTCGCTTACATATTTCTCGAAATATGTGTTGGTAAGCTTTCGCTTTAACCAAGTTCATCTTATATTCTTGACGAAAGTCAAAAGATGATCATGTGAAAATCGCCTAGTAACATCTTACATGATTTATGTGAGACAGTCATTTGATGTAGACTCGGAATTTCGTATTGATCATTCAATCACTTGAAAATTGCTTTGAAGCTAATAGTTTGTGTGAGACAGCTATTCCCTTCTTCCAAGAATGTTTCAATGGTTGAAATGAGAGTTTAGAACAATTGGATTTAAGCATAGTGTGTGTACTTGCATATATTTAATCCATGTCCGGGAACCATAGTATGCATACACGTATGCGTACCTGTTGGTTTATGAAAGTCCGGGAACCTAGTACACATACCGGTACGCGCACTGGCGTAAGGTTTAAGTCCGGGAATTTCTGCTGAGTTTGGAGGTATGCGTACCCGTTTGCATACTGGCGAACCCAAACTTAGTCTGGCCACTAAGGTATGCGTACCCGTTTGCATACCTGAGTGGATGATGTTCTAAAATCAGTTTGTTCATGAACTAATACATTTATATATAATAAGGAATACAATCTTTTTCAAACCGTGGCTATAATGTTCATGAATTGATTCGAGTGAATCAAAATTGATTTTGCTTCAATTGTTTCTTGTTGTTTTGGGGTAAAAACTGATTCTACTGTTTTTGGTAATTTGGGGTGTGTTGATGAGAAACGAATTCAAACCCTAAACAAATGCACTGCACGGGAATGATTTTAGGTTTGAGAGATCAATGTGTAAGACTCTGGCCTAAACCAAAAAATGACCGTTCCAGATTCAATTCGGTCACAAGGTGAAGGAGAAGGGTTCCAAGAAATGACCGTTCCATATCATCGTGTTTCCGTTATGAGGGAAGATGATAGACGCATTTCTGTGTCTAATTTGTCCTCAATGTTTCGTATTGTTAGTACTAATTTTTGTCCTTATTATGGTGTTTTGTGTGTTTGTAGGTATTTTTTGGAAATAAAGATTGTTGGAAAATTCGGCTCGACAAGTTGCTCGGAACACCCCCTGGAGGACACTTGCTATTCGGATCCCCACTTTGGATAAGGGGTAACCCAATTACTAAGGGCACCCAACTCGATATTCGCACCCCGGTTTGTTGGATAAGGGTGACATTCTTCATCGTTTGAATATTGGTTTTGGCGGAAATTGTTTCAACCACCGGCGGAGATTAGGTTTTGTAATTTGGTGATGTTTTAGCGAGATTCAATAGCTGTAATTGCTCGGGAACACTTGACTGGGCTCAACAGGCGTGGTATGGGCTTCAAAATCAACCCGGATTTGGCTGGATAATCGGCAAATGAAGAAAACGGGGTAACTCGGGTTTTGGTTACTTCATCCCGAGTTACGTGTTTGCGGGTATATGTCTATAGAGTAGTTTACTCTATATATCTCGTGTTTGGAACGTGTAGGATCCCGTTTAGAGTGTCTTTGGCTAAAAAATCAACTCGTGAAAAGGAAAGAAAGGAAAGA